>CM050168.1:202675415-203105415 GCA_027410445.1 Discoglossus pictus | reverse complement strand
GACCCCATGTTGCTTGTCAGCAGGTCCTCTTCAATCTGTTTTAAAACCCAGGAAGAAAAAACTCCACACTATATATATATATAATGCAATCTTTTAACACTATAATTCAATTATTTCTCATACAGATTTTTTTTTTTGTAATGTTTAAATGAGATCTTTTAAATGCCCACTAGTACAGTTGCCCTTTAATAGTCAATATAAAACTAATTAGAGATAAGGGTTAAACGCCTTACAGTAATTCTCTCACAATAAGATAACTTAAAAAAAAAAAAAAAATCAAGGTAAGTTATACAGGAATAATGTTAAAATAATAGATCAAGTGGAATAGTCCCTAATGAGATCAATAAGAAATTTAGAGCACATGTATTTTATGAAGTTATGTTTTCAAATTACGTTCAAAGAATTTGAACGGATTGGTACATTTGATGAATAATTTTGTTTCATGAATGTAAATTAATTTTAAAGGAAACTACCATTGACAACATATTTTAATAATAGATTTCAGAAAGTATTAGGACATTTAATACAGTCAAATAATTGTACCCGGTCAGAAGATATGATGCAAATTAAGGCAAATAAAGATGTGGAAGGAGGATATGTAAATCACCAATGTGATTCAACGTGGATTAATGATAAATCAAATTTTATCATAGCATTTCCAAAGGACAGTTTGTAGTTTATTTTGCAAAAGCTGTCCTAAAAGACATGAAACAGAGATTTGAATATGTTGTAAATGTTAAGAAAAAGTAATTTGTTATGTAATGTTAAGCTCATGGGCATTGTCTGTAATTTTTGTAATAACACTACTGGATATTCAAGGGAAGGTAGGATATAGAAATGTTAAAAATCAAAAACATTTGAATGTAACCCAGAGATGTAGATTTGATGGTCGATACCATAAGTACTAATAGTAACATCTGATTGTAACATTTTGTCTAAAAAGCTTTGATCCCATATGTTTTCCCAAACAGCATTTTGTGAAATTATGAGCTTTTATTAGGTTTGATAAGGGATTGAAAAAATAAATTGCTCTCAAAGATTTCTCTCAGTGGAAAGCATTATGGTGACCTTGAGAGAGTACTATGCAGCAATAGTATGGCTCTTTTAAGCATTGGACTTCTAGTGTAATTTTAAGGAAGTCAGGAGGTTTGTGGGTTTCCCCTGTAGTCATTTTGGAGGGTTGATGACAAATCAATATTTTTTGTTTTAGGGCTGAGTATTACAGATTTAAGAGATAAGCTGAATGTTAAATCACTACCAACATATTCCAAAAGAGCATCAAAACCAGCCTTACTATAACTGCCAGCTGAATGGTGTTAAAGTATGTTAATGTATGAGTGCTTGTAAGTCCTCAGACTGTTAAAAAATACCTTGTCTACTCACATCCATCTAAAATACAAGCAAACACGCATCAAATCTAACACTTTTACCAACTTAACACCTTAATTGTGTTGGATATGAGGCATGATTACTCATATTTAAAACAACTTAGGGGTTAATAGCTCCACCCCAATATCTGCTACCTAAAATTTACTTGGGGATGCCTGGGATTCCTCCCCAATACCCCTATCTACAATAATGCTGTAGATCACCGGGATTCCCCCCAATAATCACTACAAACCTGGAAACCCTGTGGATTCCCCTACCCTCATCTGTGATTCCCAATCTAAATATAACAATGGCGGTCCATATAAATCCCCAGGACACCTAAAAATTAACCCCCTTAAAGGACATCTGTGGCAGATAACTTTTAACCCCCACCATGGATTTTCTGATTACTCAACACAATTGATGGGTTAATACCTCCACCCCATGAGCCCACCAATACCCATTATCTAAAATTAGCCTTGGGATACCTGGGATACCCACAATTCCTTTATCTATAATGATCCTGGGGAACCCTAGGATTCCTCCCAATAGCAACTATAAACTAGTGAGCCCAGGGGATTTCCCCTACCCTTAATCCATGTGCTGAGGAAAACAAACATCATAATAATAATGTGTTCATATAGGTAGATTCACCCTCAACACGTACCAAAAAATAAAATAAACATGTTACACAAATGCAATTGTATAATAGCTGGTGAATCTGGTGAATCTCACTATTGATAGTAAGTGTAAATATACACAGCAAAAAGAAGAGAAATGACAATTAAACCACCATATCACATATTATAATTGTCAAACTGTGGGTCGTTGTCACGCGAAGCGAGTGTCCGCATTTGCGAAGGTGGAAGCTCTATGGCGCCTCACTCTCGGTAAACTCCCCCCCCACACAGAAAAGCAGGACTTAAAAAAAAAAAAATATGACCTGCGGGACTTAGAAAAAAACAAAGAAACCACGGGATGAAGAAATCAGGACTTAGAAAAAAAAATACGACCCTTCGGCGCTCATCATCTAAGTGCTGAAAGTTAATGGCTCGCCTCACTACACGAGGCTCGCAGGAGCGTTCATTGGTCAAGTGCTGCAAGTTAAATAATATCCCTAAATCACAGATAAACGGATAAAGCACAAAGAACACAAAAACACTGATATGAGATGAAACTCTCAGTTTGAAAGAAAACGGCGATGCAGAAAGAGTGGAGGCAGCATCTGACATCAGGTAAATGCATATAGGGGGAATCAACACAATCTATTATAGAAAACATATATACACATATAGACATATGTGTATATATCAAATATAGTGTGCACGTCCCCGAAGGTAGTGTATACACACACTGGGAGCGCTGGCAATTCTAGGTAGATGTAAATAGGTGTATACCCAACATAATGAATGAAAGAAATTAGTGCCAAAGTAAGGCCTGAATAGCCAACTTCAAATTATATGCGTACTCTCACTTATATGCAATATACTCAATATGATAAAAGGGAGTACATAAAAAAGTCTTATCTCAAAGACCCGTGGTAAAGAGTGTCTAGTCCTGTAGATCCTATGAGTGTCTACACATCTGTTGGGACGTCTGTGTCGAAATCTTGTGCTGTATTATTGTCCAGAAACTCCAGGAGGAGTGCTGCCATCTACACGAGCATTGTTCACGTAGTGCTCTTAGCAAAAATGCAAACCAAGGACAGTTCTCATTCAGACATTCAGGTCTGACCTGCAACAGTATTACTAATTTTTGATACCTATGTAAAGTTATATATATATACTACTTTTTAATAAAGACATCTTCAACGTTTACCTACCAGTACACGGATGAGTCTTATTTGGTAGTATAGCTGCAATATACTTACCCAACTGGGACACTACATGTGGAGATTGCAGACCTAACACACCCACATATATGATATTTGGGTGGATTCCATCTTTTCCTCTCCTAAGAATAGGAGCTTTCTGATTAACAATGAAGCATTGGAGACTCACCACAGACGTAAGGATTACCCACATATCCGTGATGATCTGATGAGAGAGTCCCCTGATGTGCCTTCCATACCTCATGTGCTGAGGTCACCAAATGTGAGTTTTTTTTACCTTCTTTAGCTCAGTATTGACTTTTACAAAGGATTATACCAGTTATTTTGCACTAGGAGGTGGTGCACTTCTCTCCCCACCCCCCCTTTTCTTCCATATGTGTATAAATGTTTTGTCTGGGCCTGCATGAGTGCTGACGGCACTAGGGAGCTACAGTTCATTGCGGAAACCATGAATGCCAACATGTACTGTGACATACTGAAGCAGAACATGATACCCTCCCACCAGAGACTGGGCCGCAGGGCAGTATTACAACATGATAACGACCGCAAACACACCTCCAAGACAACCACATGCCTTGCTAAAGAAGCTGACGGTAAAGGTGATGGACTGCCCAAACATTTCACCAGACCTTAATGATATTTAGCATCTGTGGGCCATCCTCAAATGGAAGGTGGGGAGTGCAAGTTGTTTAACATCCTCCAGCATCATGATGTCATCATGGAGGAGTGTAAGAGGACTCCAGTGGCAACCTGGGAAGCTCTGGTGAACACCATGCCCATGAGGGTTAAGGCAGTGCTGGAAAATAATGGTGGCCACACAAAATATTTACACTTTGGGCCCAATTTGGACATTTCCACTTAGGGGTGTGCGCACTTTTGCTGTCGAAGGCGCTCCATGCCAGCAACTGCGACCCTCGCAAACTTCACGTCGCAACGCAAACAACACGACACACCAATTACGACACTCGCTAAATTTTACGAGCAAACAACATACGACACACATTAACACACATTACGGCCTCGCAACACTCGGACGCAACTCGCAAACATTACAAAATTCAAAACACAATACATACACACAGCACATACATAAAAAGCTTACCTACAGCAAGAGGTAGCACCCAGGACCTCAAAAATGCAACTTACACCTTCATTTCACTCAAAATAAAAGAGTTTAGACACTAAACAATTTGCTAAGCGACGGAAAAAATGGCCGCCGAACAAAACTAAAACGAGGTTACACATGCAAACACCATACGAGACACGTTACCAGACATTACGACCTTGCAAACATCGGACGCAACACGCCGACATACAAACATTTAAAACACAATAAATACACACAACACACACATAAAAAGCTTACCTACAGCAAGAGGAACCATCCAGCACCTCAAAAAACCAAGTTACACCTTCATTTAAATAAAAATAAAACACTTTAGACACTAATAAAATCGCTAAGCGACAGAAAAAATGGGCGACAAACAAAACGAAAACGAGGCTTCAGCACTCTCAACACGTAAAACACCACAACACACTCGCAAAACACCACACGAAACTCGAAAAACACCACGAAGCACCTACGTGTAATCCGCAAAGACAAATACCACAGATAACCCGCCATTTTACGCCAATGCGGAAGTACACCACTACGCTAACGGTTTCATCTCTCGCACGCACAGTATTACACTGCACACATTCACCACGCTTACACAGCAGCTCCACACCACTAATGCTGCAGCAACCTCAAAACACATTGACAGTAGTGATGTCGCTAACATAAAATTTTCGGTTCGCGAACCTCGAACGCAAACCGCTGCAAATGTTTGCAAACCGGCGAACCCGGCAAACCGCCATAGACTTCAATGGGCAGGCGGATTTTAAAACCCACAGGGACTCTTTCTGGCCACAATAGTGATGAAAAAGTTGTTTTAAGGGGACTAACACCTGGACTGTGGCATTCCGGAGGGGGATCCATGTCAAAACTCCCACGGAAAATTACATAGTTGATGCAGAGTCTGGTTTTCATCCATAAAGGGCATAAATAACCTAACATCCCCCTCCATTATCATCCTCCCCTGTATCTCTTTACCCCCTCCCTCATCATCTTCTACTGTGTCTCTTTCCCCCTTCCTCATCACCCTCCCCTGTGTCTCATCCCCCCTCCCTCATCATCCTCCCACCTCCCTCATCATCCTCCCCTGTATCTCTTTACCCCCTTCCTCATCATCCTCCCCTGTGTCTCTTCCCCCCTCCATCATCATCCTCCCCTGTGTCTCTTTTCCCCCTTCCTCATCATCTTCCCCTGTGTCTCTTCCCCCCCTCCCTCATCATCCTCCCCATGTGTCTCTTTCCCCCCTTCCTCATCACCCTCCTCTGTATATCTTTCCCCCCTCCCTCATCATCCTCCCCTGTGTCTCTTCCCCCCTCCCTCATCATCCTCCCCCCTCCCTTGATGATAAGGGGGGGAAGAGACACAGGGAAAAGTGTGAGGGGTGTTAGGGTAAGGGGTGTTAGGGATAAGGGTGAGGGGGTTAGGTGTTAGGGTGAGGGGTGTTTGGGATAAGTGTGATGGCTGTTAGGGTAAGGGATGTTAGGGTTAGGTGTTAGGGTAAGGGCTGTTAGGGATAAGTGTAAGGGGGTATCAGGGTTAGGTGTTAGGGTGAGGGGTGTTAGGGATAAGTGTGGGGGTGTTAGGTCTTAGGGATAAGTGTGAGAATGTTAGGGTTAGGTGTTAGGTTGATGGGTGCTATGGATAAGTGTGAGGGGTGTTAGGGTTAGGGTAAGGGGTGTTAGGGATAAGTGTGATGGGTGTTAGAGTAAGGGATGTTAGGGTTAGGTGTTAGGGTAAGGGCTCTTAGGGATAAGTGTAAGGGGGTATTAGGGTTAGGTGTTAGGGTGAGGCATGTTAGGAATAAGTGTGAGGGGTGTTAGGTCTTAGGGATAAGTGTGAGAATGTTAGGGTTAGGTGTTAGGCTGATGGGTGTTATGGATAAGTGTGAGGGGTGTTAGGGTTAGGGTAAGGGGTGTTAGGGATAAGTGTGATGGGTGTTAGGATAAGGGATGTTAGGGTTAGGTGTTAGGGTAAGGGCTGTTAGGGATAAGTGTAAGGGGTATTAGGGTTAGGTGTTAGGGTGAGGCATGTTAGGAATAAGTGTGAGGGGTGTTAGGTCTTAGGGATAAGTGTGAGAATGTTAGGGTTAGGTGTTAGGTTGATGGGTTTTATGGATAAGTGTGAGGGGTTTTAGGGTAAGGGGTGTTAGGGATAAGTGTGATGGGTGTTAGGGTAAGGGATGTTAGGGTTAGGTGTTAGGGTAAGGGCTGTTAGGGATAAGTGTAAGGGGGTATTAGGGTTAGGTGTTAGGGTGAGGCATGTTAGGAATAAGTGTGAGGGGTGTTAGGTCTTAAGGATAAGTGTGAGAATGTTAGGTGTAAGGGGGTATTAGGGTTAGGTGTTAGGGTGAGGGGTGTTAGGGTTAGGGTGAGTGGTGTTAGGGATAAGTGTGAGGGGTGTAAGGGTTAGGGTGAGGGGTGTTATGGATAAGTGTAAGGGGTGTTAGGGTTAGGTGTTAGGGTGAGGGATGTTAGGGTTAGGTGTTAGGGATAAGTGTGAGGGGTGTTAGGGTTAGGGTAAGGGGTGTTAGGGATTAGTGTGAGGGGTGTTAGGATTAGGGTGAGGGGTGTTAGGGATAAGTGTGAGGGGTGTTAGGGTTAGGTGTTAGGGTGAGGGGTGTTAGGGATAAGTGTGAGGGGTGTTAGGGTTAGGTGTTAGGGTGAGGGGTGTTAGGGATAAGTGTAAGGGGTGTTAGGGTTAGGTGTTAGGGTGAGGGATGTTAGCGTTAGGTGTTAGGGATAAGTGTGAGGGGTGTTAGGGTTAAGTGCTAAGGTGAGGGGAGGATGATGATAAGGGGGGGAAGAGACACAGGGGTGTCCTTGCAGCAGAGATCAAAAGAGTCCTTCAGGACTGTATTGCACACTGTGTACAGTAGCCTAGCTATGGTTTTCCCTATTGATGCAGTATTACCTACACTCAGCCTCCTCTCAGTAAGACTGCAAGTTAGTTATGATTCCAAAATGGCTGCTGTCCATGAGGTAGAAGGGTGTTGAAGGCAGGGTATGATGCTGATTGGCTGGAATGTGTCTGCTGACTGTTAGTTGCAAGGTCAAAGTTTGCTCAATGATAAAGTATAGGGGGCGGGTCGAATATCGCATATATTCGCCGGGAACAGTCCGCCGGCGAACTATTCGCGACATCTCTAATTGACAGCTCTTCAACACAATGATTCAGTATAGGTAAAGTATATTCATTTATTAATGTATTATATATTTGATTATTACACACTAAACAGCATTAGATATTCATTCCTTTGTCTCTCCCCGTCTCTCCCTCTTCCCCCTCTCACTCCCCTGTGTCTCTTTCCCCATCTCTATCCCCTGTGTCTCTTTCCCCCCTCTCCCCCACTGTGTCTCCTTCCACCTCTTCCTCCCCTTTGTCCCCTTCCCCCTCTCCTGCCTCTTTCCCCACCCTCTCTCTCCCCTATTTCCCCCCCCCTCCTTCCCCCTTTCTCTTTCCTGTGTATCTTTCCCCTCTCCCATGTCTCTCCCCACCTCTCACTCCCATGTGTTTCTTCTTTCACCCCCCTCTTCCTCCCCCTCCCCTGTGTCTCTCCCCCTCCCTCCTGTGTCTCTTCTCCATCTCCCTGCCCCTGTGACTCTTTCCCCACCCTCTCCCTGTCCTTGTGGTTCTCCCCCCCCTCTTCATCCCCTGTTTCTTTCCCCCCCTCTCCCTCCCCTGGGTCTCCTTCCCCCTCACACTCCCCTTTGTCCCCATGCCCCCCATCTACTTCTCCTGTGTCTCCTACTCCCCCCTCTTTCCCCTGTATCTCCTCCTTTCCCCCTCCCCTATGTCTTTCCCCCTGCCTCCCCTGTGTCTCTTTCCCTCCCTCTCTCTCTTCTGTGTCTCCCCCCTCTCCTTCCCCCTTTCTCTTTACTGTGTATCTTTCCCCTCTCCCATGTCTCTCCCCATCTCTCACTCCCCTATGTTTCTTCTTTCACCCCCCTCTTCCTCCCCCTCCCCTGTGTCTCTTCCCCCACTCCCTCCCCTCTTTCTTCTTCCCCCATCTCCCTGTGTCTATTTTCCCCTTCTCCCTGCCCTGTGTATATTTTCCCCTTCTCCCTCCCCTGTGTCTCCTTTCCCCCTCACTCCTCTGTGTCTCTTCCCCCTCTCCCTCCCCTGTGTCTCTTTCCCCCCTCTCCCTTGCATATGTCTCTCCCCCTCTACCTCCCCTGTGTGTCTTCCCCCTCTCCCTTCCCTGTGTCTCTTCACCCCTGTGTTTCTCCCTCCCCTATGGCTCTTTCCCACATCTCCATCCCCTGTGTCTCCTTTCCCCCTCCCCTATGTTTTTCCTCCCTCCCCTGTGTGTCTCTCTCCTCCCTCTCCCTCCCCGTGCCTCTTCCCCCCTGTGTTTTTCCCACCTCTCCCTACCCTGTGTCTCTTAATCCCTGTGTTTCTTCCCCCTCTGCCTCCCCTGTGTCCCTCTTCCTCTTGCCACCGCTCCTGCTCCTGGTGCACTGCACCTGCACGGATTACAATGTGCATAGCGCATGCGCAACTCGCAACTTTCAGTTATATATTTGTAGTAATTGCGAGTTTGTCTTAACTTTTAACATAGCATTACCGACAAACTCGCAATTACTGCAACTATCATATGTGATGGAAAAACAGCACAATAAAGTGCTAGTGCTAATAAAACAAATAAGTATATATAAAATCTATCCCAAATAGAGAAAAATAGTACATAGGTGCAAAATTATAACCCCCCAAAATTTCCAAAACAAAAATCAAAATATATGAATACCAACCAATATGTGAATTGATCCAATTATCAGTAATAAAGTGCAACACAATAAACTGCTAATGCTATTAAAGATGTGCAAATAATGATCAATTAAAACCTAAAAAATAAATAAAACACTGTGCATAAATAAAATAAATTAATTAATAAAAATGCTAATCATTAATTCCGTTCAAATACTGGTATGGTGGCTTGTGGAGCCCGCCACTTATTCCCTTATATCCCAATACTACTGTGAACTATCCATGTAGGTGACACCCTATGTTGGAGTGACGGCTTTTGGGGTCCACCAATTACCCCCTATGAACAAAAAGATAAATATACTGCTCTCATCCCCTGTTTGAACTGCAACATATTGTGCTTTGTTACCATTCGTGTAATGCATAAACATACACTTTTTTCCTGTAGTTTTTTTTAGCTTTAAATTACTTATTATAGATAGCAGTGGTTGATGATGGTTTAAGGGGTTTTAGGGGGTTTAGGATCAATTAGGCTGCATAAAACAGTGACTCTCAAGCAACTGGGAACTACACTTATCTGGCAATAGGCAGTCCCTGTGGGTGCTGGATAACGGAGAGTTTACTGTTTTACTTTCCAAACTACTTTAGATTTATTACAGTTTGTAATTCTTTGTATCCCTATGTTTAATCCATAATTTACATATTCTTCCTTGTTTTACATATTTGTATTGCGAATTTGTGATAACATTTGGAGCTATCTGGCATCAACTATTATATATATATTTTTATTTTTATTTTATTTATTATTTTGTATTTATATTATATATTTATATTTATATTATATATCATATATTTACAAATTAATAACTGTTTATAAATTTATTTTTGCAGCACTATATGAGACATTTATCATTTCTGCTAATTTTAACACAGTATAAGAATTACATAAAATGAAACCATGGAATGAAGAGTGAAAAAATTGTAAATTGATAGAATATAATAAATGTAATTATATTATGGTTATTTGAGATTATTTGTGTACTGTGAAATATTTACAGCTCTGTACAAATTATTTGCCTATTTTATCTAGCATTATGAATAGGTTGCTAATCCCAATTGAATGTAACTTGTCATTTTATATCTTCTGTCTAGTATTGCCATCTGACGGAGCAATCTAATCCATAAATAATTTCATCATCATTTTTATCTGATCAATAGAAACAGAAGCTATATTGCTTTACTCTGTCATAGTCAATTAGTATTACTGTACCTGAGTCAAACAGATAATGTCAAAATAATTGAAGGACAGAAGTTTTGGATTTTTCAGTAACCCGATATATTGCAGCAATTCTAGACATGATGGCAACTGGCATAAACACTGTATACTGACATGGAGCCTCATTCAATTGAGCAATTGTAAGTTACAGTAGCCCGTAATGGAGGCCATAAGTTATTGAAATCCTTACGGTTGTTACAACCGTAACTTACACCCCATCTAAACCTATGATCTTTCACGTCTGCAAGAGTTACAATCGCAAATCCCTATTCAATTGCTCAAATTCCCCAAGCCCGCAAATGTTTTCACACCCATAAATGGCAAATATAGAAAAAAATCCTATGAGTACTAGAGAAAATAAATCATATTTGATTTTTGATAATTATCTATTTGTTTTTCTATTGAAGCTTATTGATTGCAAGGTCACATTAAAGATGGAAAATGTCTGTAATAATTTATATTAATTATTTGTACAATTCCAGTGACTTCTACGTCTGTGCCTTTGTCAGTATCTTGTTCTTTGTCTGCTGAATCAGCTCCTCTTAGTTGCTGTTTGTAGGTTTGTTTGCAAACTTCTCTGTCAGTCTCCACCAGTTCTCAGCTTTATGGGTTCTCAGCTAGAATTTCTCTCTGTAATTCCTCTGTCTGCATTAGGCTCTGTCTCTCTCTCTAGGCCCAGGTACACCTGTTGCCTAAATAGGACTATTGTAGCCTCTCGGTTGTAGCCTAATTGCTGTGTGATAGCCTTTTCACTCCTACTGCTCACGTACATGCCTTTTATGATTCTCATGTGTCTCTGTCCAGTTTATATTTACAATTGTGTCCTTTGTGCCATATTTGATGGATATGGTAGTGTCCAGAATGTTCACCTGTTCTGCAGAGTAGTCCATTTTAAGTTTAATAGATGGGTGGAAGATATTGAAAGATTTATGGAAGGCTCTGATGTTTTTCCCTGCTCCTGCCCCTATGATGAACAGATCATCTATGTAACAGTAGTATCTGTAATGTTTGTAAACATATGTGAATAAGAATCTCTGTCCCAGTTTGGCCATAAAAAGATTAGCGTATTGTGATGGCATTTTGGTACCCATTGCGGTCGCCATTATTTGTAGGCAAATATGTTTCTTGAAGGTGATGTAGTTGTGTGTCAGGATACATTCCAACAGTTTAAAATAGTATCATGATTATAATTGTGAATGCTTTTTAGGTACAATAAGTTTTCACCTTTTAGTTTCTGGCAGGGTCTCCACATACCAGTCTTGTTCTTTTTTTAAAAAAGAACAGAATAAACGCCCTGATGCGGTTGTGTGGAAGCCACATTAATGCCATATTAAAGGTATACAGAAGTTTTCCTGGGTTTCAAATGTCTCCTAAAAAAACTGCCACTGATTAGCAGAAAAATATGTATTATGTTGAAAAGTTGAATGTACTTATATATTTATATGCTGGTACTGCTATTTGGAATTGCACACCCCTAGGGGTTTACATTGCAGTGGGTACGGGGTACCCAGGAGGAAATACTGCTAGTCACATGGTTGCTGGCATCACAGCTTATTTCTCTCTGCCTGTCTCCTTGTGGGAAACCAGCAGCAGTGATGCAAGCTGCATGTGTAATGTGGTGTTAATGTGCTGCACAGATCGGCACATGTTAGAAAGTACTATTTATTTTCATATTAGTCTGACTACATATCTAAGGCTGCTTTGTAGCACAGACAGCAACCCCAAATGTTTCATCCTCTGCTTCTGATTGTCCAAAACAAATTTTCAAATGAATTCTAATTTTGCCTGGGTTTAGAGAGGGTGTTAACCCATAAATTACAAGACAAGTAAGTGTTTAAATGTTTTTTATTTTATTTATTTGTTATGCAAAACATTGTTTGCATACATTATTATTTATCCTCTATCAGATGCATTCATAATCCAGGAAACATATGCATGCCTTTAAATCCCCTATTCAATTACACACTCGCAATTTATTTATTATTTTCAACTGTAGGAGTTTTTTTTCTTATTTTACGTATCTATTTACCTCCATTAACTAGTAAGAAGTTGCTCGCTCGCTCGCAGCTCATAAACCCATATCTTGTCAGTAAAATACAAGGATCAGGATTATGTGATGCCTTATAAAATTATACCAAAACACTACAATTTTGCTGAATTTCTTGCTGCGACACAGTTATAGGAACATTAGTAAACAGGAAATATCACGTTAATTGACATGAAGAAGTCCTAAAAATCTGAATTTCCCACCCAGAAGTTGATTGTTTTGAATAACTTTACCATAGAACATACAGATCTAGGAGTTGGACGCAGTTTTGAGAGAGAGAAAGAAAGAGAGAGAGAGGGAACTTTGAGAGTTTGGAGAATAGGTTTGTGCTTATTTTACTTACTTACTTGTATTTCCCAAATAATTACTTTACACTTAATTTACTGAACACCTAGATCACTGATTACACATAACCCACATAGAGTAATACCCACACATATATCTATATATATATGCATATTATGTCGATTTATCCTTATATTATTTTTATGGTTTATAATGAGAGAGGACTGGAAAGGAGGAAAGGAGGAGCATGGGGGTGCGATTGGGAGGGAAGTGGAAGGAGGGAGAGAGGAGTGGAGAGTGGGAGAGATAAGTGTAGATAGAGAGAGAGAGAGAGAAGAGTGGAGAGGGGGACAGAGGAGTGGAGACAGTCGGAGATAGATGGATATAGGAAGGGAAGAGAGGATTAGAGAGATGAAGAGAAGGTAGAGAGGATGGCAGAAATAGGAGCAGGGAGAAGGAACAGTGAGGAGAGAGGGGAAGAAGGAGTGAGGACTAAGAGTGGCAGTATTGGGAGTTCTGGGACACGCAGTGCAGGAACAGAGGGGGAGGGGCCTGATTCCGGGGGGGGGGGGTAGTAATGGAAGGGACAGGCCTCGGTGCCTGCACCACTATCCTACATGGGGAGAGGGATGTGAGGCCTGGGCAGCAGCAGCAGTGTGTATCAAGGTGATGAGAAGTTTACCAAACTCTCAACCATAAATGTACCAATATGATAAGAAGTTTTAACAAAACTCTCACCCACCAAGGCCAGACTTGTCCTGCTTTAATCCCTTGGTAGATGTGTCCTGCAGGAGCATGAACATTTTTCTCCTGATCAACTGCTGTGCACACTGTGAATTCTGAAAAAAATTCCAAGCCATAAGCAGGGTTATGGTTATGTCATTTTATTTAGTATACTCATAGGTTCCTTGTGTTCCTTTATGCACACTGTTTTGGTGGGCCCATGGATGTTCTAGCTCTTCCTGTCGAGGATCCTTGTCTGAGTACGAAATGTTCTCTATCGGCCAAGATCATCTTCTTATTTTGTCCTCCCACCTCTTGTATTCGATAAAGTGTGGATAACTGGTCCACTTCTTCATTTGCAGGTACAAGTGAGTGTGCATCCACATGGCCGACAACAATGTTCTGTACACGTGCTGTGTCCCAGCCTTTAACGCCTCTCAAAATCGGTTTATTGTTCACAGTTCATTTATCTGCATGTCACTTTTTGGCCGTTATCATATCAGGTACAGCAGCTGCCAATAGGGGCACTCTTTTGTTGAGCCCCCTGTAACCAATGGTCATACGCTAGCTACTGTCTGATTTCTTCAGGGGCCACACAGGACCATTAAAGAGGCTTACTGATTTCAATAAGACATGAATGGTCTCAGCAATGTCTTTATGTCCTCCTGGCAAACTGTACTGTCTGAGATTTACCGGCACTTCAAGTGGAGGAATATTGTGAGGAGTCTATTTAACATTTCCTCTCATTTGGGGTTTTTCAGCAGACACTTGAAATATCCTGATCCCAGACACAAGTCTTCTCAGACCAGCGCTAATAGTCTGCTCTCTTAAAATACACATTCCCAGTATGTTACCTTCAAATTCTAAAATTAGCATTTGGCCTTGAGCATGATACATGTGGCTGAAATAGTCATTCCTCCCAAACCCTCTATAGATACAACAGCCCAATGTTGATGGTTTTGTGTTCAATGTAAAAGAGTAATCTCAGCCCTGGTATCTATAAATGCAGTGATAATGTGTGGAGAGTGTCTTTCTTAGTGTACAGTTTCATTTTAGATATGAGTGTGGATCTCCAGCTTTCAATGATTTTATGTATACAGTCTTTATATCAGGAGATCTGCCAACGCCCCAGGGAGGGGCATGGGCACTACAAAACACTTCTCTCAAATTTTAGCATAAGCCCCTGGCTTGGTCCTGGAAGATCTAGAAGAGGCTGGGTTTTGTAACATAGGCTGTGAGGTGTCAAAGGTGGAGTAGAAAGGTGCGAGTGGTTTAAAAGACATAATTTCATCTAAGTCACTAAGCACCACCTTCTTGGATGGGTCTGGTTTCAGCCACTCTTTTGCCTTTAGTTCCTTCCAGCTGTGCAACAGCTCAGCTTTTGGCTTACTATAAATGTCCTCCTTCCATACTCTACTTCACTCCACTCCACTCCAGATCTCACCACAGAGTATTACATGATGTTTTAAACCTGCTTTTCCCTTCTTTCTGCTCTAGCTGTTATTAGGTTGTTCTGTCTTTACCTCCATTTCTCTTAAATCTCACAATAAAATGGTTGCATCTTATACTGTACACTTTATTTGCTTCTAAAGCACTGAGCATGGTGAACAAAGGAGCTCTGCGATTATCAGTGTAGACTGGACCAATTTTTGTTTCATAACAGCAGTAAATATGGTCTCTTCCAGTCAACCATCACACCCTGCACCTCCCACTCATTAGCTGTTGCGTTTAAAGTCACCTCTGTAACACAGCCCATTTCACACAAGCACTTTTCATGTAAAGGCATACCCTGTTATCTCTCGCTACATTCCCCAATCCTATTGCCTTCCAGTTGTTTAACATAATACCATCCCCTCCTAGATCCAAGACTTGCAACCCTATGCTAACAGTCCTTCTCTGGTTTGCTGTGTATATATTGCCAATGGCAGTCAATTCCCAGCTGTCCAGGGAATTGCTTCCCCTGATACCTGTTGTTCTCCTGTCCTGTTGTCTTTGTCTCTGTTGCAACTCCCTTCTGTGTCTCTGGATCAGGCGCGGCTTGCTCTCCCTTGTCTGTTACTACAGAGTGCTCAAACTGCTTTTTAATATTTTCTTTCTCTGTTTTTATTTATTTCATACACATTCTGTATAAAAAATGCTCTTATGCTCTTGCACTGTTTGCAACTTTGTGCATATTGCCAGCCATGCTTGGTAAAGTACCCACCCAACAGTAGCTACACCCTGCATCTACTTTTTGGAGTTTTCTTAATTCTTATTTAACTTCATCATCCACAGGGTTAGCTGCATATTTCTGATATCACTTAGCTATGACATTCCTTAACTTTAATCACAAAGGCAGTGGCCTGCTACAAACATGACCCTGGCAAGATCCATTCGGTGTTAGAATACATAATCACACTGACCCAGCGTTTCTTGGGAAAATTACGGGCCACAGCTTTATTAAAGCAACCATAAACCATTAACCAATTTGCAATATTAACATTGTTACATCACAGCTCAAATAACATACCGGAGGAGGAGCCCGGCCCAGTCAGTAACCTCACGCCTTGGGTCGCTCCCAGAGCCTCCCAGTGCTTTACTAAGCACACCCATGAGGCAGGGCAACGCCCACTTAAGCCCGTGGGCCAGGTGCCTCTCCTCCCACCAACCAAAGACATTCCTACTTGCATCCTAACCTAGAAATCACAAAATCCTCACCCTTCAACTCTTTACCACCCCTTTTTTTATTTTTTTTTAAACCTAACTTAAGATCCCTGAACATTGCTCAACCAACCTCACCCCCTAGACATACCTTATTAGTATATCTTCTACTTTCCTAACTGACCACCAACTCAAGGGGAGGGAGGGAGGGAATCAGCTCAATGGCCAGGTCGGAATGAGGAGGAAGCCCGCAAAACAAAGTCCCTCCTCCTCCCCCCAGCCAATCAGAAGCGCCCAGGCTCAGCCGGGTCACGCAGCACTGCGTCAGACCCGGCGTGCCTGGGGATTCCTCCGCGCCGGCCATGACCCTGGCAAGATCCATTGGGCGTTAGAATAAATAAACACACTGACCCAGCGTTTCATTGGAAAATTATGGGCCACAGCTTTATTAAAGCAACCATAAACCAATAACCAATTAACATAATTAACATTGTTAAATCACAGCTCAAATAACATCCCGGAGGAGGAGTCCGGCCCGGTCAGTAACCTGTTTGTTTATCTTTTGCCTTGCTCTATCCACCGAAACCGGATCCCTTGCATTCCGCCAAGATCTCCTGCGTCTATCCCTCGTTAGGGAACGCACGGTCTGCTCCCCCCCAGAGGAGTACTCTGACTCGGCGGCTATGCTAGGGTGTAAGGATTCCCTACGGCTCGGCGGCCTATGGCAGTCAATGCTATCCCTACCCCGGTCCTGTCCCTGAGTCACTATGGGAGTCCCTGTATCCGTAATGATGTCAGGGATGGGTGAATTGCGCTGTGGCCTAGCTCTCCTGTCAGGGGATTTCTGTCTCCTGGCTGGTGTCGAGGTGAAAATCAAGGGACTGTACCTGTTTGTTGACTTCCGGACCCTGGTGGCGTCTGCCGCGCCACCTTGGCCTCTACTGGAACCTCGTCAATGACCACCAGACTGTCGTCTGCGGCTATCTCGTCCATCACCTGATCCCGTCTTCCTCTGGTGGTCTACTTTCTCTTCTCGGCCTCTCCTTTGGCATTGCGTCGTCCCTGCGAAACACCTGCAGCGGTGGCAGTGGGGACCGCAGGGGCCGACCGGTGATAACCTGTAGGAGCTTTTTTAGAGCTCTTTGCACTTTTGCTGTTACCCCTGGAGCCTTGAGGTCAGTTAGGGGTGTCGCCAGAACCTAGGTTCTGCTGTGGGCCATGGGACAAGATGCTGGGTGGTGGTCGAATGGCTAGGCCCTCGTCCCCGCTCTTCCCGCTGGCACCACGCTCTCTGCAGTGGGGGGATAAGCTACTGGCTCTCTTGGACCCTATCCTTGCCCTCCACGCTGCTCCTAGCCCTATTGCTCAGATCAGAGTTAGCACGCTGCTCTGCCGGCCTATCTAGGCTATGAGGCCTGTCCACTGGGCCTAGGCTACCGGTCACAGTGACATCAACCTCCCCCCCCCATATGGCCTATATCCGTCCTGTCACGAACCCATCGAACCCCATGGCTTAATTCCTCAAGTTCTGACCATGGACAGCAAGGCCTCTAACTCCCCAGGGTCCATTTATAGTTACCCCCACCTTGGCCATGCTGGACACAGACACCCAGGAACCCACACTTGAGGGGATGATAGATTATAAGGTGATTGACTTCCAAGGATGCAGGCAGGGGTCACTCAGACCTGGCCCAGGACGGATGGGGCTGGGCTAATAAATGGATGGGGTAATTAGCCTATACAACTGGGGCCAAAACAAGAGTAGGTTGGGTTTAAACTCACGACCTTTATATCAGGGGCCGTCGCTATGCCTATGAGCCACTTTTTACTTGCCCTTATGGTTTTGTAGAGGAGCGCAGCATGCAGACCTCAGATCAGCTCAATGAGGAGTGAGGAGGAAGCCCGCGGAACGGGCAGAAGTCCCTCCTCCTCCCCCCAGCCAATCAGAAGCGCCCAGGCTCGCCGGGTAACGCAACGCTGCTTCAGACCCGGCGTGCCTGGTGCTGCCTCCGCGCCGGCCAGACAACCTGAAAAGTTATTAGCGAAAATCCTGTGGACTACGCCAAATGTATTAAGGTGGTGGGAAGTTTCCCACCCACAAATGTACGAATATGATGAGAAGTTCCACCCAAACTCCTACCCACTAAGGTCCTTTAGGCTTGTGGTGTATATCATAGCAATGTTTATTATACTTAAGTTTTGCTAACATCGATGTGAGATCTGTCAAGTACAGATATAATGATAGCCATGAGAGCAGTGAGAGCTATAGGCGCCGATCCTCCAGTGAGCATCCAGCACAATGTGTGTGAGAAGGAGTGGGACTTCCAGGCCTGGTGGACAAGCAGGATCCAGGCACCATGGAAGGTGAATATCATATACACCCTCATCCCCTCACATACACATAAATGTGCAACTCCAAATGTGTGGCAAATACTTAGAGATAACACTTATCAAAAAATATATAACCATCACATAGGCCATGATCATCTACTCTGTAGACATAACAAAGAAAATGCTGGGATCCCCACAGGGGAAACCACACGTCTGTAACACTTAAGACAAACACACCAAATGTCACTTAAATAGTAAAAATAAAAATACTGGTATAGGCGATGAAGTGCAAAAAAAATGAGGCTCTACAGAGGAGAGCCACATATCTGTAGCATTACTTTAGGACACAGCATACAGTGTATATCACAAATTATTTGTGTATGTGGATATACACTATCAGCATGCGTAGTCACAAAACATGGATGAGAAACAATCTCTATTCATAAAAATTAAAATTAAAAGGATATTATTGATATTATACTTACCTGTACAGTACATGTTCTGGACGTTATTTTATCACTGAGAAAGACCCAGCTGGGTTAAAACGCGTTTGTACATAGCTGTCTGTACTCTGTGCATATTTTGTGTATATTGTGTGCTTGTATTATATGTGGCTCTTATATTATATGTGGTCTGTTCACATTTATATCGTTCATTGGAGGTCTCTGATATCATATCTAGCAGTAGGTGTCTAATATTGCCCATGGACCCACTCTATTCAGGCATACTGAGCTGGTCATTTAACCACTGCAGTATAGGTCACCTTATAACCATATATGTGCTGACTGAACACTTATTCCACAGTATATTCAAGCCACTGGGTAGTATGTTGGATAGTGTGTACTACCATTCATTCCTTTGGAACCTTATATGTCTGGACATTGGATTTCATCCTATCCAGATGGGTAGACTGACCTTCAATTTGAGTTGTTTCCATACATCATGTGACTTTTCAGCTTGTATTGTACATGATTGAATATTTTTGTGTGTGCAAGCAATACATTTATTTATTTGCACTATAGGTTATTGCACTTTTCTCCCCCTCTGTCTCCTTATTGTTACTCTGTAGACATGCATGAATATGTCCCCTCCTCTCAGGGCCCCCACCCACCATGCCACTATGCTTTATCCTGTGATGAGGTGTTGCTGGGGAGGTATTGACCCATGCGGTTGCAGTGCAGCAACTGGAGAAGGCAGCATTGAGGGAGATGAGGCTGGACCAGTGTGCGCATATTCTGGGGATAGTTCTGTGATAAAGGAGATTTTCTGGTGACCAAAGTGCACTGTTTAATGCCAATTTTCAGCTGGATGAGGGCGCTCTACCATCAAATAGTCCACAAACCTCTTCTCTGTGGACATGTATGGTGATGGATAACATTTTACCAATTGATGGTCACTGAGGAATGCCTTTGAGAAGAGATGGTGTAATGCCTTTTTTTTTATTATTTCTCTTAATGATTAACCTATTTTTATTTTATTTTAGGTATATTTCACATCATCTGAAAATAGTGCTTTCAAATAATGGAACTAAACTATATACACAGTGACTTTCAGGTAAAGATTGCATCAATGATATCCCCCCCCTGCCGCCAGCAGAATGTTCTTACATGCCATATACAAATACAGCATGATTTGCACTGCTTGCAGATTAACATAAGTAAGATGGTTTATTGTTACAATTACAGTATACAACAATAAATCACCTTCCTATTGTGTTACAGCTACAGTATAAAACACTGTATGTGTGTAACATCTCAATGGAGTCGGATCTGAAGCTTGATTTTGCATATCCGACAGGAGGCGTTAGCAACATACGCAAAACACACTACACATGTCTAACAACTTGAGTTATAATAGAAAACGTATTCTAGGACATCCAAATATGGTACTTGTTCTATGTTCTAGGACATTCACTTATGGTAAGGATGGTACTGTTCTGTTCTGGGACACCTAAATATGGTACTGGATCATGCTGTTCTGGGTAGGTGAATTCAATTAAATAGTTAATTCAATTGTTTTTGAGCAGATGGTCACAATGTAACTCTTTTAATATTATACAGCAATCAATTTGTCCATTTGTTTCTAATAGTTTCTGATTTGGGACATCAACAAACATTACATTTACTTAACAATCAGATATTGTATATAAATCATCTTTCTGATCATCCATTGCATGGCCTGTGCTACATAGTGATACTAGCGACTTGCCCGTCAAAAATAACAGCAATAAAATTGTAATGCTGGCAATGCTGTTTGCCACCCAATGTGAGCACCTTCGGCTCTCACCGTGAGCCTTTCCCCCTGTCTACTTCCTCCCTTGTGTCTCCATTCCCCCTCCCCTGCCTCCCTTGTGTCTCCTTTTACCCTCCTCTCCCTCCCTTGTGCCTCCTTTCCCTCCTCCTCTCCATCCCATGTGTCTCTTTTCCCCCATCTCCCTCACCTGTGTCTCTTTTCCCCCTCCCTCCCTTGTGCCCCCGTATATCTTCCCCCATCTCTCTCCCCTGTGTCTCTTCTGCCCCCTCCCTCCCCTGTGTCTCTCCCCCCCCCTTCCTCCTCTGTGTCTCTTACCCCCTCTCCCTCCCCTGTGTCACTTCTCTCTCTCTACTCCCTCTGTGACTGTTCGCCCTGCTCTCCCTTTCCTGTGTCTCTTTACCCGGCTTTCCCTCTCCTGTGTCTCTTCCCCCACTCTCCTGTGTTTCTCCCCCCTCTCCCCCCCTGTGTCTCTTCCCTCCCTCTCCTGTGTCTCTTCCACCATGTCTCTTACCGCCCCCTCCCTCTTTCTCTCCCCCCTTCCCCCCTCCCCTGTGTCTCTTACCCCCCTCCGCTGTGTCTTTTCCCCCCTGTCTGTTTCCCCCCTTTCCCCTTTTGCGCCTCTTCCTCCCTCATCCTCCTCCTCCCTGCCCTCATCCTCCCTCCCTCTATTGCGTTCTCCTGCTGCATCCACCCAGCATATGCTAATGAGGTGACACGCAAGTGACGTCACGTCATTAGCATATGTTAGATCCCGACAAAGAAGACGTGATGGAGAGCAGCACGATGAAGGTAAATGAGGGACGTTAATTGGAGAGGGGGAAAGGGAAGAAGAGGGAGGCAGAGGATGCAAGTAAACTACACAAAAGGTTCTAGAACATCCAATAAATTGAACAGCTATGCTACATTTTTGAGCATTTATAAGTGTTGTAACTTTACAAAATAAGCAAATGAATAGGCAAATATCTATGTGATGACATTATCCAGGATCAAAGTTTCTATCTATCTATCTATCTATCTATCTATCTATCTATCTATCTATCTATCTATCTATGCTGTTTGCCTCTCCCCTGTCTACTTCCTCGAGTGTGTCTCCTTTCCCCCCTCCCCTCCCTCCCTTGTGTCTCCTTTCCCCCTCCCTCCCCTGTGTCTCTTCCCCCCTCCCTCACCTGTGTCTGTTTCCCACCTCCCTCCCATGTGTGTCCCCCTCCCCTGTGTCTCTTCCCCATCACCCTCCCCTGTGTCTGCCCCCTCCCTACCCTTTGTCTCTTCCCCCCTCGCTCCCCTGTGTCTGTCCCCCCTCTCCCTCCCCTGTTCTGTCCCCCCCTCTCCCTCCCCTGTCTTTTACCCACTCTACTCCCTCAGTCTATTTCCCCTACTCTCCCTCCCCAGTGTCTCTTCCCCCACCTCTCCTTCCCGTGTGTCTCTTCCCTCCTCTCCTTCCTCTGTGTCTCTTCCCCCCTCCATCCCCTGTGTCTTTCCCCCCCCTCTCTCCCCTTTGTCTCTTCCCCCTCCCTCCCCTGTGTCTGTTTTCCCGCTCTACTCCCTCTGTGTCTGTTCACCCTGCTCTCCCTCTCCTGTGCCCCCCCTCTCCTGTGTCTCTTCCCCCCTCTCCTGTGTCTCTTTCGCCCTCTTCTGTGTCTCTTCCACCTCTCCTGTGTCTCTCCCCCTCTCCCTCCCCTGTGTCTGTTCCCCCCTTCCCTGTGTCTCTTCCCCCTTCCCTGTGTCTCTTCACCCTCTCCTGTCGCTTCCCCTCCTCTGTGTCTCTTCCTCCCTCTCCTGTGTCTCTTCCCCCCTGTGTCTCTTTCCTCCTGTGTCTCTCCCCCTCCCCTGTGTCTCTTTCCTCCCGTGTCTCTCCCCCTCCCCTGTGTCTCTTCCCCCCTCCCCTGTGTCTCTTCCCCCCTCCCCTGTGTCTCTTCCCCCTCTCCCCTGTGTCTCTTTCCTCCTCCCCTGTGTCTCTTCCCCCCTCCCCTGTGTCTTTCCCCCCGTGTCTGTTTCCCCCTTTTCATGCTCCTACTTTCTCATCCTCCTCCTCCCTCCCTTCATCCACCTCCCTCCCCTCATCCTCCTCCTCCCTTTCCCCTCTCTCCAATTAACACCCCCCACTTACCTTTGTCAGCTGCTCCTGCTGCTGTCTATCGCGTCCTCCTGCTACGTCCGCCCGTCATATGCTAATGATGTGACGCGCATGTGACGTCACGTCATTGGCATATGCCGGGTCCCGACACAGAAGAAGTGATGGAGAGCAGCACGATGAAGGTAAGTGAGGAGGGGGGGGGTTAATTGGAGAGGGGGAAAGGGAGGAGGAGGGAAGCGGAGGATGAGGGGAGGGAGGAGGAGGATGAGGGGAGGGAGGAGGAGGATGAGGGGACTAGGAGGATGAGGGGATGGAGGGAGGAGACACTGGGGGTGATGCCCCTCTCCTCTGACCTTCATCGGATGCTCCTTCTGTTCTCCATTGCGTCTTCCTTTCTTGCGTCTGCCCCGGCATATACTGATGAAGTGACGTGCATGTGACGTCATGTCATTAGCATATGCCGGGTCCCGACACAGCCGAAAAACGATGGAGAGCCTAAGGAGCAGCTGAGGAAGGTAAGTGAGAGGAGGGGAAGAGAGAGAGGAGGGGGAGAGGGAGGGGGGGAAATTGTAGAGCGGTAAAGGGATGAGGAGGAGGATAAGGGGAAGGAGGGAGGAAACACTCTGGGGGTGATGTGAGGCTGTGAGTTCTCCCCTGGCAGGAACCAGGTAGTGCCACGGGCCTTGTGGTTACGGTCCGCAATTGGAGCAGTATCGGTCCGTACTGCCTACGGCATTCATCTCCACCAGCGCAAGGAGCGCCTTCAGCGCTCCTTGCCAGCAACTGCAGCCCTCGCTTTGCGAGGGCCACAGTTGCTGCGGGCTCGCTATGGGAGCCTGCAACGTTAGCGACAACACGTATTGCTCACAACTATATATGTGATACCTGTGATGTTCACCTCTGCTATGTATTAGTGGCCCCCATTAAGCCATAATCAGTTTCAACCACTGCCCATGAGGAACTTTCTCACACCCCAGTGTATAACACCCAAATGTATTGTGTAGATGACATATGTTCACACTAATGTTTAATGTACAGGATCTCTCTCAATACTGTGATTTGGTCAGGATAAATACTATTTTGTAAAGTTACACCACTTATAAATGCTCAAAAAGTTAGCATAGCTATTCAATTGACTTCATGTCCGCGATTAAACTACACAAAATGCTCTAGAACATCCAATAAATGTAATAGCTATGCTACATTTTTCAGCATTTATAAGTGTTATAATTTTACAAAATAGGCAATTGAATTGGCAAATATCTATGTGATGACATTATCCAGGATCAAAGTTTCTATCTATTTATCTATCTTGCTATCTATCTATCTATCTATCTATCTATCTATCACTGAGTAAACCTCCTACTTCGGTGGTTTTGAGTGACATAGAGCTTTATTCCATGATTCCCATAAGAACTCCTGTATGGCTGACTCGTAATTTACTGGAGTTTTGGAAAACAAACTTACAGTCTCTGCTGGGGGTGCCCATAGCTCTCTGCCTCTAATGTGTGCTTAAAGTATACCTGTAAGAGACTACAAATCTAAATCTCTGTGGAAAGGTATCCACTAACATGAACATAGTACACTAGCTCAAACATTCTTCAATATCCCAGTCTATAAAAACACCTTGCCATGGCAGGGAAGTTGTTAAATAATAAAAACAGAAGCAGGGGGTTTATGATCCTTCCACTTTTGCTGGGTAACCCCAGGATTAGCCCCTTAATATCAGCTAGCCCCTATGAGCCTGTGTATCTTCTGGGATCCATCGCTCAATCGCCATGGGGCATTAGGCCTCATTCCCCCAGACAATTGTGCTATGGAGTTGAGGGTCCATTAAGCCCATGGAGTTCCTATGCATATCTATGGGTCCTCTAACCATAACAAGGCAAGTTCCTATGGAGCCATATGACATTTAACTTTAACCCCCCCTGCCTTTTTACTATGTTACCATATATTTCAGCCGATTGGAATCCCCAAAAACAGTATATAATTGATTTATGTAGGTAAGGAGAACTAACTGCATGAGTTGTAAGATACTACAAGGGGAAAGTTTCTGCTCACCACATAAACTGCTCAGTGCCCTTTACCAGATATTTAGGAGAAATAATAATTTTGCCTAGGTAAGAAGAGGCTAATATAGGCTACAAATTCTAAAAAAAGGCTAAAAGGGGCCTAAAAAAACATTACTTGAGGGTGAACATCATAACTAAATTGACAAATGGTCAACTTCTTTAGAAGGATTTATAACCACATATTACATTGAATTCTAATGAGTCTAGTTTTTTGATGGAACATACTTTGCAACATCTCTTGGCATTGTCAGACATTTCCATGTTTCTTGTGAACATTTTGATGCTCCTAACGCGGCAACATTTCTCCTACATGTGACTATACACAAAATAACTACATCTCAGAAAATTATCATTGCACATTTTTTGGCAGTACGTTGTGTTATCACAAGATGCTAGCTGCATCTGCCCTAAGAAAATAAGTAATGTATACACAAAATATAATATTTGATATAGAGTGCAAATTAAAAAAAATATTTATAAATATGTGAGCATAGGATGATAGCATACACAACATGTTTGTCTGCCAAGAATCATCAATCAATTACTACTTTACTACTGCACATGGTAAGAATTAAAGGAGAAGTTCCACCTAAACTAAGTATTTTTTTATATGAAAGACCACAGCCTAACGGTTGGTATAATAGAACTTGTTTACCAGTTACAATTCCATATTTGAGGTGAAAGGAAGCAGCCATTAGAAAATAAGTTATGCTCTGATTACTTTTGCCTAGGAAAGAATCAAGTGTCTTGTGCTCTTGTTTGTGCAATATATTTTGCTAAACTATCTGATCTTTCTGTTTCTGACCCTGTTTTGTAACCTGAAAAGTGTCTACCACCTACCCTGACACACTGTTTTTGACCCCCAACTGCTGTGATTGTTGTCTGCCTTGAGCGCTTGCCTGTGACCCATATTACTCTAAAGTCTGCCCCTTACCTTACATCTGCCAACAGCCTTTTTACTGGTAACCAGACATCATTCCCAGTTTGGGCTTGCTTCTTGAGATGCATCCACCAGTTTTACACTACAACTGCATAAACTAATTTGTTAAGTGAATTATTTATTATAATTACTAATTGATTAATCACTGATTAGTGATAACATGTTCTCAATAGAGACAAATGATAATTGTATTGCTATGATAGCTTGCTTTACTATCTGTACTGATAAATACTACCTACTATTTTTCAGAATTCCTCTTTACTTTTGTATAATGCACAAAACCTTTGAATAAATTGCAAGTTCCTAGTGTCAAATGAGTTGTCTTTTGTATCCATAACAAGTGTGCATCATGGACCAAACCTCCAAGTGTAATAAAAAGATGATCAAAAAAAATTATATCTTTAGACCTTTGACTTCTATTATATTTACAGCTATATTCTTTTAGCAAAATAAGCTAATTAAATGTACATACAACACATTTTGTTGAATGTAGCAATTCAGATGGTATGCATGATTCTTTAAAACATTGTCATATGAAAACTGAATTATAACTGTCTATTTAAAAACTATTAGCCTTGCAGGTAATGCATTTACTATGTGTAGTCAAGAAATGTGTTCATGTACCTCCAAATTAAATCCTATATTTTACATATATGGAGATCTGAATTTTGGAGGACTGAAATTAAATATAGAAAGTTAATGGGGGGATGGAGGTGTGGCTAGCAGAAAACAGAGAGGAAGCAAAAGAACAGAGCTCCCTGCAATAAGGCTTTAAAACAACATGAAATTACCAAGCAATTTGGATTATTTTTGATCTACAAAACCAGGTTGCAGTGACAGTCTGGATTGCTTTGGCACTGTGCAGCAACTTTTGGACTTCACTTTAACACAGATCTACTGGACTGAAAGATAGTGGATGGGGCACAATCAACAACTATTGGGAAGGTGTCTGGTGAGTCTATGTCATCCTACCCCAGCTAGACCCCAGCTCACCTACCCAGGGAAGGGCCTCTTGATGGGAGATATAAAGTGGAGCACAACATATAATTTTTCACTTCATATTTGAAGGAAAATTAACAAGCACTCTATATGGGTTACTACTGAAAGCTGACACAGGGTAGAGCTAGCAATAGCCCTGCAACTATACACAGACACTGGTGGACATAGAAAAAAAGGGATTGAAGTGCATTCAATGAACTTCTACACCAATCTGGGATCATAAGGAGCAAGTGAAGTTGTACTCCCACACCCCAGGGACTGTACCTTTACAGCATCTCATTGCTGGGACACATATGTTTGCAACCATCATTAAAAGCTCTGTTTATTAAATCTTAACTGGTGCTGGACTCTAATCAGCAAAGCAATTGAAGCAAAACTGCCACAGCCAAATGTAATGAACTGTTTAAGACAAGGAATTTACTTTTTTTTTCCTCAATCCCTTATCTTAACTTGTTTATGTTATATGAGATAAAGGGAGTGGCTCCAATTGTTGTATAAGTTTGCTGATGACTACTCCCTGTATAAAAGACAGCTCAACACTACCACCAAGTGGCAGCTTACGAAAATTACATGCTCAGGCTTAAAAATGCAAATCAGGAATGCAATGTATATATCAGTGCTTCTGAAATCCACTACAACTGACAAGCCTATCAGTGCTTCTGAAATCCACTACAACTGACAAGCCTACTTAGGCCTCTACAACCCAGTGTCCTTTGATTTTGTTGCTATTGTCTACTGAAGTTTGTTAAGTGTGTGACTAGAGCTTGATTTGCATTCTTATGTTCTAGTCCTATTTCAAATGACAGCCAAGCCCTGATTTTTTGTTGTCAATATTTACAGCTGTGTCAAAGAATCCAACTATCATTGCCTTGGAACTGTGACACACAACTCTGCAAGTTCTTATGCCTCACTCCCCTGTGATAGGGGGCATTTTGTGACTTGTGGTCTCTATGCTCTAACTAGGGCAGGGCTAGGCCCAGTGACTGACCGCCATTCTGATTTCACTAAGTGCATGCAGCTGCCTGACACCAAAGGCAGGTGGATACAATTGTTATCTGTCAAAGTAGAAAAGGGGCACCATCTACCCTACATTGGAAGTTCACAGATTCTCATGTGCACAATAAAAGTATTTTATTCCTTCTTTGGCGGATCAAGCTACAATGTGGCTGGAGCTGAGCAGAGCACACTATAATACAGCCGCCCGATGGTCAAAGTGACAATTCCTGAAGGTCTCTGGTAACTTACTATATCTTGGGGTCTAATGGGATGCACATATATTCAGTTTACTGCAATAAAGATATACAGCACTACCACCCAGAGAAATTTCAGGAATATAACATCAGTGATCTTTAGACTACATTAACTTACTACTACAAGAAATTAAGAATATCAATTACATATGATAATTCCCTGGTCTGCCACTGCCATCTAGTGGAGGAAAGTGGTAAACCACAAAGGGACTTCCTGATAGCACAAAGCTTATGGAGCATATGTTTCACATGAGAGACTTGATATTCTCCAGGATGTAACTTCCTATTCCCATATGCCCGTTACATGGGGACACTTACAAACGCAAAAGTGACAAAATACCTTATCTTATGTCATGGCTGGAGTAGCTACAAGAAAAAGTAGCAAGAATATACAATCTTATTACTTGCCTAGAACGTCACCCCCTGCATCTCAAAAACAACAGCCTAACTCAAAAACCACGGCAGCAACAACGATGGAGCATACAGCGCCAAGCACTAAGGGTGATATCCAAGACCTCAAAGACCTGATCCTCACATTCAGGGAGGACATCAGAGCGGACATCCAAAAAGTCTCAGCAGACTTGACGTCCGAGATAAAAAGAGTGGACGCTAAAACTGACTCGCTTGAAGAGAAATATAACAAACTAAAACAATCTCATGTCAAGATTGAGGAAGAAATCTCCATGCTAAAGAAGGAGCAAGCCCGCCACTTAACATTTCAGGAAGACCTAGAAAATAGATCTCGGAGACAGAATATCAGACTGAGAAACGTACCCGAATCAGTAACTGACCTCCATCTATACATGTCAGAGCTCTCTGAGTTTCTGCTACCGAATCTGGACTCTGAGCAATATAGACTGGACCGGATCCATAGAGCTCTGGGAGGACGTTCCACCATGTCTGAACGCCCCAGAGATATCATCGCCCGCTTCCATTACTTTACAACTAAGGAAATGTTCATGAGAGCATCCGGGGGGGTATCCCTGACATCGAAGGGCACAGACCAAGTGTCTTTGCGGACCTCGCTCAACAAACGTTATTAAAGAGGAAAATGATGAAACCACTCCTGGACAACATCCTGGCCCATAGCTGGAAATACTCTTGGGGCTTTCCATTTCGCCTACTGATTTCCAGGGACGGCAAGTTCTTTACCATCAGAACCCTAGAGGAGGGGACGGTACTTCTAGCTACCTGGGGCATTACTTTAACAGATGCTCCTGGAGTTTCTGGCAACAGCCAACCCGTCAGGAAGTTGACAGAGGGTCCCCGAGGAAGAACAGTTGGCCTTAATTCTCGTGGTAGAGGTTCCAACCTCCCCTCCAGAAGACATCAAAACAGGGCCCCTGACCAGCCAGATGTGCCATAGATCCAATAACACTGTGATGTATTGTTATATGATATGTTATAATTAGGTTCTACCTCTTATTTTGATCTTCTAAAACTTGCGACCAAAATATGAACAGACATGACTAGTTAAACTCTTGCATAACTATCTGTCACTTTAGAAGAATATTTCTTCTTTTTTTTTTATATAGATATTGATAGTGTCCCTTAAGGGCTTCACCATATACACCCCCCCGGCGAATCCAGTTAGTATTGGAGTCTAATACTACTGGACTCACCAATTTAATTAAAAGGACAGCGCTCGCTCTCCTTGAAGTAGTGTTATACTATGTTCCTAGTTTTGTTATTTTCTATTAGAATAATTTTATTTTTTTGTTGTTGTTTTTTTTGTGATAAATTTGTGTCAACAAATTTGACGCTGGATTACTTCAAAAGCAGTTTCAACCACTGTATATCGTTGTGTTCTCCATCCGTTCTACCCTAACATTTTACTTTACGTTTACATCAATTTGCACAGTGAAGTGACGCAGGTGGTTTCTGGATGGAGTCCCAGCGGGAGGCTCATCAGACTAGATACTCGAAGGCGGCTATAACCCTTAGTGCTCTACTAAGCTTGGCCTTGAGCCCCAGACAAACGGTGAGTCATGAATATTAATATAATTTCACATAATGCTCAGGGCCTGAATGAACCGATTAAGAGAGGGGTTGCCATAAAAGAGTATCAGAGACTAGGGAGAGATGTAATATTTGTGCAAGAAACACATTTTAAGAAACTAGCGGTCCCCAAATACTGGGGGAAAGCATATAAACAAACTTTCCACTCCACCGCAACAGAAAAGAAAAGAGGGATGACACTCCTTATTCATAATAGGCTTACATTTCGCCACACCCGCACTCAGACAGACCCAGAGGGTAGATATGTGGCAGTACATGGCACCATTCATTACCAGAAAATTACCTTCCTTAACATATATGCGCCAAACACTGATCAGAAGCAATTCTTCACTAAGATTTCAGATCTGATTTTGGGCTGGGAGCACTCCCTCCTGATCATAGGGGGGGACATGAACACCGTCCTAGATCCATCTACAGACAAATCAACTGCTACCACTAAACTCACACCTCCCACGGCTACCAGAGCTCTTAAACATATTCTCAGATCTAATTGCCTGATAGACAGTTGGAGGATAATGAACCCAACTGATCGAGAGTATACTTTTTACTCCCCCAGACATATGTCACACTCCAGAATTGATTACCTGTTCATTCAAAAACACCTATCACTAAACTTAGAAGCAGCTTCCATTCGACCCATTTCGTGGTCAGATCATGACCTGGTTCTGATCTCCCTGTCTGGACTTCTACCAGCGGGACGGTCCCCCTTGTGGGCACTAAATCCCTGTCTATTAAACGATTTAGTCCTAAGGAAAAAAATCAGCAGCGCAATTGTGGAATACTTCGGGATCAATAGTGGGGGTGAGGTAGATGGGGGAGGAGTGTGGGCAGCCCATAAGGCAGTGATTAGAGGAGTTTGTATTCAGCTAGGAGCAGCAGCGAAAAAAGCAGATAGAGTGCAAATTAGTGACCTTAATAGCAAGATCACAGAGTTACAATCACTATTTGCCAGGAATCATGATCCTACGATCTACAATGAAATTCTGAAATACAAACACACCTTAAACACAGTGCTCAGGAAGAAGGTGGTCTCCATGCTACAACGTACGCAGGCCAGCTTCTTTAGGAGCACCAATAAACCTGACAGTATGTTGGCCAGAAAGCTTAAAGCACAGAGGGTGCACTCATTCATCCCAAAGATATTTACTAAAGGGAAAGGCCGGGTCTCTAAACCAGACCAGATTGCTTATGTCTTTCGACAATTTTATACAGAACTGTATTCCGCCCACTCTCACTCAGGATCCTACTCTCACAAATCACAAATTGATGAATTTCTTTCTGGGATTCAGCTGCCACAAATTGAGGAATCACAGGCAGAGACCCTAGCAGACCCCATGCTGAGGAAATTAAACAGGCTATTAAGGCCACGAGATCACATGCAGCACCTGGTCCAGATGGATTCACAATTTTTTATTATAAACAATACATTGATCTCTTGCTACCGCACCTCCAAGAATTATTTAACAGTTTCCTCTCTGGTTCTTCAATCAGACCAGAATTTCTAGAGGCTAAAATTATCGTAATACCCAAAGAGGGGAAAGACCCAGCACAGTGCGGTAGTTATAGACCGATCTCGTTGATCAACACGGACCTCAAATTATATTCCAAAATAATGGCAAACAGATTGGCCCCATTGTTGCCGGACGTGATCCATCTGGACCAGGTAGGCTTCATCTCAGGTAGAGAAGCACCCGACAACACCAGGAGAATCTTTAACTTGATAGACTTGGCTACCAGAGAGGATATTCCGCTAATGCTCCTATCTTTAGACGCCGAAAAGGCATTTGATAGGATAGACTGGACTTATATGTGGAAAACATTGGCGAAGTTTGGTCTGGGGGACGGCTTTTTGAAGGGCATTATGCCTTTATACAGCGATCCCAGAGCATGTATTATATATCAGGGATTTCTGCCCAAACAATTTAATATTACTAGGGGAACTAGACAGGGCTGCCCACTCTCCCCCTTGCTCTTCGCCCTTAGTCTTGAACCATTGGCAACGGCAGTTAGAAATTGTCCAAACATTAAATGAGTGCAGATTGGCCCTAATGAGCATAAGCTCAACCTTTTTGCAGACGATATCATGCTGTCACTTACAGATCCAATACCAAGCCTGCCTAATTTATTCCAATTGCTCACAGACTTTGGCAGAGTGTCAGGGTTCAAAATCAACACTAACAAGAGCATAGCCCTCAACATTACACTACCCCAAACGATGAAACAGAACTTAGAAAACAGCTTTCCCATAAAATGGGCCCCCAAACAGATAACTTATTTGGATATTCATATTCCGCGGTCTATAGCATTGGTATACAAGGCAAATGTTCCTCCTGTCTTTAACAGAATCAAGGCAGATATCTCCAGGTGGTCCTTTCTTAACATCTCATGGTTGGGCAGAATAAATTCCATCAAGATGAATGTGATTCCCAAATTATTATACCTATTTAGGACAATCCAAACCCCGATCAGGTTACCCGACCTTAGAGTGATACAAAAAACACTTATTAAGTTCGCCTGGAATAACAAGAAACCAAGAATCAATAGAACCACAATGTGTGCGCCTAAACAGAAAGGGGGGCTAGCCTTCCCTGATCTAATCAAGTATTATAAGGCCACTAGATTAGCTCAAACCACGACCTGGTTTGAAAAAGAGGCCATACCGGTGTGGGCAGACATAGAGAGGCAACTTCTAGAAGACAAGCATTGGGTACTATCGCAGGTTTTATGGCTTAGTTTAGGTCGGGACCTACGAACAGGAGAGTTACCGATTTGTATTAGCCACTCTTTGAAATTATGGAAAGACCTGAACAGAAGGGTGGACCTCCTGAGCGTGGGTTCTGGCTTGATTCCACTATGGCAATCTCACAAAGGTCAGCACCTCAATAAATTTACCCAGATGAAATGGTGGATAAAGAACAAAATAACAATTGTGGCAGATACCTGGGTGACCTCACAAAGCAACACATCGTCAATTATCACTGACATAATTCAGGTGCCACATAGAGAGTGGCTTAATCTGATGGCAATTAATGAGACACTAACACACTCTACGAAAATCAACAAATATCATACCAAATCTCCCTTTGAGAAATGCTGTATCAACAATCCCGGAGGTAAGGCCAATATAGCCATCATTTACAATCAGATGGTGTCTCTCACCAACAGGGTTAAACCACATTACCAAACTGCATGGGAGGCTGACTTGCAGGTAACTCTAGACGACAGCCAATGGAATAAGATCCTCAAACAAGCCAATACCTCTTCACTAAACGTGACACTAAAAGAAAACTCTTTTAAGACAATAATGAGGTGGTACCTTACACCAGCAAGACTGCATCTTCTGAACAAAATACACCCTGACACATGTTTTAGGGGCTGCACAGACACTGGTACACTGATTCACATGCTGTGGGAGTGTCCGAAAATAAGACCCATATGGACAGCAACATACGACCTATTAGAAACAATTTTGGGGACAACAGTAACACAAAAGCCTGAGGAAGCTTTGCTAGGCCTTCCAATTACGGGGCTATTCAAATCAGAACAATATTTAACAACACAGATATTTTTGGCCACGAGATGCTTCATAGCTAAACACTGGAAACTTACCTCCCCTACTCACATTGAAGTACTGCACAAAATCAGGGTCATTCGGGCTATGAGCTCACTTTCAGCTGAAATTGATGAAAGATACCGTGGATGGGCCTCCTGCTGGGACTTATGGACTTTACGAGGTCCACAATAAGGTTCGTGTGAACTACTTTTATGGGTTGACCTGATGTTTGATCTATGGTTTTACCTTACTGTACCTCCTGGACACATGTCTGCTTTGAGGAATGTATATATGTTCAAGACCCTGTGTGACTTTATATATATGTTTTACATGGTCATGTGTTATTCTAACCAAAAAAGAAAAACTGTGAAAGAAACTTTTTGATATATCTTGTTGATACTTGAGAGATTTGTTATATGATTTGCTGAACTTACGATGTTATATTTGTTTATTCTTTCAATAAAAAAGTTAATTATAAAAAAAAGAAAATTAATGGGGGTAAATGAAACACATAGTATATTGTAGTAACAAAGGCCCAGATTCACTAAAGAGCAATTTGATGGGAGTGTGAAGATTGCTTCTAATCACTTCACTGTAGCATTGGTTACAATATATTATACTAGTTTAGTTCAGTTATTATTATTATTATTATTATTATTATTATAGTTTGTTTATAACGCACCAACATATTCCGTAGCGCTGTACATAAATTAGATTCAGACAATGATAAATACAGATTAACTTAGCAAAGGAAGGAGGGCCCTGTCTTTGAGCTAGGAATCCAATGTCCATGGTGAATTCCCAAAGTACTTAGACTAGAAACTCGCAGACTTTAGTTCCAGTATATTCTGTGCATGACACTTCTATTTCTAAAATCCTATATTGTAACCTTATTATCTTTATTTTACTGGCAACATAACCAAAGGCAAGTAATTTGTCCTATGCCTTTCTATTGGTTTAGATGCAGGTCTATGATAGCTCTCTCATATAGTTCCTTGGCTAGTTTAAATAGCTTATTTTACAAAACCTCTGTTTTGCTTGTTTAATATCACATATCCCTTTGGATAAATGGACTACCGTATATACTCGAGTAAAAGCCGAGTTTTTCAGCCCTTTTTTAAAGGCTAAAAAGGCCCCCCTCGGCTTATACTCGAGTCACTAACCCCCCTGTGTCTCTCTAACCCCCCGTGTCTCTCTAACCCCCCCGTGTCTCTCTAACCCCCCGTGTCTCTCTATTCCCCTGTGTCTCTCTAACCCCCCCGTGTCTCTTTCCCTCCCCCCTCCTCATCCTCAACCCCCCTCCTCATTCTAAACCCCCCTCACTTTTTCCCCTCTAAATACCTCCCCCTCACTTATCATGACGTCACATGCGCGCCACGTCATTAGCATATACCGGTTGCCACCGGTATATGCTAATGACGTGGCGCGTATGTGATGTCGCGTCATTAGCGTATACCTGGTGCCGGCACCCAGTATATGCTAATGACGCGGCGTGCATGTGACGTCACATGCGTGCCAGGTCAAGACGGAAGGAGCAGAGGCTGGAGAAGAAGCAGGTAAGAGAGGGGAAAGGTAGATGGGGATGTATTTAGGGGGGTTTAGAATGAGGAGGGGGGTTGAGGAGGGGGTTGAGGATGGGGGTTTGAGGAGGGGGGTTGAGGATAGGGGGGTTGAGGATGGGGGTTGAGGATGGGGGGTTGTGGAGGGGGTTGAGGAGAGGGTTGATGAGGAGGAGGGAGGTTGAGGTTGAGGAGGGGATTGAGGTTGAGGAGGGGGGTTGAGGTTGAGTGGGGTGACGAGGGGGTTAAGGATGGGGGGGTTGAGGATGAGGATGGGGGTTGAGGATGAGGATGGGGGTTGAGGGGGGAGGATGAGGATGGGGGTTGAGGAGTGAGGTTGAGGGGGGGTTGAGTAGGGAGTTGAGGATGGGGGTATTGAGGAGGGAGGATAAGGAGGGAAGTTGAGGAGGGGGTTGAGGATGAGGAGGGAGGTTGAGGATGAGGAGGGGGTTTAAGAAGGGGGTTGAGGATGAGGAGGGAGGTTGAGGATGAGGAGGGAGGTTGAGGTTATGGAGGGGGGTTGAGCTTGAGGAGGGGGTTGAGGAGGGGGTTGAGGATGGGGGGGTTGAGGAGGGCGTTGAGGATGAGTGGGGTTGAGGAGGGAGGTTGAGAATGAGGAGGGGGGTTGAGGAGGGTGATAAGGGAGGGGGGAAGAGACACAAGAAAGGGAGAGGGGAGAAGAGACACGGGAGAGAGAGGGGGGACACAGAGGGCCCAAGAGGGACACAGGGGGCAGCACATTTCCCACCCTTGGCTTATACTCGAGTCACTCATTTTACTCAGTATTCTGTGGTAAAATAGGTGCCTCTGCTTTTACTCGGTTCGGTTTATACTCAAGTATATACAGTACTTATTATTGTAACATTTCTCCATTTAACTTTATAAAGTGAGTTAAATTAATTTCAGATGAGTAAAAAGAACAGAAAGATCACAACATGTTTGGTTATAATTCTGAATTAGTAGGACAGAATAGAAGCATGAATACACTATGCCTGTTAATGCGGAAAAGCAATGGAGCAGATTGTTGCCAATCATGTGCTAATAGTGAATGTTGGAGGACGCAAAGTGTTTAATATGTGCAAGATTGGGGACTATCTAACATGTAATGTGATTTTTACTTCTAGTGAAGGGATTCATTAAAGTAGAGAGTGGAAATTAGGTTGCATAGAGGGTTTACATGAATTATGTGGATTTCTTTAGCATGCTCGGTCAGACTTTCCACTAATCTTCCCAGTTTCAAACATTCCCTGAAGCCCCATCAATTTAAAGAGCCATCATGGATACAAACAAGCCCCTCTCCCTTTGTGTCTAATACAATTAACCCATGTAAATTGTAAGCTTTTAGGTAAGGAGGGCCCTCTACACCTTCTGTACCAGTATCTAACTTTTCCCATATTTGTCCTATGTATTAATTGTATCCCCTGTATTTAGCAATACAGCATATGTTGGAATTTATAAATAAAGTATTATCATAATAATAATTGCAAGTGTGGAGACGGATTCAGAGATTAGGGACCCTACTAACATCTATAACATAATCAGCCTTTCACTTACTGTCACCCTAGCCTGATGAACTAAAGACAGTGTATGGTCTAAAAAATAAAAAATGATAAGATTTGATAACATTAACATGTAAAGCCTTGATGAGTGGAAAGAGAAAGTTTATCATGTTGAAAACTTTCAAATAAACAAAAGAATAAAGCAAATTTGAGGAAGAGCATATAGATGTGTATAAATACTATTTTACAGAAATGTTGTAGATAAGTAAAAAAGCCCACAAGCAGAAGTGGTAGGGCTATATGCAATAAATAAATTCATGATTGCCTGAGATAAGCATAGAGTATTCTTGGGATTTATTAAATGAACACCTTTGGTACATAGATGAGCATATTTGTTGTTATCTGCCATCAAAATCTACAGTTGTGCTCAAACGTTTGCATTCCCTGGCAGAAATTTTGAAATTTTGGCATTTATTTTGAAAATATGACTGATCATGCAAAAAAAATGTATTTTATTAAAGGATAGTGAACACATGAAGCCATTTATTATCACATACTGTAGTTGTTTGGCTCCTTTTTAAATTATAATAATGACAGAGATCGCCCAAATGGCCCTGATCAAAAGTTTGCATACCCTTTGGGCCTCATTCTATTAGCGGCCGCAGCCGTTGCGGGGCCGCAAGGACCGGCCGCAAGCTATTCGGCTATTCTATTCCCTTACGGCCGGGGATTCCGGCAGGCTTGCGGCCGGTGCCTTGCTATCTCTTGCGGCCGCTCGCGCCGGAGGAAAGCCTTTGATCTAAAACGGCCGCAAGAGATTTGCAATTCAATTGCTCCGGGAAACCTCTCTGCAAGGCTAAAAGCGAGCCGCAGCTTACTTGCAGGAAAGAGGTCTCGCTAGCACCAATTAAGCACATAAAATAGCTCAAATAAAGCCATCCTGCACTTTGAGAAGACTATAAAGGGATTTTAGGTGTTAGAAAAAATAGCACATAATTATCCTGTACTCAAATCCGTAAAATATTTTATTTTTAATATCCGTAAAATATCCATGTAAAAAGTCCAGAGTGCTTGGAGCACCTCAGACACACCCACGCCGCAGCCGGAAAATAAACAGTTAATTTGAACTCGGGTTTGGGCAGATGTGCAAGCTTGAGAGTGGGTTACTTTTAATCCTCATGTCCCCCAATATGATCCCTAGCATTTACAGAGCTGTACAGTGCAGGCTTGAATTTATTTTTCAGTTTTTATATTTCTGAGATTACGGCCGGTTCCAAGATATGCGGCCGGCCGTAAAAGGAGATCCTTGCGGGGCCGTATAATAGAATCGCGAGTTAACTGAACCCCCGCAAGGAATCGCAGCCTTACGGCCGATTTACGGCCGATAATAGAATGAGGCCCTTAGTCCTTAATACTGTGTACTGCCTCCTTTAGCATCAATGCCAGCGTGCAGTCTTTTGTAATAGTTGTCTATGACACCCCTAATTCTTGCAGGTGGTATAGCTGCCCATTCGTCTTGGCAAAATACCTCCAGGTCATGCAAAGTCTTTGGTCATCTTGCATGAACTGCACGTTTGAGATCTCCCCAGAGTGGCTCGATGATATTAAGGTCAGGAGACTGTGATGGCCACTCCACAACCTTTACCTTTTTCTGCTGTAACCACTGGAGGGTCAACTTGGCCTTGTGCTTTGGGTCATTGTCATGCTGAAAAGTCCAAGAGCGTCCCATGCGCAGCCTTCATGCAGAAGAATGCAAATTGTCTGATAACATGCTGATAACATGCTGCATTCATCTTGCCATCAATTTTCAAAATATTCCCTGTGCCTTTAGAGCTGAAACCGCCCTCCCCCAAAACATCAGTGAGCCACCAACATGCTTCACACTGAGGATGGAATTCTTTACAGTGGGAATGGAATTCTTCTTGTGACCATAAAGCTCTATTTTTGTCTCATCACTCCAAATTACAGTGTGCCAGAAGCTGTAAGGCATGTCAAGGTGTTGTCTGGCATATTGTAACCAGGCTTTTTTTGTGGCATTGGTGCAGTAAAGGCTTCTTTCTGGCATCACAACCATGCAGCATTTTTGTAGTATAGTTGTATTGTGCTCCTTGAAACAACCACACCGTCTTTTTACGTAGCAGCCTGTATTTCTCCTGATGTTACCTGTGGGGTTTTCTTTGTATTCTGAACAATTCTTCTGGCAGTTGTGGCTGAAATCTGTTTTGATCTACCTTAGTTTGACTTGGTATCAAGATATCCACTAATTTTTCACTTCTTAATAAGTGATTGAACAGTAGTAACTGGCATTTTCAAGGCTTTGGATATCTTTTTATATCCTTTTCCATCTTCATGAAGTTCCATTACCTTGTTACTCAGGTCTTTTGACAGTTCTTTTCTGCTACCCATGGCTGAGTATCTAGCCTGCTCAGTGCATCTACGTGAGAGCTAACAAACTCATTGACTATTTATACACAGACACTAATTGCAATTTAAAAAGCCACAGATGTGGGAAATTAACATTTAATTGCCATTTGAATCTGTGTGTGTCACCTTGTGTGTCTATAACAAGGCCAAACATTCAAGGGTATGTAAACTTTTGATCAGGGCAATTTGGGTGATTTCTGTTCTCATTATGATTTTAAAAGGAGCAGAACAACTATGTGGTAATAAATGGCTTCATATGATCACTATCCTTCACTAAAAAACACTGCTTTTGCATGATCAGTCATATTTTCTAAATAAATGCCAACATTTCACAATTTCTGCCAGGGTATGCAAACTTTTGAGCACAACTGTATGTTATTTGAAATATGTAATAGCAGAAGTAGCATAGATTGGAAGCCTGAGGGCTCAAAACTATATATAAATATTGAATGTATGTAGAAAATCAAGATATATTTTTGTAATAAGAATGCACACTATGTTAGATCCGCATTTTAGTATTGTGTTCTTTTGGCAACGCTTCATAACTCTTCCAAGAAACATGTTAACACTGTGCAGGATGTGGACTGATTTAAAGGATTAGCCCTAATTTACTGAGGCCCTTCAATAGATTTTAAAGGACATTTTATTAGCTTTTTATTCTTTATGAAAATTAATGAGACTATAAAAATATTGAACCTTATTGTAAATCCTTTCATTTTGTGTAATAAAATCAATGCATCCAATTTTAAGACAACAAACAAACTGAGGCATCCAGCATATTTCAAATAAATGGCACACCAGGGATATATTAAATTATTACTTACTACCACTTTTCATATAATTTTTGTCTATCCTTACTCTACACGCTCATGTGCACCTTACACATGTTAAAAAATTGTCTTTTTGTTTTATACATTTACTTTATTTATTGCCAGCCTGATAAGTTTTTTGAGATAAGAACAACATATTTTCTTTTGTACTATCTTATATATATTGTTTTCCATGGTATTGTTCCAATGGTGCTTTGAATATAATGCATAATCATTTTATAGTAAAAATCATAGGTTCCCAGACTGTGAGTGTCATTCAGGTCTTATGGTGAGCTACTGATATTACTAAAAGTAATAAAATATGCTTATTGAAGTGTAACAAAAATGGATAAATAAGTATTCATCTTTCAGTATCCTGCAACAAAACTGCTCTCTTATCTTCACCCACTTACAGTCACATTAAATTTGAAGATCATATGTGCAACGTGAAGCTTGCAATGGCTGCGGGCTTGAAATTTAGCTGAGTTACCTAGCTATTAAATTAGAACAGACTGTGAGTTACGAGCTTGAGACACAATGCTGTAAACCATTTGTTTAATGTTGGAGGCGAGTGATCAATTAGTCAAACCCGTAGTTACAGGTTTGAATGGAGACCGAGATCGTCATTTTTGCTTCACAGAAAAATGGAGATTGGATTTCAAAGTCTTACAGGGTTCAATTATGAGTTACGATTGTACTCACATTCCAGATATAATGCAATATTAATAAAGCCAAAATATGATATTCTATCACATGCGAGTTACAGTATATGTATTAACACATTGATTGCAGGGATCAATATAACACAAAAATTAAACATGGTATAAAGTATTTTTAGGGGCCGATTTGCAAGCTTGAGAATTTTGTGCTATTAATTCTAAGACCTAACATCACTTTTCCTTTTAATAATAGTACAGTAGTGTGTGTATATGTGCATTTAAAGCGCTATGGATTCGACTTTACCCCCCTTCTGAAGTGAAATTGTTGCAATTTAATAGCATGATTGGAATTGTAGCATTTACTGGCTTGAGAGAACAAAGGATTTGCGGCCAGGGGAGTTCCACATTCTATGTCCCGTAGGCTTCTTTCGCTCCAAATCCACAGAGTGGTAGCGGCTTGATTTACTGGGCTAATTTAATAGCTGTACGTTAATGTCTACATTACGAGCTACGGTTTAACACGTGGGGGAATTTAATAGGGCTGTTGGACTACTACAACTCTTTTCTCATCAATCTTCTAGCTCTGGCAGTCCACCCACTCCAAAAAAATCCCAAATACCTCCACCCATATCATACTCAATATTTAAATTGTAAGTTTGTGAGTTTTCAATCTTGTGTTGGTGCTTTGGAAACAAGCATGATGTATGTTTGATTTTAAGCTTCAAAACAGGGCCCTGCATTATTTTGCAATGTTTTCATTTTATTTTTGCCTTGTGCTTAACCCCTGTATAGCAAAATGGAATATGGTGGGGCATTACAAATAAATGAAAATAATAATAATGTTTCTTACACAACCCACACCTCCATTCTCCTGGCCAAACTCAAATGGATTCATATTTACTGATGATACTTTTTCAAATTCCTAACACTTGTTATATACAAATACGAACAAATAAATATATAATAGTAAAGAAGTGCATATGTAATATTTTATTATGTGTAAGTATGCATACTATAATCTGAGAAAGCACAACAGATACTAACTGAAAAAAACAGACGATAATATTTGGGTGATCAGAGAATACCCTCAACTGCTATCAAGTCTTCCATCTAACTCCCAGAAATTTCCATGTAGTTTTTGTGAAAAAACATTTGGAACCATTGGTATAAATAAATGATAACACTGTGTAGACAACACTGCCTGCAAAGTCTGATGACCCTTTTCTGCCCTGAAATGGTAAAACTCTTGAACTTCCACAAGTAGAAATGGAGGAAAATTTACACATTTTTAATTTTGGGTCCACACGACAAAAAAAGTGAAAGCTAAAAATGAATACTTACACCCAATTATTTTAGAAGTGAATGACTAGAAATAGTCAGTTGTCTGGTATATTTTTAATATTCATCTCATGGAACAACGCAAAATCGAAGTATGAGGACATTATACCTTTTGACACAATAACATAAATATAATGATACTCATATTAATGTTTGGCAACATATACTGCAACCAAGATTTGCTGAACAACTATATGATATTAAAAAAAAATTAGTTAGACAAAGCATAGATAGCAGAAAAAATAGAAAACATTAGCTTTCAATTATAAGAAAATACATTTTTCATTTCCCGAAAGAGACATCCGTAATACTTTGGTGAGGGTTTGCAGTCTATCTTGCAAAGGGCAGCATCTATACTTGTGTAGAGATAGATAGTAGGTGTCCATTGCTAAAAGTAGGACGTGTGCGGCAAAGACAACAGGTCTCTCTACCCCTCCAATCCTCAAGGTCCAAGCTATCAGAAAGTACAGTATACAAACATCATGAAGCAAGCATAGTTTGGTAAACAGTAGATGTTTCCTAAAAATGTGTCAATGCTGATGCCTTACGTCTGTTAATGTTAATAATTTGTTAAGTACATCACAATGTGAAGCTTTTGTAAACTAAAGTGGACCTGCTTTAAGAGCTTCCTAAAAACATAAAATAAGACAAAATACCAAAAGTGCTACCTTAAATGCAATATTTTTTGTAGTATATTAATGTATTATATGTTAGAATATAAATTTCCTACAACTTTCTATTTGTGTGTTGTTTTCATGTTTTCATTGTTCTCCCGGCATATCCCTATCTTTTTTTTTATTTATTTTTTACAAAAGAGTTCAATGAATAATGTTATTTAATCAAAGACCTCTGAAAAATATATTAGAGCATTAACTTTTATCCTTGTGGGATAGATAGATCTGCTTTATTCAACACAGCTCACTAGCCCATAAGAAAGGTAAATAAGACATTGGCACTGCCTATGCAAGTCAAGGTTTGCTGTAAGTGGCTTTTTTAATAACATGTTTAGGGTTAGTTGTTGGAAATTCAGTTTTCTATTTAGGAAGTCGTTGATGTGAAAGCTTTCAAAATTGGTTTTCTAAAGCTGCCATTTCTAAAATGAAACAATAATGAAATAAATGATGATACTGTGTTCAGAAGGTATTAGTTAGAGAATAAAAGTATTTGGAACATTTTATTATTAAGCTGGCCTTTACCAATTTTCAGATGTACATGATATCTGCATAATAGAGGTAATGAGAACTAACCAAGGTTATTTAATTTGCAGCATTTAAAATAATTTCAATAGTGTTGAACTTTCTGCTGAAAGTATTTTTGGCCAAAAGAAAATTAAATTATTGTATGATAAGAATTCTCTTTCCTTTGACCTTTTCTGTATTTTGAGCCTTGTGGAAAGAAATAAATGTGTCAAATTTTTGGGCATTTTTCCTTTTTCCCCTTATGTTTTAATGTATATTTAATTATTTTTAATGGTTTTAAAATGTTATTAGATTGTAGCTTACTTTCTACATGTACATTTTAGTACCTTTCATGCCCATCTTGAATTCATTAGCTAAGCACATTCTGCCACTATCTTGATATTGACTATGATCCACCTGAGAATGCTCAAAAGTGATGACTTCGTCCTTGATCCACATTTAAGCATTGTGGCATTTGTAAAGTATTATAAGTTAAACTTTTTTGTAGACATAGACCATAAGATGCTGGGATAATTTTCACAAAAAGGCAATGAGACCAAGCTTATAATGACATTTGGTCAAGGAACACCCAATTATTTTCATCTTTCTCCATTCATTTCCTCTCTCGTCCTATTAAACAGTATTTTTCTACTAATTTACAAAACTATCTTTGTTAAGATTCCACAAAAATAACCCTGATTATCATATGCGAAAACATTAGTTATGTTTTACTAGCGACTTGCACGTCACAAAATGATGGTCAATAAAAGAAAGTGTTGAAATGCTGTTTGTCACACAATGTGAGTGTACTGTGTGCCTCAACTATATAGACCCCTCTAACACTATAACACTATAAGTGCCATGAGGGTCATCCAGGACTCTCATGACCCAAAGTGTAAGCACTACATAAGTGCCATGACGGTGCTCAATTACTATCATGACACTAAGTATAAACACTACACTGCACTATACCCCCCCCCCAATAAAACATTAAATATCAACTAAACACCCTCTACACTAACCTATTAACACCTACACTACCTACCTACACTACCTACCTACCCCCTAATAACCCTCTCTCAAACCACTGTAATTACAGAAATCAAAAAAACTAAAGTCATCAAAATCAAAAATCTACATTACATAAAATAAAAAAAAACTAAATCACCAAAAATAAAAAATGTACATTACAGAAAAAAAAAAAAAAAAGTCACAAGAAAAAAAAGTAACATTACAGAAAATAAAAAAATACATTACACCCACCCCACTTCAGAAAAAAAAATTACACACCTGAAAAGGAAATGCATACAATACAATACAATACATACAATACATACAATATAATACAATTAAATTCAATACAATACAATACAATTAAATACAATACAATACACCCCTATCTAATATACATCCCCCAATCTAATATACACCCCCCTACCTGATATACATCCCCCTATCTAATATTCATCCCCCTATCTAATATACAATACTATCTATCTAATATACATCCCCCTATCTATCTAATATACAATAAATACTATGGGCCTCATTCTATTATCGGCCGTAAATCGGCCGTAAGGCTGCGATTCCTTGCGGGGGTTCAGTTAACTCGCGATTCTATTATACGGCCCCGCAAGGATCTCCTTTTACGGCCGGCCGCATATCTTGGAACCGGCCGTAATCTCAGAAATCTAAAAACGCAAAAATAAATTCAAGCCTGCACTGTACAGCTCTGTAAATGCTAGGGATCATATTGGGGGACATGAGGATTAAAAGGAACCCACTCTCAAGCTTGCACATCTGCCCAAACCCGAGTTCAAATTAACTGTTTATTTTCCGGCTGCGGCGTGGGTGTGTCTGAGGTGCTCCAAGCACTCTGGACTTTTTACATGGATATTTTACGGATATTAAAAATAAAATATTTTACGGATTTGAGTACAGGATAATTATGTGCTATTTTTTCTAACACCTAAAATCCCTTTATAGTCTTCTCAAAGTGCAGGATGGCTTTATTTGAGCTATTTTATGTGCTTAATTGGTGCTAGCGAGACCTCTTTCCTGCAAGTAAGCTGCGGCTCGCTTTTAGCCTTGCAGAGAGGTTTCCCGGAGCAATTGAATTGCAAATCTCTTGCGGCCGTTTTAGATCAAAGGCTTTCCTCCGGCGCGAGCGGCCGCAAGAGATAGCAAGGCACCGGCCGCAAGCCTGCCGGAGCCCCCGGCCGTAAGGGAATAGAATAGCAGAATAGCTTGCGGCCGGTCCTTGCGGCCCCGCAACGGCTGCGGCCGATAATAGAATGAGGCCCTATATATGTACTATACATCCTCCAATCTATCTAATATACAATACATGCTATCTCTATATAGCAACCCTAATTCTAAGCTAAACTAAAATAATTAAGACCACTTACCTTTGAGATGTTTCTTCAGATCACCAACCTAGGGTAAAAAAGATTTAAAAAATTACTACAACACGTTTACATAAAATAAATAAACATTCTAAAAATTCTAAATATTCTACTCACCTTTCCAGCATGTCCCATCCTTCATCTTTGCTTCTCTGGCGTGGCTCCTGTTAAAAAAAAACATTACATTAGCACACATACATAAACATAAAACCAAGTAAAATCAACACAATCTACATTGTACTAACCTCCCCACGATGTCTCCGGCTTCCTTCGTCTTCTGCCCCGGAAGCATCCGCGCTCTTTAAAAAAATTTTTTTTTAAACAACACACATCCGCACTTGCGGATGTCCCCGACGCTAATGAGCTTCCAACGGAGTGTTCCAGAATAAAATTGGCAATGGCGGCTTCTGATTGGCTGAAAACGCTGTCTATCAAATTCAGCCAATGAGAAGACACCAATTGTGAACCAATGAGAAAGGGATACACCCCAAAATCCCACGCTGATTGGATAACGCACCTGTCAATCTTTTTTTTTCCCCTAGGTGACTGATCTGAAGGGACATCTGCAAAGGTAAGTGGTCTTAATTATTTTATTTTAGCTTAGATTAGATTATTTTATATATAGATAGCATTTATTGTATGTTAGCTAGGTGTATGTGTTTTATATAGATAGCATAGCATGTATAGATTGGTGGATGTATATTAGATAGATAGGATGTATATTAGATAGATAGAATGTATATTAGATAGATAGTATTTATTGTATATTACATAGATTGTGTGATGTATATTATATAGCTAGGATGTATATTAGATTATGGTATTTATTTAGATAGATTGGGTGATGTATATTAGATAGATAGGATGTATTGTATATTAGATAGGGGTGTATTGTATTGTATTTCATTTTATTTGTCTTGTATGCATTTGTATTGTATGCATTTGTATTGTATGTATTTGTATTGTATGCATTTGTATTCTATGTATTTCCTTTTCAGGTGTGTAATTTTTTTAAATTTTCTGTTGTGTGGGGGGGGGGGGTTGTAATGTGTTTTTTTTTCTGTAATGTTCCTTTTTTTATTTTTTGTGACTTAGGTTTTTTTATTTTCTGTAATGTAGATTTTTTATTTTATGTAATGTAGATTTTTTATTTTCTTGTGACTTTAGACTTTTTAATTTTCTGTAATTAGAGTGGTGGGGGTTATTAGGGTGTAGGTAGGTAGTGTAGGTGTTAGTAGGTTAGTGTAGATGGTATTTAGTTGATATTTAATGTTTTATTGGGAGGGTATGCAGTGTAGTGTTTATACTTAGTGTCATGATGGTCCTTGAGGACCGTCATGGCACTTATGTGGTTAATGTTGGGCTGTAACAGGCCCATAATGGTCTTAGTATACCCTTATGGGACTGATGGGGTTAAATAGAGGCTTATGAGGGTCTGTATGGGCCCCCATGAGTGACAGGGTAAATAAGCAGTTTATGGGGGTCTTTATTGACCCCCATGAGTGAGGGGGTTAATTAAGGGGTTATGGGGGGCTGTATTGACCCTCCTGAGTGACTGGGTTAATTAAGGGCTTATGGGGGTCTATATTGACCCCCATGAGTGACAGGGTTAATGAAGGGCTTATGGGGGTCTATATTGACCCCCATGAGTGACAGGGTTAATTAGAGGTTTATGGGGTTCTGTATTATCCCCCATGAGTGAGGGGTTTAATTAAGTGCTTGTGGGGCTATATTGACCCCCATGAGTGACAGGGTTAATGAAGGGCTTATTGGGGTCTGTATTGACCCCCATGAGTGACAGGGTTAATAAAGGGATTATGGGGGTCTGTATTGTCCACCATGAGTGACAGAGTTAACTAAGGACTTATGGGCATCTGTATTGACCCCCATGAGTGAGGTGGTTAATTAAGTGCTTATGGTTGGTCTGTATTGACCCCCATGAGTGACAGGGTTAAAGAAGGGCTTATAGGGGCCTATATTGACCCCTATGAGTGAGGGGGTTAATGAAGTGCCTATGGGGGTCTGTATTGACCCCCATGAGTGACACACTTAATGAAGGGCTTATGGGTGTCTGTATTGACCCCCATGAGTGACAGGGTTAATGAAGGGATTATGGGGGTCTATATTGACCCCCTTGAATGACAGGGTTAATTAGGGGTTTATGGGGGTCTGTATTGACCCCCATGAGTGAGGTGGTTAATTAAGTGCTTATGGGGGGTCTGTATTGACCCCCATGAGTGACAGGGTTAATGAAGGGCTTATGAGGGTCTATATTGACCCCCATGAGTGAGGTGGTTAATTATGTGCTTATGGGGGTCTGTATTGACCCCCATGAGTGACACGGTTAATGAAGGGCTTATGGGGGTCTATATTGACCCCCTGAGTGAGGGGGTTAATGAAGTGCTTATGGGGGTCTGTATTGACTCCCATGAGTGACACAGTTAATGAAGGGCTTATGGATGTCTGTATTGACCCCCATGAGTAACAGGGTTAATGAAGGGCTTATGGGGGTGTACATTGACCCCCATGAATGACAGGGTTAATTAGGGGTTTATGGGGGTCTGTATTGACCCCAATGAGTGAGGGGGTTAATTAAGTGCTTATGGGGTTTTTTATTGACCCCTATGAGTGACAGGGTTAAAGAAGGGATTAAAGGGGCCTATATTGACCCCTATGAGTGAGGGGGTTAATGAATTGCTTATGGGGGTCTGTATTGACCCCTATGAGTGACACACTTAATGAAGGGCTTATGGGTGTCTGTATTGACCCCCATGAGTGACAGGGTTAATGAAGGGCTTATGGGGGTCTGTATTGACCCCCATGAATGACAGGGTTAATTAGGGGTTTATGGGGGTCTGTATTGACCCCCATGAGTGAGGGGGTTAATTAAGTGCTTATGGGGGTCTGTATTGACCCCTATGAGTGACAGGGTTAATGAAGGGCTTATGGGGGTCTATATTGACCCCAATGAGTGACAGGGTTAATTAGAGGTTTATGGGGTTCTGTATTATCCCCCATGAGTGAGGGGTTTAATTAAGTGCTTGTGGGGCTATATTGACCCCCATGAGTGACAGGGTAAATAAGCAGTTTATGGGGGTCTTTATTGACCCCCATGAGTGAGGGGGTTAATTAAGGGGTTATGGGGGGCTGTATTGACCCTCCTGAGTGACTGGGTTAATTAAGGGCTTATGGGGGTCTATATTGACCCCCATGAGTGACAGGGTTAATGAAGGGCTTATGGGGGTCTATATTGACCCCCATGAGTGACAGGGTTAATTAGAGGTTTATGGGGTTCTGTATTATCCCCCATGAGTGAGGGGTTTAATTAAGTGCTTGTGGGGCTATATTGACCCCCATGAGTGACAGGGTTAATGAAGGGCTTATTGGGGTCTGTATTGACCCCCATGAGTGACAGGGTTAATAAAGGGATTATGGGGGTCTGTATTGTCCACCATGAGTGACAGAGTTAACTAAGGACTTATGGGCATCTGTATTGACCCCCATGAGTGAGGTGGTTAATTAAGTGCTTATGGGGGGTCTGTATTGACCCCCATGAGTGACAGGGTTAAAGAAGGGCTTATAGGGGCCTATATTGACCCCTATGAGTGAGGGGGTTAATGAAGTGCTTATGGGGGTCTGTATTGACCCCCATGAGTGACACACTTAATGAAGGGCTTATGGGTGTCTGTATTGACCCCCATGAGTGACAGGGTTAATGAAGGGATTATGGGGGTCTATATTGACCCCCTTGAATGACAGGGTTAATTAGGGGTTTATGGGGGTCTGTATTGACCCCCATGAGTGAGGTGGTTAATTAAGTGCTTATGGGGGGTCTGTATTGACCCCCATGAGTGACAGGGTTAATGAAGGGCTTATGAGGGTCTATATTGACCCCCATGAGTGAGGTGGTTAATTATGTGCTTATGGGGGTCTGTATTGACTCCCATGAGTGACACGGTTAATGAAGGGCTTATGGGGGTCTATATTGACCCCCTGAGTGAGGGGGTTAATGAAGTGCTTATGGGGGTCTGTATTGACTCCCATGAGTGACACAGTTAATGAAGGGCTTATGGATGTCTGTATTGACCCCCATGAGTGACAGGGTTAATGAAGGGCTTATGGGGGTGTACATTGACCCCCATGAATGACAGGGTTAATTAGGGGTTTATGGGGGTCTGTATTGACCCCAATGAGTGAGGGGGTTAATTAAGTGCTTATGGTTTTTTTTATTGACCCCTATGAGTGACAGGGTTAAAGAAGGGATTAAAGGGGCCTATATTGACCCCTATGAGTGAGGGGGTTAATGAATTGCTTATGGGGGTCTGTATTGACCCCTATGAGTGACACACTTAATGAAGGGCTTATGGGTGTCTGTATTGACCCCCATGAGTGACAGGGTTAATGAAGGGCTTATGGGGGTCTGTATTGACCCCCATGAATGACAGGGTTAATTAGGGGTTTATGGGGGTCTGTATTGACCCCCATGAGTGAGGGGGTTAATTAAGTGCTTATGGGGGTCTGTATTGACCCCTATGAGTGACAGGGTTAATGAAGGGCTTATGGGGGTCTATATTGACCCCATGAGTGACAGGGTTAATGAAGGGCTTATGGGGGTCTATATTGACCCCCATGAGAGACAGGGTTAATTAATGGTTGATGGGGTTCTGTATAGAGACCCATGTGTGATAGTGTATATATTTTTTTTATAATGGGTCCTTTAAGGACCTTTACGGTCCTTTAAGGAGGCGTAACGCAGGAATTTAGAATTTTCATTGCAGCGGGGGTCCCCGATCGCGTGCGATTGGGACCCACACTGCGACGGTTAATGTGGGGTTAATGCAGGTCTCCGAGCTTATCTCGGATCTCGTGGGGTTAATGCGGATTTCCGAGCTTATCTTGGATCCCTTCTTGGCTAAGTTGTACGTGGCTGGGCAGTCCTGAGCTTTGAGCCTCGTTTTCGTTTTTTTGGCCGGCCATTTTTTCTCTTGCTTAGGGGATTTTCGTGTGTCTGAACTCGGGAATTTGGACTTAAATGGAGGTGTAACTTCACTTTCAGAGGTCGTGGGTATTTATTGTGTTTTGACTGTTTTTAGGTGCGCTCGGTTCGGCCTTTATGGTCGTATTTTTCCGAAGTGGTAATGTTTTTTTCTGAATCGTGCGTGTGGGTGTTTGGAACCGCGTGTGAGGCGCCTTTGAGCCTCCACCTCCGCAAATGCGAACCCTCGCGATTTGCTGACAAACACAGCCGACGTTAGAGCCTCCACCTTCCGCAAATGCAGCCCCTCGCTTCGCTAGGGGCCGCATTTGTGGACCAAACTGCATCCCTCGCAAAGCCATGACGATTCGTAGTTTGACAACTATTATATGTGATCTACAGTTTCATTTCTTAACATACCAAATAAAAGCATTTGCATGCATATTCAAAAAAATAGATAGTAGTTGAACACTCATACCAGGAGTAATTGGTTCATTTTACAACAATTTAAACTGAAAAATTACTTCTATTTCTTCATCCAATCACATTATACATTTATTGTAGAGCAAACCACATAACAGCTGAAAGGATGGCCTGGAAAGTTGCTATTATGGTCCACAATAAGATTCAATAATAATAAAAAAAATCCTAGGAAGCTGGCTAGATGTCAAAATTATACATGTCCCCCTTATATTATGTCATTATATTGTAATTCATTAATATCACCAATTGTTGAACAGAGACACAACTATGCTTAACAGTATGCTATGAATAGTTTACTTCCTAATACTGTACCAACACACTGTTGACTTCGCTTTATTGAAATTACAAGCAAGTATGGACTGAATATTTTATCAACCTGAATCATTTGTGATATAACATGCTTTTTTTTAACAATTTATTGACATTAGGTTATCCATGAAAATGTACCACATATTTGGAAAGTTGATTTTCTCCAATAAATGAGTTATTCTCTAAGATTAATGCAATGTCTGTCTGTTATTCAATAACCACTAAGACTTTGTATTTGTACACTATTTACTAAGCTTATGGTGGATAAAATAGTGATATAAACCCTCCACTGTACAAAATTCAGTAAACAAAATAATACACTTGTTTGCACATTTGCATGTCTAAAACAGGTCAGAAAACATGTGCTCGGTTTAAATCACTAGAGATAAAATGTTCCCTTTGCAACCTAATAGCCCAGGTAGGGACATGCAATGTGTTTTATTCTTTAATCAAATACTAATTTTAACACTGTCCCTTGCAGCAGTTATATGCAATAAAGTCCACTTAAAGGGACACTGTAAATCAAGAAAACATCACACTTGTTTGTGAACTATGTTATAAACTAAAAAGGTTAGCAGCTGTTTAAGCCATGAACATAAAATCAAACATTTTTACAGAAAATCAGACTTTTTGAAGTCTTTGTTTATGATCCACCATGTGCCAGCCTGGGCTGTTTGAAGTATTCCCTTTGTACTGAGCCTCTAGTCTAAAGGGCTCACTGTAATGGTGGTATCATGTTTAGACATTGGCACTGGGCATATTCATAGTAGTATAGAGGTAGTTGTTTCACTGATCTGTAATACTGGGTGTATCATATTTGTGTAGAACATTTTGCTATAGTGATTATATTCATGTTAAAAATGTCTGATAATGGTATGCATCCCTGATATAAATAGTGTTGTGGTAATTAGAGACTTATAATCAAATTATTGCTTGCAAAAGCAGATCTAAGTGGTCCTTTATGGAACTGACACAATGCTTCAAATGGGACAGTTTATCACTGAAAGCCTCCCTGGGAGAGATGTAAACAACCAGCTTACAAACCAGACACATATTATGTAACAATGCTAATTAATTAGGTTAATGTGTTTAGTTACCATGGAATTTGTCCTATAAATATGCTGTACCCTGTTCAATTATTATTATTATTATTGTTTATTTATAACGCAACGACATATTCCGTATTGCTGTACATAAGATAAGTCCAGGCAAAGGAAAAATACAAATCAACACATAGCAAAGAAAGGAGGGCCTTGTCTTTGAGCCTCGAATCCAGTGTCCATTTTGCTTTCCCCAAAGCACCCTGTATTATTAAAACTCACAGACTTACAACATAAAGGTATTGTGTGTGGTAAAGGAGGGAGAAAGAGGTGCTGAGTGTGTTAGGATGGAAGGTGATACGCTTCTTTAAAGAGATGCGTTTTTAGTGAGGATTTGAATGTTTTGTGGCAGCGCAAGGAAAGATCTGAGTGCGAGAGTGCGAGGAGGTGACGAGTTGTAGAAAGAAGAATTTGGAGATGAGAGCAGAGATGTACAGGGGTGCACTATTGTTGAGGGCTTTGTAAGTTAGGGTCATGATTTAAAATGTTATTCTGGAAGCTAAGGGAAGCCAGTGGAGTGATTGCCGATACTGAACGTTGTGTACGGAAGCTGAGTCTAGCAGAGTCATTCATTATGAATTTAAGTCGGGATAGTTGGGTGGTGGGTAGGCCAGCAAGAAGCGAGTTGCAGTAGTTAAGTCGAGTGATGATGAGAGAGTGTATTAGGATTTTAGTTGTGTCTTGTGTAAGATAGTGGCGTATTTTTAGATGGAGAAGGCAAGATTTTGTTAGTAACTGTATGTGAGGGATGAAAGATAGGGCGGGGTCCAGTAGAAGCCCAAGGCAATGGGCTTGGGAGGTGGGAGTGATGATGTCCTTGTTGACAGTGAGAGAGATGTGAGGAATTGACACTGTGGTAGAGGGAGGGAAGATTAGGAGTTCAGTATTGGACATGTTGAGTTTGAGATGGTGGGTGGACATCCAAGAGGATATACTAGAAAGGCAGTTGGAGATGTGTGTTGGAAGAGAGGGGGATAGATCTGGTGACGAAAGGTAGATTTGAGTGTCATCTGCATAGAGATGATACTGAAGCCCAAAAGAGTATATTAGGGTACCAAGTGAGGATGTGTAGATGGAGAAGAGGAGGGGCCCTAGGACTGAACCTTGGGGTACGCCAACAGACAGGGGTAAGTAGAAGAAGAGGTGTAGGAGAAGAAGACACTAAATGATCAATTTTGTAGGTATGATGAGAACCACGAGAGAGCAGTATCTTGAATACCGAGGGAGAAGAGGATATGGAGTAGAAGTGGATGGTCGACTGTGTCAAAGGCAGCAGAGAGATCTAGAAGAAGTAGAATGGAAAAGGGACCTTTTGACTTGGCGGAGAGGAAGTAATTAGTGACTTTACTGAGAGCTGTCTCAGTGGAATTGTAGGGCCGGAAGCTGGGTTGAAAGGCGTTAAGAAGAAAATTTGAGGAATTAAAGCTGGTAAGGTGGTTATAGACGAGAGTAGAGAGATAGGGCGGTAGTTAGATGAAGGTTTTTTGAAATGGGTGCAATTATGGCATGTTTTAGAGAAGATGGAAACCTGCCAGTATTTAGGGAAGGGTTGAAGAGGTGTGTGAGAGATGGGATTAGTGTGGCTGAGAGGGGAGGGATAAGTTGTAATGGAATAGGATCTAGAGGACAGGTAGTAAGGCGAGTGGATGATAGCAGGCTGGAGACTTCGTACTCTGTAGACGGGTCAAAGCAGTTCATGGTGGCTGTGGGATTGGGAAAGGGAGAAGACTGGGTGTTTTTGGTTAGTTGAGAGGGTGGAGTGTGTAAACCACTATGAGAGGAGAGTTAATTGCAAATGTTTAAAATTGTATACATAAAATGGTTGGCAAAGTCTTTAGCTGTGAGAGAGGAAGGGATGGGATGAGGTGGTGGGTGGAGAAGAGTATTGAAAGTGTCGAACAGACGCTTGGGGTTAGAGGACAGAGTTTATATTATGTGAAGTAGTGTTGTTTGGCAAGGTTGAGGGCGGAGGAATAGGAGCATAACATAAATTTGTAGTGGAGGAAATCTGCAAAAGTGCATGATTTCCTCCATAGTCGTTCAGCAGTGCAGGAGCACCTCTGGATGTTTCGTGTTTGTGAAGTGTGCGATGGTTGTGGATGAGAGCGATAGGATCTGTGTGTGGTTATGGGGCAGGGGTGGAAAAGAGAGTAGAGTTGTAGTGTGAGGTGACAGTGTCAGGGCAGTTGAGCGTGGTGATTGGGCTGAGAAGAGGTTGGATAATAGTGGAGAGCTGTGCAGGGTCAAGTGATAGCAGGTTTCTGGTGGTGAGAGGAAGATTTGGTGAGGTTGAAGGTAAGGAAGTGATGGTCAGATAGAGAGAATGGATGGATGACTAGGTAGGAGGTTTTGCTGAGATTGGGGAAGATAAGGTCCAGAGAATGTCCAGCATGATGAGTAGAAGAATCTGTTATTTGTGAGAGGCCATGTGAAGAGGTGAGTGCAAGTAGTTTGGCTGCTGCTGGGGAGGTGGGAGTGTCAACGGCAATGTTAAAATCTCCAAGTACCAGTGAAGGAACATTGGAGGAGAGAAAGTGAGGGAGCCAGGCAGAAAAGTGATCAAGAAATTGAGAGGGAGTGTCTGAGGGGGCGATAGATCACAGCGACATGTAGACAGATAGGTGAGAAGGCTGATAGTATGAACTTCAAAGGATGAGAATTGGTGGAATGGGACAGGGGGTATGAGGTGAAATGCACAGCAAGTGAAAAACTAAATACCCACACCACCACTTTGTTGGTTCCCAGTTCTAGGTGTGTGGCTGAAGTGAAAACCACCATGAGAGAGTGCTGCAGGGGAGACAGCGTCTGAGGAAGAGACCCAGGTTTCAGTGAGAGCCAGTAGATTTAGGGAGTTGGTAGTGAATATGTCATGAGTGAATGTGAGTTTATTGCAGATAGACCGTGCATTCCAGAGGGAGCAGGAGAAAGGTAGAGTTGAAGGTTTGTGACAAGTGATGGATTTCAGATTCTGGGTGTTACGGGTGTTTGCTGGCCTTGAACCAGAGCGTGGCCGACAGCAAGTGGAGATAAGTGAGGGGCCTGGGTTAGGGGATATATCTCCCGCAGCCAGGAGAAGGAGGAGTGAAACTGAGAGAAGATGGGACTGTGACAGTGTTATTTTTGCTTGTGAGTGTTAGGGAGGGGATGATGTTGTGACTGGAGAAGGCAGAGGAGCTCATGGGAGCAGAGAAGAGGAGAGGAGGGCAAGAAAAGTGAGATGGTAATATTGTTGGGGACGTGATATGGTGAGGTTGCAAAGGAAAGTCTGAGAGAGAGGCAGTAGGTTATAGGAAACAGGAAAGAATGAAAAAGCATTGTGACAGTGTTAGATGATTGTGGTGGGAAGAATTATTATCCTACGATATGATAGTAGCAATAATATAGATTTAGGAGCAGGGAAAAGAGTGTGATAAGGTTTATCAGTATGGCTGTGGTAGGTGAGTAACAAGAGTCTTTATGACTTTCATAGATAGTTTTTAGCAGGTGGTGTTGACTGGTGTTGACTGAGTAGGTGCAAGTCATATGAGTTTCTATAAATTAAGAGAATGCAAGGCAGGGAGGGCAGAGAAAGAAGTTGCAATTGGAAAGTCCAGGGGAGAGAAATGTTATGTTCTAAGATGGTGGCTGCTGCTCAATAGCAGTTGCAATTTGGAAGTCCAGGGGAATGAAATGTTATGTTTTAAGATAGTGGCTGATGCCAATGAAAGAAACAGATGAGGTCAGAACCAGTAAAAATAAGCAGAACAAATTTTGTAAGAACAATTGAAAAGGTGTGAGCAGGAGGGGTGAGAGGGGTGGGATGCAAACACAGTATTGTACAATACAAAGCTTATTAATTAACATGGTTTCAATAAAGTTTCTATGTGCCCCAAAATGATGTAAGTAGTAAGAATTAACAGTAATAGAAGTGATGTAGTGTTGAATCATGCAGATCATGCAGGTGGCTGTAGATTCCTTGATAGCAGTTGCAATTTGAAAGCCAAAGGGAGAGAAATGTTATGTTCCAAAATGGTGGCTGCTGCTTGATAGCAGTTGCAATTTTAAAGCCAAAGGGAGAGAAATGTTATGTTCCAAAATGGTGGCTGCCGCTTGATAGCAGTTGCAATTTGAAAGTCCAGAGGAGAGAAATGTTATGTTATAAGATGGTGGCTGCTGCTTGATAGCAGTTGCAATTTGAAAGTAAAAAGGGAGAGAAATGTTATGTTTTAAGATGAAGACTTCTTCTTCAATAAAGACTTCTTCTGTTTAGCATAGGTGGGAAAACTATGTTCTTTCTCTGGATGCTGGATTTCTATACTCTGTTTGTGGCTAATGGAATTCTACTTTCTGCTTCAGCTGGTAAGGTAAAGTAAGGAACCCTGTGAACAGACAGAGAGTTGACCCCCTATTGTAACACTGGGCTAGGAGGGTGTGTTTTTCTTATATACTAGTGGAGGGAGAGGTAGTGGAGGATGGAAATGGGAGAAGTCTGAAGATTGTTAGATAATTGCATCTGATTGGAATTGGCATCTCAGCCACACGTTTAGATTCTTGAGGAAGTTTGCATCAGTAAATGCAAGCAAAGTTCCACCAAAGTATCATGGATGCTGCCGGGTTCTGGCAGACGTATCAAAAATATTTTTTGTAATGGAAAACTAACTTAACAACCTTTCCCTGCCTAATAATGCTCTATCAGACTCAAATATTTCGAACATATATTGTTTTCATTGTACATTTGTCCTTTAATATGACTTACAAATATATTTATAAATGTAACATTCTGTTCATACTAGAAATAGTTAGAACAACAGCCAAATACTTACTGCCTTCAACAATTATATTATGGTGGTCTCTCCAGATTATTTATGTCTTTTTATAAACATTGAATCGGTGTTATAGCACCATCCATCCCTGTATGAATATCAATTATACTTCACTGCGGAAGTATCTTCCCTTATGTACGCTGCCCTTTCATACTCTGTAGATTCTAATCTGTTCTGGGCAAAATTTTACTCTCTTATCTAATGTGCTTGCATCATTTTTTATATATCCATTGCTCCCTAAATCCCTAGGCTGTACTGCTTGAGATTCTCATTATATCACTAGAAATGTGTACAGTCTGTCATCGCCAAGAAAGAAAAAACAAGAAATAAGCATAAATAAGACAATAATATATGTGGTATGGGATCTGGGGAATATACCATTTTTAAATAAGTGTCTTTTTTCTTGTTACAGGTACAATGAGATAAATTACCATAGATATGCATTAAAGCAGTGACTGCATCCTATTTTACTTTAAGGGCCTCATATGTGGGCCCTGAATATTTAAAAGGGCCCTCACAAACATGTTGGTGGGCAAAATGTTTTCTAGGAAGTAAACAAAAATAAAAACTGCCATTTCCTTTTTTATAAATAATTATTCTTTACTTCTTTACTAGGCTGCTTCTTTCTCATCAGTGTATAATTGAGCACTGCAATTGTTGCTGCCACATTTTCACTATGAAGATAGAAGTTTCTGCTCAATAATCAATGACTCCTCCCACCTCACCAGCAAGTTTATTACTGGAAATGAAAATGGTAGACTCAACAACATAATTGGAATTAAACATTAACATATTAGAGTTTTAATTATTTTGACTTACATTCTAAAAACATTTTCCAATTCATATAGTTACATAGTTACATAGGCCCTCATTCAATTGCAATTTAGCCAATTGAATAAAGCTCTAAATAAGGACTTAACATACATTTTTTAAAGAAGTTTTTAGTTAGTAAGCATCTATCCAAAAGCAAGGTTTTCACTAACTAAAAACTTCTTTAAAAAATATATGCTATGTGCTTATTTAGAGCCCTATTCAATTGGCCAAATTGCAATTGAATGAGGGCCATAGTAATTAAGGCTTAAAAAATACTTTAAGTTCATCCTTTTTAGATCTCCTCGGCAATATGCGGATTAGTTGTTAAGTAAATGATCCGGAGGATGGCAGAACAAAAAAAAACAATTGAAACATTGCCAATGGTAATATCAACAGTAATTCTTCAAAAAGAGGATATTTTAAAGGATACCAATGCTTATTTTTTCTATATGGTATTTTAAATGAGTAAGCTTGACAATGAAAAATATAAATTTAGAAAACAAAAAAAATTAAATAAAGACAATCTTCATATTGTTTATTTCAATGTGCAATTATTTTTACTGCAAGCTTTCAATTTCTTTTTTCCACTTATATTTTATTAAATATTTTTAAACAATTTACAATCAAGACAGAAAAAAAAATGAATCGTAAACAATTAATCACATTCTGTGCCAAGATTTACCTCAAAAATGATTGTTGAACGTAAAAAAGTTAATTTAATTATATATTTTAAAAAGCATATATTTCATGATACTTTCTCACCTGATGCAGCCTGTTATTTTCTCAGAAGGGTGTGTCCTTGTAAACTAATGGGCTTTCCACTACTGTTAATGAGATTCCTGACAGTTGTTCAGGCCAAGGGCTTCCATCTCAAGATGATGATTACCAGAAACTAAAATGGTAGATTCCACTGCAGCCTAATGTATATATATTAGAGGTTGTATTTTTGTACATTTAAAAAAAAAGCAACTATTTTTAAGATAAGTTCTTCAAAACAATTGTAGTTTAAATTTATGACCACTTTAATGGCTAATTAAAATGTATGCAGAGATACTGTGTCTTATAATGAAGCATTGTGTTGTACAGTAAACATCGAATCTACCTGGAAAACAATTAATCAGCAAGCACTTAAATCATTTCAGTTATAAAGACAGATAATCTGAAGAATCATATCTGTCTGTGAAGTACCTTTGATTACCATAAGCAGGCGGTTGAAGGATTCTTTGCTTTTAGTCTTTGAGATATAATTAAATGCCTGAGGAATGCCCTATTTTCTAATCTTCCTATTAATTTGAGGATGGGGGTTGAGCATGAATTCTGACAAAAGTTCATTATCATAGTTTAGAACATCTAAATTAATGAGATTAATTAATCTCAGTCTTCCATAAAGAACACTATTTAAATGAAATGATGAGGATTGTAATGACATAATTACTGCACCAAGGATAGCATGATAAAATCAAAGTGATTGTACAGAGCTGTTAAAACAGTTTTTTCTACCATCATATAAACTGTCTTTGTTCAAATTCCACAGTGTTTTGTCATCTTAGTTCTATTTTTTTTTTTTAAATTAAGTGTGTCAATGTAAAAAGCAAGAAAAACAGCAGAATAGAAATATAATTGGGGATAATCATTCATAATCATCTATCTATCTATCTATCTATCTATCTATCTATCTATTTATCTATATATCTATTGAAGATGAATAAATCAGAGTATTTCAGTATATAGTGACACCTTTTTTTATAGGACAAACATTTTAGTTAGAGTGACAAGTTTTCAAGAAATGTACCCCTCTTTTTTCAATTCAGAAGCAATACTGATTAAAATTAGCAAGAGCATTGTAACACAGAACAGTTCTTCTAAGTGGGACAGAATGCAGACATCATAAATGATGTACTTTTCTGTCAATTGTCCAAGTCTCTACACAAGGTTTGAGATAAGAGTGAAGACAGTGTTATAAATTAGAGTAATAAAAATCTCTACATATTAAGGAGTTGAAAAAGAACAATAAAACATGAGAGATAATGTGGTAGGCTCAAAAGAAATGTTGATAATATGCTAGAAAATTCTATGTTATGTCCTGTATCTTTGTAATGTGATCATCTTCAGTTCAGATGTTTTTCTTTCCTGGATGTTTTTGAAATTCCCTCTGAGTATTTAGATTTTTAGGTTTTGGACAGGGTGATCATTCTGGGTAAAACGGTGTCCAAATGGGGTACAATAACTGCTTTCATTGTGCTTTTTGATGGGATATCTTTGTGCATTCATTCTTAGATTCTATTTTTGGCTGCTTACCCAATGTAACAGCCCCTTTCACATACAGTACATTGCATTAAAAAAAGCATATTGGAGGATGTGCGTGAATATGACCCTCTGACCCTCCCCACCATGCTGACTCCCCCCCCCCCCCCACGCATTTCCTACACATCTGCAGCCCCCACAGGCAGTCCATACTCCCTCACCAGGGCCATTTTTGGAGGCTAGTATAGAAGAACTGTGTACCTACCAGTGACAACAGAAGGGAATGACAGTAAGTCGTTTTAAGTCTTCTTCTTGTCCTCTTAAAAAACAACTGTGACACGCAAACAAAGACACATGTTACAATGTTTAAACAATGAAAATAATAGCATTCTCATTTCCTGGCAAATAGATGGGGAAGAAGTGGGTGGAGGTAGTGACAGATTTGTTTTTCCCCTGGGATCCAAGATCGCTTCAGATGGTGACTTTAATCAGGAAATGAAAAGACATCTGCTTCTAGGGAGGAAAGCTTGGACAAACTAGTAAAAAGTAAAGATATTACACTATCAACAAAGGTCTGCATAGTTAGAGCTATGGTATTCCCAGTAGTAACATAGTCTCAGGCTGGCCTTGATGACAGTTCTTACACCTTGGGGTATAATACACAATAGTATAGTGTACATGACATACCTTCCCATAGATGTGGCTTTGGATCCATGCTGTTGATGACTATTCTTTGGGGTGTGGCTAGCTCTTTAATAGACAATACATTAGAACATGTGTTGTAGGTCATGTGGATTTCCTGATTTGTATTAACCTCTTGATATATTCTATGAAGGGTATTATTGCTAATAGCTGATGTTCACAGATATATGCAGACTCACATAACTTTTAGTACACATAACTTTTTAGAGTAAAATATGCAGCTACAGTAACTTGCATGAGGACTGTAAAATTAAATTGTAATGGGTTTTGAGTCAAATTCAATGGAACAGCAGACTGTAAAATAATAACATTGACTGTTTAAAGCTATTTTTGTGGTGATTCGATCAGCGCTGAAAATGAGAGTGATTGAGATAAATAGGCTACTAACTTATGGTGCAACTTATCATCATAAGTGCCTGTATAAAAGTTTTGTTGCAAGGTTTGGTACTATTTTCTCTGGTGTTCATTGGTCAAACTTCTGTGTCAAAGATCCACATACCAGGAAACCCAAGCACCAATTGTTACAGGTCTGGACACACTGACAGAACAGATATTTGGCTTTGTTGAAAACATCCTCAAGCCACTAGTTACAAACATCAGCAGCTATATACAAGACACCACTGACGTTCTCAACAAACTCAATAAGATTAAGGAACTACCTGCGTACCATGGATGTTGAATGTCTTTACAGCAACAGCCCACAAAAAGATGGAACTGACGAAATATAACCCTGATACTATTGGCAAACTTATGGAATATATCCTGACCGACAATTACTTCACGTTCAACAAACATATTTACCTACAAATATAGGAGACTGCAATGTGTAAAATGGGTCTAAAATTACACCCCAATATACCAATCTAATTATGTCCAAACTGGAACAGAGATTCTTATCCACATATGTTCACAAGCCCTACAGTTACTACTGCCACATAGATGATCTGTACCTGAAAGACTTCCCCAATGTTTTCAATACCTTCCACCTATCTATTAAACTCAAAATGGATTACTATGCAAAACAAATGAACTTTCTGGACACTACCATAACTATCACCAATGACACACTCCACTCATCTGTATATAGGAAATATACAGACAGATTCAGCTACCTTCACAGCTCCAGTTTCCACACCTTTAATACCCAGCAATCCGTTATCCATAGCAAAGCCATTAGATACAACTGCATATGCTCAAACACTGGGGACTCTAACAAACATATAATAACAGTGTCTGAATCTTTCAGGCAGAAGGGTTACAAGACCCATGTCATTATACAGAAAATAATCTCTGCAATTAAAACACTCCATGAACACCAGCTACAGTAAAAAAAAAACCTGAAAGAAACGACTTCATGTTCACCTCTAGATCTCACGCGGCTCTAAACAAAATACACAAAATATTTTAAGATTTACAGCCACTATTAACAGAGGATACAGATAGAAAAAAGAATAATCCCCAAGTCTCCCATTCTTGCATTTAGACAGCCAACACGCCTTAATCAAATATTGGTTAGAAGATGATTGACAGGTGAACAGTCTAACAGAGAAAATGGTACCAAGCCTTGAAACAGAACTCTTTGCAAGCTATGCCAGCACATCTGTAAATATGACATAGCCACAAATAATAACAAGACCTATAACATCAGAGGTTCATATTCAGAGACATCGTTCAATGATACAATACATGTTTGTAAAAGACATGTTACATTGGGGAAACCAGCCAAAAATTGCAAAAAGTGCAAAAACAGCCCTAACTTATAACTCTGTATTTCCTTTTACCTCAAACATTTTCTATAGTCTTGCACACTTGACCGACCAGTACATAATTTATGAGGTCTGCATTCTTTCCCATTTAGAATCTCTGCATTGTTTTACAATTCTCTTGCTAAGTGTTAATCACCATTGCTTTTGACTTGATAAAGAGAGGTGCAACTCTGGAAACCTTGTCACTCTAACTAAAATGTTTAATAAAAAAGGTATCACTATATACTGCAATACTCTGATTATTCAACTAGCTTATTGAAAACTCATGACTACCACACCCTTCACATATGTAACACTTTATATTTCAGTATAAAGTTATACCTTTTGTATTGGTTAAATGTTTTTGTTAGAGTGACAGGTTTGACCTCTTTTTTTCTCAAATCTGAAGCAAGATATAAAATGGAATTTTCAGTTTGAATATAAATAGTGATACATAGACTGAATACAGCATCTGAAGTATATTTAAGAGGAATCAACATAATACACAATAAACATAATAAAACAGGAAACACACATACATATTATATATACATAAATATATATACATGAGTAATCCTTATAAGGTCTCATATATTTATCAAATCTTAAGCAAGACATAAATTGGAATTTTCAGTTTGAATATAAATAGTGATTCATTGAGTGGAAACAGCATCTGACAACATGAGAGAACTATATTTAAGAGGAATCAACATAATACATAATAAACATAATATAACAGGAAATCAACATAATACATAATAAATATAAGAAAACAGGAAACACATACACATATTATGTATACATAAATATATCCATGAATAATCCGAGAATTGCAGTTCACAGTGATACTTTTCTTACTGGACAGGCACTTCATTCAGTGTGACAAGCTTTTTATAGTGAAACAACAAAACAGAAATACATTTTGATAGTTTGTCAGAAATCCCAAGTCCATGTTAAGTCCTGTATCTTTAGTGTTGAAGAATGTGATCATCTTCATTTTAAATGTTTCCTTTTTTTCCTCAGTATATTTGAAATTCCAGTTGATTTTCAGGAGTGATCTGTTTTGGTAAAATGGCATCCAACTGGGGTACAATAAGATTTATTGTGCTTTTAATAGAAAGTCTATGGATATTCATCCTTTGTTTCAGGTTTGGTGGCTCTTTAATGCTAGGATGGTAGCTTTGGGGAATATGTTGTGGGTATTAGTTTGAAAATAGCATCAGGGCATATTTTTGGTTCTGAGTGTGTGTTGAAATAAATATACTGTAAGACAACTGTGGGGACAACTAGTGTGTTGAAAAGTCGATCTTTAATCAGACTGAGTTTGTTGAGAAAGTCTGTGGTGGCTTGTATATAGCTTTTGGTTCAAGTAAATAATTATTTAAAAATGTTAAAAAAAAAGCCAGATACGTGTTCAGATAGTGTGTCCATACCTGTAACAATCTGTCTCCATGAGTTGCCTGCTGTGTGGATCTTTGGAAACATGCAGAGACTGACCATTCTAGGATGGGTGAGCATTTTCAGCTCCAATTCTTGTATCACATTTAGGGTAAGTTTGGTTATGTTTCCTAAGTTTCCTATGCTTTTTGCCATGTACTAAACCCCTGTATAGCTCTACGGAATATGTTGGCGCGATATAAATAAAGATAATATATTTATGTTGCCCTTAGTATTCATAATAATATCCGCACCACCTTTATCTGCTAGCTTGTTGGTGATATTGGGGTTGTTTTTTAAACACTTCTTGGCAGCACTTTCTGATGATGAGAGAATGTTTAAGTCTCTTTTCTGTTGGGTTGTTATGATGGATGCACTTCTCTTCTATATTGCTCAAGTTTAGGGTTTCATCCAGGTGGTGGTTTGAAATGTGAGTTCTTTTATTGTTGTTATAAGCAGTATTCTCATTGTTGTTGAAATATTCTTCTAAGTGTTTGCAGTTGTATTCTATTCAGTTTTGTTTTTGGACAGAAATATAAACCTTTAGCAAGAACAGAGATCTCTGCTTGCAATGGTTGTTTGAAGAAAAATAGTATTTAGTTTGGTAGTTTTGTTTTTCTTATTTAGTTTTGGTTGTTAGTAGAATTCATGGCTGTGTTTGGATTATTTACTTTCTCCTCTTGTATCAGTTGTCTGTTGCAGTGTTGAGATTGTGATTTTAGTGTTTTCTTTTTTTATATAAGCCTGTGCTCTCTAACTCCTTGTAATGAATTGGAAATGAAGTATTGCTATCATGGCAGATCCCATGCACTAGTAGAGTGTCTTGAAAAGAAGACTGTCTAGGAAAACACTTTTATGCTCATGACTTACACAGTGCTTGCTAATGTACAGTATTAATTAATGGATTTGTTCAATGGGAGAATCTTATTAGGTTCACAGATGTGTTTGTAGATCTATGATAGGTTTTATGGTATTCCCATTGATGGTTGATGTTTTGGTGCTTTTTTGGATTTGTATATATATACTGTATATATATATATATATAAATATATATATATATATATATATATATACTCAGACTGATGTAATGCATGATACTGTAGTTAGTTAAAAGAGGAGAAAAGCCTATAGAAGAAGTTGCTTATATGCTTATAAGGACCTAAATATGTGTAGATGACAGAAGGACATTCATATACATTATGTTATTTCATAATAATAAAATCATAAATCATAATAATCATATAACAATAATTTCATAGTAATGAAACATATTTAATTTAAAAAGATGAACACAAGACAATGATTTGAGGTTGGAGGAGATTTAAGAGATACAGGTAAAATATAACTTTTCAGAATGCGTATTAAATAAATAGTACAACCGTCCAGCTGAAAAAAAGAAGTTTAATGTAAAATTTAGTTTATTTCATATGTAAGACCACACCAAGAATTCTTATGGAACTTGTCCAGTAATTTTTCCAGGATCTATAATTCTGATCTGTATGAGCTGATTGAGTCAAAAGATCAAGAGCAAAGCAGGTTTCTGCTGAAATAAACTGTTGAAGTTACAACATCATCATCTCACATTTAATTGAGTTAACTCTTTTATAGCATTGCAGCTTGTGTTTAGGTGTATGTTCCCCTTTAAGAGGTAGGAACAAATACATTAAGTAAATAAAAAAATGCCTGCAATATGCTTAAGACTGTGCTAGGGGTTCATTTACACAAAAACATTATAGGTATATTAGGTAGGTCAAAGGTTCCTATTTGCCGTGAAATCTATCTTCCTATGCTTCTATTATTTTCTAAAACAAATAAAAAAATTCTACTATGGTTATTGCTACCTTCAATACAAAAGAAGATCACATATAAAATAGAGTCAAGGAGCAGGAATGGATGAGCAAATATACAGATGAAATCATCCAGCTATCAGAAAATGTAACCCTTTGTTTCTTTGCCTGACATCAAATAAATTGCTCGCAATCTTTGTACTTCTGAGTAGGCTGTTTAGGGTGACAACTATGAAACCCTTATCAGTAACAGTATTTTACTAGGTTTATAAAAGGTCCTTGGAAATCAAAACATTATGAGGTCTCAAATAATATTAACTTTTGTAATGTGGAATATGCCATCAGATTTATCAGCTGTATTTAGATCCTACTCACATATTTTGATCCTACTCACATATACAACCTTCCCATACCCATTCTAGTTACATCTGCTTGGGTTTATATTGACGTTTTGCTTTGCTTTTTTTCCTTCCACTGAATTTGAATATTTTTTGTACTTGCTGTCCTTTTCCTCTATTATGTGTACACTGAAATATCACAGTCTATGGCAATGTAGGGAAAGAAGTGGCCCAATGCCATCATGCACCCTCATATATTTTTTGTTTGGCCTGTTCTCTACAATAAGCGAGCATGGCCCTCATCAATAAGGCAGATTCTATTTTATCTCTCCACAAATAATAAATAATCCTCTCTTGCACTCCAAAACATGCACCCTCATTATCTATACTTTAATTACTAATGAATATCCCTCTACTTCTTGCCGCTTGTGGGTCACTACCTTGTCATGGCTAAAGGGTGTGTGTACTTCAATGAAGCTGTGACCTATACCATGTGCAAGTTATAGCAGAAAGGTCAGATAAATTGCAGTCTACTGAAAAAGGAACTGACAACCCACTCCAATATCTTTGCCAATAAAATTTAAAAAAAGGGTCACAGAGAGAAAGACACAACTAAACGATTGAACAACAACCTCTCTCATGTAATTTTACCATGTTTGCTCAAACAAAAAGCTAAAACCATTGTGTGGACCTTTTTAAGGATTTGAGTGCCATAAATGAAGATCTTCAAGTAAGATAGTTTGACTGTCACTGCGGGGCATAGGAACGAGTGGGTGGTTGGGGAGACAAATTCCACCCCAGTTTATGGTTAGATTATATTTATTTAAAACAGCACCTACCTCTCCTACTTTGTAGTAGAAGTGGAGAAATCACAACACACATCCCATGGTGCAATATCTTCCTCTCCCTCCCCAACAGTTTCTGTTATTTTAGCTGCCAGTGGTTACTGTGCTTCCTGGGTCTATCATGAGACCCGGGTGTCAGAATTATCTGGGCAACCAAAGGGACAAGAGGTGAGAGAGAGCTAATGGGAACTGCTGGGGAAGGAGAGGAAGAGATTGCAGCTTGTTGATGCACCAGGGGTAAGCTACCTACCTCTCCTAGGTATAGGTAGGTGCTGTTTCATATACATATCTATCTATCTATCTATCTATCTATCTATCTATCTATCTATCTATCTATCTATCTATCTATCTATCTATTGAAGATTCATAAATCAGAGTATTGCAGTATATAGTGATACCTTTTTTATAGGACAAACATTTTATTTAGAGTGACAAGCTTTCAAGAAATGCGCCTCTCTTTTTTAATTCAGAAGCAATACTGATTAAAATAAGGAAGAGCATTGTAACACAGAACAGATCTACCTCTCTATCTATCTATCTATCTATCTATCTATCTATCTATCTATCTATCTATCTATCTATCTATCTACAATGAATAAAGTGAATAACCACTCCTTGCCTCCCTTTAGACATCTTTACTTCAGCACATACACCCTCCTACCCTCGGTCTGTTTGCACATCTAGTAGTGCTATTGCTCCTCATGTAGTGCTATTACTAGTATTCATTCTGCCACTTCTTGAATCTTCGTCTTTTTAAAGCTCTATTCCAGCAGGTTTTTTTTTCAATCCTGTGCCCTTGCTGTCACTTTTCAATAGTATAAACACAATTGGTATTCTCTTCTGCAGGGTTCCATTTCCTTTAATGAACTGTTACTGCAAGCTCTATTTCTCAAGTGTGTGTCCTTTAAATGAAACATTTTCCATTAGTCTGTTTAAAGCATGTTCTTTTAAATGCATGAAAAAAGAAAATAAAAAAGACATCATTTTACTGACGCTTTTTTACACAGAAAGTATTCAGGGTCTTGGACTGCAGCTGTATTGTCCACCTGGGATAATACAAAAAACTGCTTATTTTTTAATTATTTGATAAATGAAGGCCTGCATCTGACTGTGTCATCATTTTCTTCCCTTGTCAGCACCAGAAATGTGGCATAAATAAGATACTAATGAATTACTTAAGCACCTTACATTTAAGATACTTAAAGGTACATGGACATTTTCCGGATTTTAATAAGTACATAATGGAATGGTGTTGCTTAGTCATATCTGATTTTTTGAGACCTCATGGACAACAAGCCATGCTGATCCACTTGGTTTTCATGGCAGAGACACTGGAGTGGTTTGCCTGTGAGCCACAGCATACAGTTCCTGGTATTCCCATGAGGTCTCCTATCCAAGTACTAACCAGTGTGACCTCTTGGTTCCCTGGCTGGATTCAAATCCAGGTTGCTGTAGTGAAAGCAGCTGCATCTTAACCACTGAGCCACCAGGGAACCCTCTGGTACATAATATCCCTGTGTATCTACTTCTATGTACGTTATTAAGACGTTCCCTTTAATCTCTGTTTTACTTCCTAAAATCAAACAAATTGTACCTGCTTAAATCTGCACTTTACAACTCATGAAGTCACGGACTCTGTAGTACTGGCTATGCAGTGTTTCATACTAGCCATTTTAGTGACCATGTCTCAGCAGCATGGGGCAGCATTTTGCTGAGACATTTCCTTGACTGGCTAGAATGAAACACTGCACAGTCAGAATGACAGAATCTGTGCCTTCATGCAGAAGGCAGACCCAAGCTGGTACTAGAAAATAAATACACTATTATTGTTTAGTAGTTCAATTGTGTCTGAATCTCCATGACCCTATCGACCGCAGGCATATCTGTCAGCCATTGTCAGCTTCATCAAGATCATGTTCATTGCTTAGATGACCTCATCTATATATCTCCACCTCTGTCGCCCCCTTCTCTGGGTATGTGGCAAAAACCAGCCACCTAGTCTTATTACAAAGACATTGTGTTATTGATATGTGTTAACATACAGAAAGCAGGGTGTGATACACGGAGCTAGAGGGTACGGCAGGGAAAGGGTTAAGCTTTGCCCTGCCAGAGTTATGGGAGATTAATTGGTAGCTATCTGGTAGACCTCGTGGAGACAGATAGGACAAAGAGAGGGATATAATCTCTGTACTATATGACATATGACTATCTGACCGAAAGGCTATTATAATGAACAAAAGAGCATTTGAAAAGACTGTCACTTATTGACTTGTCTTATTATTTATATATGTTTTCCCCAAAGCACTGGTTAGGTATTTTAGGCTCTTAGGATCCCTGTCCACTAGGTAATTTGATCATAGGTGGCTCGGGGTCAGTTTTTAATTTTGAGAAAAGTTATTTTACCTGCAGTGTGTGTTTTGGGGATAACTATTACATTGAGCTAATAAAAATATTATGGGGTTCGTACCACTTTAAGTGCCACCAGTAGATGCTTCCAGTAGCCAACGGCAAAATCAAAGACACTCACATTCCCATATTTGAACTTGCGTTAAGTGGTAGATTAGGCTCACCACTTAGGTTAGAGCCAGACCCATCATTCAGACACTCTGTCTACAGTAGTCACACTGCATAATCAACTACTGTTGTGCCCAGATCTTGCCACAAGGTAGTTGATATCTGGGGAAGAGAAAGGCTGACAACAGGTCCTTGGAGACAGACATGACCCACTTGGGGTAGTTCAAAGGGAAAAAACTGTGTAAAACCCACGTTTACCAAGGGAAATGGCCCATTGGTGATTGTAAAAAACACTGTATAAAACGTGTACTGCAAAAAAAGTTTATGTTCTGTTTGGACACATATACACTGTGTTTTTCATTTGGAAATTAGCCATTTGTTTTTTTTATCAGAAATTTGTTTCTGCAACTTGTCCTGGTACCTAATAATTTGTCCTAAGACTCTGCAACTTGGCCCTGAAATCAAAACTTGGTCTAGAAAACTGGCAACTTTTCCTAGCCTCTGGTTAAGCTATACGGTGTGTGGGCAGGAACATAGGAACCAGGGGGGGAACCCCCCCAGATTATGTAGGTCCCTAGCAGTTTCCCCTCTCCTCCTGCTCCTTTAACATGCTGGGTCTCCCGAAATCATGCAAGATAATCTTGCAAAATCTTGCAAGATCTTGTGAGACCCGGGTGTCCGACCAGCTAAAAGAAGAGGAGGTGAGTGTGAGCTAGCTATAGCTACTGGGGAACCCCTGGGGAGAGAGGGAGGGAGAGAACGACCAGGGATAAGGATGGGGATGCGTACACGTATACAGCATGATTGCTGCCAGCACTGGGGAGCTACATTTCATTGAGGGAACTACGAATGCCAACATATTCTGTTAAATATTGAAGCAGAGCATGATCCCTTCCCTTCAGAGACTGAGCCGCAGGGTAGTATTCCAACATGGTAACGACCCCAACATACACCTTCAAGATGACCACTGCCTTGCTAAAGAAGCTTAAGGTAAAAGTGATGGACTGGCCAAGCATGTGACCAGACCTAAACCCTATTGAGCATCTGTGGGGCATCCTTAAATGGAAGGTGGGGGAGTGGAAGGTCTCTAACATCCACCAGCTCTGTGATGTCATCATGGAGCAGTGGAAGAGGACTCTAGTGACAACCTGTGAAGCTCTGGTGAACTCCATGTCCATGAGGGTTAAGGCACTGCTGGAAAATAATGGTGGCCACACAAAATATTGACACTTTGGTCCCAATTTGGACATTTCCACTTAGGGGTGTACTAACTTTTGTTGCCAACAGTTTAGACATTAATGGCTGTGTGTTTAGTTATTTTGAAGGGATAGCAAATTTACACTGTTATACAGGCTGTACACTTACTACTTTACATTGTAGCAGAGTGTAATTTCTTCAGTGCTGTAACATGAAAATATATAATAAAATATTAACAAATTACGAGGGGTGTAGTCACTTTTGTATGATACTATATATATATATATATATATATATATATATATATATATATATACACACACAAAAACACATATTCAGATAAACATCCCCAGATCTTTTTTGGTTCCTACGCCCTTGTGTGTCGGGATAGGGAACTTATACAACCGGCTGGTAGGAAATCTCGCTCACAGATGTTTGATCTACTAAGGGCCCACATAATTTGAATTTTGAAATTTGGCAGAGTTACAGAGCGATTAAATTACACAAGTCTGTAACATACGTGGCCGACATACAAATCTGTAAACCATGCTTTTGCACGTCCCATTTCCAGCCGTGAACATGATCAATTAGTCAAACTGGTGGTTAAGGGTTTAGGCGGAGCCAATAGTAAAAGAGATCCTCATCATTATGTCACTAAATCATGGAGGTTAAATTTCAATCACTTACGGTTTTGAAGTCTGAGCTGCGGTCGGACTCGTATTCAAGAAATAATGCAATATGAAATAAACAATAAATATAATATTCTAGTCAATGTGACTTATATTATATGAATTAACATATTGATTGCCAGGAACGATATAACACAAAAAATAAACATAAAATAAAAAAAAAATTATTGCCAATTTGCGTGCTTGAGAATAATGTGCTATTAATATTAATACCTTACATCAATATCCCTTTAATTTAAAATACAGTATTGTGTTTATATTTGCTTTTACAATGCTATGGACATGAGTTTAACCCCCTTGTGGGTCCTCTCTAGTACCCGTAGGATTTTTGGCTCCATTTGCTGTTTACGGGTTTGAACGTCAGTGCGTCCTTGGGGATTTGTAGCAATTTAATAGCGATTCAGATTTTGACAGCCTGTAGGGTTTTTCTGCCTGTAACCCACAGATTGTTTGCGGGTAGCTGAAAGCGGCCAATTTAATAGCTGTATATCTTGCAGGCTCCTTTACGTGCTACGATTTCTAAAATCATAGCAACCTAATAGGGCCGTGTGTCTAGCAAAAAATGATTGTGTCCTGAAAGTAGTGGAGCAGGTCGAATTATAGAACTGCTGGTGATGGGTCACTATTGAAGAAGTCATCCTTTAGGCTTAAGAGAATGGGTGTAACAGATTGAACTTGAAATTCCAGATAAGTTTGTAACACTGACAGAAAGACATCTTATCAATATCAAATATCAAAATTGCCCAAGGGGAAGGCCTGCCACTCTCAAAGATGGTTTACAATCCTGAAGGCTCCACAAAATAATTGAGTTACAAAGCTTGGATTCAGAAAAAAATTGTGAATCCAGAATCTGGAAGTACAGTTGCTTCATAAATTACTACCAAACAATAACATCACACATAACAACTAACTCTACGTGAAATAGAGCTAGAGCTTCCAATATGGTAAAGTAGAGCAAAGATGCTGAGGAAGCTTTCAAAGACTTCAAGGCTGCACTTGTGTCCCTCTCACACATGCCTCCAGGATCCAGTCAAAGTGTCAACATTATTTTTTTCAAACTAGCTTTTCCTTCTAAATTATGTTTTTAGTCAGACACACACTTTTTCAAATATATGTTTTTCATACAATGGTCCTTTAATAAATTACAAAAATTGTGAAATATGAAAGATTTATTTTTCAAATGTCTCCTTAAAGCTTTGTGGAACAGGATATATGTATCCAGAAGAGTAATTAAGGTGCCAGAAAGTATGTGCAGTGATAGAATTATCAAATAAATTATATTCAAGATAGTTTTGATGTATAAGTGTGAAGTCATTACTTTCCCATCCTGCCATGAACGGAATCATTGTATTGATTACAGGTTGCCAGAGTCATGAATCAAGCATCTTGTTTGAGTCCATTGCATTTATAATCAAAACATTGAATTAACTTAAATTGTGAAGTTCTTCTGTCTTTGTGTTTTTGAAGCTACCTTTATATATTTGACAGATTGTTGATCATGAAGAGCTGTGATTCATGATCATCTTAAAGAACCATTGTTTGGGAAATGTACATGTTTATGAAATCTTTAAGAAATTACCTACATCAACAGCTTTGTAAAAAAATCCTTGAAACTTTGTAAATAGGTTTATAACGTAAAATATCCTTCCCAAATACTGACTACTCCTTGGATTGATACACCAGCTATCAAAAAATATATCCAACCCCTTTTAAAAATGATTTGTTGAAAACTGTAAATAACTCTTTCTGTAGAGAGTTCCAAAGTATATGCCCTTACTGTGGGCAGTAAAATATGGAATTGTTGTCTTCTAACTTCAAGGGATGTCCTCTTGTCAGTTGAAACCCACTTGTTCTAATCAAAATGTGCCCTTTAAAAGTTTGAATAGAACTACTTTGTAAAAGAACAAGTAGTATTAGTGTAATTATTTGAGTTTCATAAAAAAGCTTTATAATGACTCTGGATATAGGCCCCTTTTTTCTAGAGAAAATATGTTTAATTTGGTTAGTCTTTATTCATAACTTGATGCCTCGATTCACCCATATTGATTTTCCCTCCCTGTCTGTACTGTTTCCAGTTCTACAATGTTCTATTTTCATGTTGTGACCATCATTGTACTCCATAATTCAAATTAAGTTGTACTAGGGATCTTTATAATGACAGAACTATATTTGCTTCCCTTAATGCATACTAATGTTTTACTTGCCTTTGCAAATGCTACTTGTCATTGAGCACTATTATGTAGGTGCTTGAGTCTTGAGGCTTCCATATTTGTTCTTTGTGTCTGAGAGGTTATGCTCTGCCAATTTTATTTTTCTGTTTAGTAAGTTGCTTTTCCTTACTTGGTGTGTGAGTTCAACTTTCATAAATTTACAGAATCTACCACTACAAAAGTGAATCTCCTGTTGCCCCTTGTATGTACCCACTCCCTCACTCCCTTTACTGACTTTTTCACCTTTATACTTAGTACATCTTGTTAAAATTAATATGGATTTATGCGCATAGTCTCCATAGCTTCTATTGTTGTGTTGCATCCTTCACAAATGTTTGGATTTTATTAAAGTACAGTTGTCCTTTGGGAGAAGTTAAGAAGGATTAGCAGAGGTTAAAAAGAAAATATCTCTATTTCCCTATTTTCTAGGTAGTCTGATTATCATACAGTGGTAAAAGTTGACCCTATTTGATTTATAAGTTTCATAGAAAGAAATGTATTGATTGGGAGGTCGAAAGCCCTCTCATTCTTTGATGATTTATGGCTAATGGATATTGTAACTACCCCAGATGCGTGACACTGGCTGATGTCTGATGCATTTTATTTAACAAATGGGAAAGCAGATTTAAGGAACTCCTGAAGTCAGAAAATGTGTCAGTGATTTCTTACTCCGAAGTATAACATTTCTAGTATTAATACATTACTAAAATAAAGGCATAACACTATTTAGTCATGATTTTCAGTATTCCACTGTGGGTGTAGCCATGTTGCAATTAATAGTCCTCCCTTGAAGAAAGTCCTCCATTTTGCAAAGGCTGCAATTACAGATTTATATGCAAAACTGGACACACAATCCCATGTACTTGATCATGCAATGTTACTGTTGACAATGGGGTGAGTCGTGACATGAGATGCCCATATGATAAACACAGGAGCAAGTACATAGGGGCCTGTTTTGCAGAGCTATCTCTGATAGGATCTGATGATGTGAATCTCCTCCCTGTGGGAGTGGCTTTAGGTCACAGCTGGGAACCATGGCAAAGAAACAGGCGGGGGGGGGGGGGGGGGGGGGTGATTCCAGAATGTAAGGAACTGTTACTCTGAGGGTTTCTTAGAAATAAGTGAAGTGTATATTTTATGTGACAATTACATTTGAGGCGGATAAAATTACTCAAGTCACCAAGTTAAAACATGTATATAAAATACAAAAATTACATTATTAATAATTATCGAATAATGCAAAGTATAGGCAACATATATATAAAAACATATGTAAAAAAAGTCATGTTTTCTTTTTCACTTAATTAAGAATGGTGTATTTATATAATTAGTATTAATATATTGCAATATAAAAAGAGGCACATGCACTAAGATTTTGAAGCAATTAAATTACTTTTCATAAACATAAACGAAACAATAATAAATAGTGAAATATTAGAACAGGTGTGAAGAAAGGTCTAGTTTCCATAGCTACAGAGAGCAATGTCAAGTTAATGCTTTATATGGTTTATCTAATGCAAAGGGACCAGACATTAATTGACAGTCTTGGTGAATTGAATGTATGAACAGAAAAAAGTGTAATAGAGAATCATCTCTGCATTTATATACTGAAAATATATTTTAAAAAATTGTTAAAGAGACATAGATCTCATATTTGTTCTTTTATTCTATTTTTAGTTTTTTTTTAAAGAATGAGTGGGGATACAGGTGGGAAGATCAGTACAGGTAGCCATCACAAAGGTTATAGCATATGTGTAGTAGTACATTTAAAATTAACAATCAATAATTGCAGGGTTAAAAACAATAATATATAAAATGAGTTAGTATCAGAATGGGATCGACAGAAGGGTGATATAACTGTTCTGAGGGAATACAAGAGATCTGACAATGAGATCTAGAGCACGATTCAATTAGAAGCCCGCATCTCGCAGTATACAGGCCACATGTCTGCAGGCTTGCTGCGCGCTTGAACTCTGCTACAATTCAACGGAACAAGCCCGCAAGTTAAGGGCCAAAAGTTGAAACAGTAAACTATGCACTCGTATGTAGCATTTCAGTGCGGGACATGATCAATTAAGCAAGGCCTTTACTACCCATTTAGAAACAACCAATAGAAAAAGTCTGTCATCTTTAGGTCAGTAAAACATGGAGGTTACATGTCAATCAATTAGCATTTGTGGGTCTGATATGTGATCAGACTCGCAAAACCTCAAAATACAAAATTAATATAAATGAATGCCAATACTGTTCTAGTCCATGTAGGTGGCCTGATATGTATAACTCATTGATTCCTGAGATCAAAATAACCCCGAAATGAAACGTAAAATTATTCATTTTTTATTGACGATTTGCGAGCTTGAGACTGTGCAATTAGTTATAATGTCTTTAATCGCTTTCCCCGTCATTTACAGTGCAGTATTGATTTGTTATTTGCATTTACAGTGCTGCGGACAGGGGTTAAACCCCCTTGCAAGTCCTATCTGTTTTTTTCCCCTACATTTTCCGATTACGGGTGTGGAAACATTTGCGGTCTTCGGGAATTGTAGCAATTGAATAGTGATTTGCAATTTTAGCCATCGTAACTCTTGCGGACGTGAAAGTTCAAAGGCTTTGATGGGCTGTAAGTTCTGTCTTTAACAATTGCAAGGATTTCAAGGCCGTAACCCATTAGCCATTTGTAGCCCGGAAAAAGATGCCAATTGAATAGCAAATTAGCTTATGGGCTCCAGTAGCTTACAATTGCTCAATTGAATTGGTCTCCTAGTTTTTAAGGTGAGGGTATTGGTAAGTTACAGTGTATTATTTAGTTTGTTTTTTTACCTTTGGGATTGATTTATGGTTATGAACCTTTATGAACCACTGGAGCCATATGGTTGAAAAAAAGTTACATTGCCCTTCAGCCTTGTTTAAATTGGGGATAAAGAGTTCTGACATTGATCTAGTTTTTAATTCCATTAAATTATTTAGTTATTTTTTTTTCAGTATTGCTTTCTTTTCTCTTTTTATTTACCACAAATTTATGGTTAGGATTCTAGTGATGCTTAAGATCCTGTAAGTTCGGCTCCAACAATCTATGGATCAAGAACTACCAAATGTTTTGTAGAGGCATAAGAGATCAAATTGCCAATGTCCACTAAATAATACAGAAAGCAAGAGAGTCTCAGAAACAAAAACACTTACCTCTGATTCATAGACTGTTCTACAGCCTTTGGCTGTGTGGATCACAACAGGTGGGACTACTAGATCATCTCATCCACCTCCTTAGGAATCTGTATGTGAACCAAGAAGTCACAGTCTGAACATGAAACAACAAAATGGTCAAGGATCAGTAACTGCCCTTAAGCCTGGCAGTTACTTTCTCCATTTTAATGTTATTCCATATTTTTGCAATAACTGTTCAGTTAGGGGGCATAAGAAGCTTTTCTATGTTGCTGCTAAAGCACACCTGATGACCACATTTATCTGAGGAGCTAATGCATTCTGATTTTGGTTGAATTGTTCCCAAGGATAAGATAAGAGGGAGAACAATGCTTTAGGAGGCTGTTGCTTTAGGCAAGTGTGTATGTAATAATTGCTTCTGTGGATCTGTAACCTTTTATGTAATTGGAGGATTTTAAGTACTATTCACACAGGCCCTCATTCAATTGCAGTTTGGCCAATTGAATAGGGCTCTAAATAAGCACATAACATATTTTTTTTAAATAAGATTTTAGCTAGTAAACATCTATCCAAAAGCAAGGTCTTCACTAACTAAAAACTTCTTTAAAAAAATATGTTATGTGCTTATTTAGAGCCCTATTCAATTGGCTAAATCGCAATTGAATGAGGCCCACAGGGTTTTGTAGGCTTGTTTTTGTTATCATTGGAACACTTAGATATTTAATTAATGTTTCCCATAAGTCTTGCCAGTCTTCTGGAACACTTTTTCGCCTATGTCTGTTTCCCAGTGGGCCATGTAGCGAGCTAAGCAGATTGGAGAAGGAAGTAAAGTTGGGAAATAAATCATTTTGTCCAGCATATATTTAACAGGGAAGATAGGAATAACTAGACCTGCAAATGTTAATGAATTGGTCTTCATTCATTCTGCACATGACAATATTTTATGATCTTCTTCTCATAATCTCTAATTAAACTGGGGGTCAGGACACTGTTCAAGAGTTAAGGAGTTATGTGGAAAAAAATAAATGTATCCCCCTCCCTGCAAATACATGGTAATAGATGCAGTTTACATGTTCAATCAGAATTGGCCAGAGGAAGGACATAACATTGCTGCAAAGCTACATTTCCACCATATTATATGTAAATCCATATTAATATTGTAAGCACTGGAATTAAATTTGTAGTAATGTATAAAGCATTCTCATTTAAACATTTTCTCACAAGGTCAATACCCTTAAATGTATCGGCTCTTGTTTTTATATAATTTAGTTTTACATTGTTTTAATCTCATAAATTCCTTTTCCCTTCATACCATGGTACAAAATATGTTGACAATATGCAAATTAATAAAATTATAATTTTACAGATGCAGTATAACTGTACATTTTGTGACAAGATGTTAATAGTAGTTGCAAACTAAAAATACATTAAAATAGAAATCAGCCTTCAAATGGATAGTATAATTCAGCAGTAATCACATTCAAAACATGTTTATTACAACTTGTGGTAAAGATGAAATTAATCTACTTTGTTATTGATGACCTATCATGTGTATAAAATCTTGTCAACCAATGTGCTATATTTAAATATACCTCCAATTGTTTTTATGAATACAGTCAGTCAGCTCACAAAGAGACAAAACCAAAAAAGAAACACCTTTTTTTGTGGTTGTTGTCTTATGTATACACCACAAACTTAAATTTTTTAAAACAAATTCTTTATTTTTGTGTATTCTTATACTGATTAAAATATGAATGGTTAAAAATACTGACTGCTTCCAGCCCCGTAAAGACTTACATTTTAGGCTTACATACATTTATTTCAATTAAATCTTATACTTCAGCTTGCATGTATTCTTTTTGATAATCACTCTTTCATCACTTCAGTTCTTTTCCATCTGTTATGTTATTGCACATTTATTTAGCAAAATTGTATGTTCTGATGTGATTTTATACTTTATTTAAATGTATGTATCACTTGTCTAGTAACTGTTTCAGTTTTGTTTCATTACAGTTACTGAATTTTGTCAGTTGTTATTTTGTTACTGGCGACTTGCTCGTCAAAAATGATGGCAATAAAATGTGAAGCCTGGCAATGGTGTTTGCAACACTATGCAAGGCTCTCTCCCCCTCCCAACCTGCCTGCCTCACGATGAGTGCCTTTGGCGCTCATCATAGGCATCACAATGAGTGCCTTCAGCGCTCAATGCGAGCCTCTCCCCCCTCTACTTGACGGGGAGGCACTCATTGCGAGCCTCTCCCCCCTTTACTTCCTCTCCCTCCAATTTGTCTCTTTTCCCCTCTCCCTCCCATGTTTCTCTTTCCCTCTCTCCCTCCCCTTTGTCTCTCCCCTCTCCCCTCCCATGTGTGTCTTTCCCCCTCTCCATCCCTTGTGTCTCTTCCCCCTCTGTCTCTCCCCCTCTCCATCCCCTGTGTTTCTTCTCACCTCTCCCTCCCCTGTGTCTCTCTCTCTCCCCTGTCTCTCGTCCCCCCTCTGTCTCCCCCTCTCCCACCCCTGTGTCTCTTCCCCCTCTCCCTCCCCTGTAGCTCTTCCAACCTCCTCCCTCCACTTTGTCTCTCCCCCTCTTCCCTATGTCTCTTCCCACCTCTCCTGTGTCTCTCCCTCCTACTCTCCCTCCCGTGTCTCTTCACGAGCGCACGCGCACGCCCCACCGACCGCTCGCAGATGCACGCCCCCTCCTCTCCCTCCCCTTTGTCTCTCCCCCCTCCTCTCTATACCGTGTCTCTCCGCGCGCACATCCGCGAGCCACACGCTCGTGCAGACGCTAACACCACGCATTGCGCATAAATATGGGGATAAACATTTTCAGATTGCAATGCTGGATAGCTGTTTCACATAAGCATACAGGAGCAAAATATTCAGTGAATATCATGCTACCCACACCATCAAACACATCCCTAAGTTACCCTCATGGCAATGATTTGAGATTAATGATCATTTACAGAAGAATACGATGGGGAAAACAGGGATGAATATTCAATTTTTGTATACAACTGCTTCTACCCACAGGTATCCAATACAAAATTCCAAGTCCAAAGTAACAACAAAGTAAGAAGAGCTTTCTTTTTATTTTGTCTTCAAACTTCTTTGAGATCTTAAAAGTGGAACATAAGATACAGTGGTATCTTTAAGAAGGTAGTATGTATTATTTCAGTGGGTGCTTGAAGGTCCACTGCTTAAAGTTTTTAAAGGCGTACTGCTTGTGGAGGTAGTATACCAATGAAATAGAATTTAGCATATTATTAAAAAAAATAAACATTTTTAAAATGCTTTATTTTTATTCCATGTGACTCCACTTGCAGCTCTGATCAAGTACTATATGTCCTCCTTTGTGGTTGTGTCACTCTATGAGGCTTCTATGTAGATTCTGGGGGAGTGTGCATGGCTGTGCACAGAGTTGTTTTTGGGTTAACTTAGCGTGGATGAACAGTGTTCACTAGCACATGCCTCCAGATAAAACTCATTAAACATAAGTAAATGTAATAATTTCTTTAAATAATATGCTCAATTCTCTTTGTTTCGCACTGTGCACACAGGCAGTATGCTTTTTGAGAAAAAAAAACTTTCATATAGTGGTCTATTAAAAATTAAATATTGCACTCATGTGGTGATATTTTCAACTGCATATAAGGTTGTCCCACCAAGCTATGCCTGCTTATTTTCTTGCTTCTCTTACATTTAAAATATGTTTGTTATCTCTCAGTATATCACACAATAGTGATCCCTGTTTTGTGTTGTCCAAGATGCCCAGTCTGCAGGTCTAATAATAATGATGGTGTCACAACTTGAAAAAGGTAGCTATTGGGACCGTTTTGCATTTTGCCATGGTATGATGGCTTCTACTTGAGTAAAGTTGTGTCTGAAAATACCTTCTTTTATAGCGCTGTGGTCACCTATTTAATTTATGGTTACAGCTATTCGATAGTCCTCCTTCAAAAGACCTTGATGCAACAATATTGCTAAACATATTATTAATTTTAATATAAACCAAATATATTCAGTAGAAAAAAATGCTTGGTGAATGCTGATAGACTGCTTTGAGGCAATATTACATATTTCTACTGTATCTCAAACCATCAATGACCCAAAAAACATATTTAGTTTATCTTGTTGTCTTTAAAATTAAGTAATAATCTCTTATTTAGAAATTCTTATTAGATCATCATCATGATCTCTTTGTGTAAACAGCGCCAGCATATTTCATAGTGCTGGGGTACAATAAAAGATAGGTATAACAATACATAATTTGACAGACTAATACAAAAAAAGTTGAAGACCCTGCTCTTGAGTTAACAATCATATGCATGACACTTTTTATACAAAGTATTTTCCAATATGGAGAGCTTGCAAGCGTACAGAATAAAGGATGAACAAAATAAATGTGAAGAAATAATAAAAGGTGGTATTTGAAAGAGTCTAGTAGAGGGCTAATTAGTAATTAAGTTTATGGGTGTAGAAACTTGCACTACAAAGTAACACAAATCAAAGATGGGTTGGTGTGGCCAGAGTAAGTGGGAGGGCATGCTAGATGAGATCAGAAGAGAGATTGGTGGTAAAGAAACTAAGGAATAGAACTGTTTCTGCTTAGCTTGATGATATAGGGCTCCTGCCATGGCCAGATTACCCATAAGGCAAACTAGCCAGCCGCCCAGGGGCGCTTCCCTGTGAGGGGCACAGCTTCTTAAAAAAAAATGGTTCTTGGCTTAAAAAAAAATTAAATGTTGCAGTTTATAGACTGGCTTTTAGGGGGAAACAACCAAGAAAAAGACAGATACAACAGGAAAGGGAGCTTACACATACAGAAAAGGCAAAAATGGGTCTGTGCATACCTTGCATACTCACTTGCTCCTCCACTTCACTGCCTAGGGACTCCAAAAAGGTAGATACGGCCCTGGCTCCAGCAGAAGTTACTACATTTTCTTATTATTAAATATTTTTCTGTATTTAATTTCATGGATTAATACTACTTTAATGGTTTATTTCTTTACACTTGCATACATATTCCATATTAAAATAGTATAATTAAATAATACTGTTGTGTGCAGTATTTATCAATATTCTTTTTCACATAATTTAATAGCTATTTTCTGAAGCCAGGAAAAATATTACTTGACATACGAAAAAATGACAGTTATTTAATGGAAAAACTTGAAAAGAAACACTCTTCCTAAGTAAAAAATAATTTTCTTTAAACACATATACAGAGTATAAAATTGTTATTTCTTAGAAAATAATCATGTAATCCAGTGGTAATTCTGACATTACAATTTCTTTGTGAGGCAAAGAATTTCAATGGCTTATTGGGAGATTGAAATATTACTTTATCCATTTGTAGAAAAACAAAAGGAAATAAATATTTAATTAAAGGTCCATTGTAAAGCCAAAGCAACAGGAACTTACTTATGCACTATGAATACAGATGCTAATTAATAATTGTTAATAGCAAAATTTAATATTAAAATAAGTTTAAATATATGAATATTACAGTATGAGTATCCTGCTGAGTTTTTATCTAAACCCTGATAAGGACAATATGGAGAGGGTGGGTTGACTGGGAAGTCAGAAAAAGTAACAGCTGCCACCTATTAAAGCCGCCTCCCCCACTGACCTTATAGTGGGTGGATATCAGAAGCAGCTGAGACTAAACTTTGAAACTAAGTTTTTATTGTTGAATGTCCCTTTTTAAATAATTCAATATGATTTTTTTAAATAATCAATGTTTAATTAAAATACTGTCTTATTTTTACGGTACTTAAAAACATTAGCAGAGATGGGGGTGTAGGAAAAAGGCAGAAGTCAGATATCTTGTTAGATAATTGGATCTGACTGAAATTAACACCACAAAGCCCCAGAAATAGTATCCTTGCATCATGAAGTGCAAGCATTGCTCTCCATGATTGCAAATCCCCTTCTAACTTTCAAAATTAGCATCAATTTGTCAGGATGACTCCAGGGTCCAGTAAAGGGAACAAAATCTTTTTTTTTTCTATTTAAACAGGTGCAATTACATTTTCTATGTATAATTGTGTTCTTAGTCAAACTCAAACTTTTAAAACATATATTTTTTCCTTGTACATTGGTCTTTTAACAGTCAGTCACTCTCCCTGGCTTCCAGCCTCATTCAATTCATGGCCATAACTCCATCACAGATAGTCGATTTTTTGCGATTAATTTGAGGGCTCCAGTAGGTCTACTTTTACTCTGCTATTCAATTGGCTGGGCCTGAAAGTTAGGTGCCGGTCACAAGAATTGGAAACCATGCTCTCGGCAGTAGCATTTGCGGTCTTGAACATGGTCGCAGACGCAAGCCCATAACTCGTGGTTCATGCCCGTAAGATCGAAGCACTTTAAATGCAAATATAAATTCAATACAGCACTACTTAGCAACACAATGGTTGACATTAGAACATTCTCAAGCTTGCAAATCCGCAAAATATAATACTTTATTTCATGTTTAATTTCCGTCAAAGTCCTACCGGCTCGAATGACCTCCAGGTCCAAAACTCATTATTCAAGCCTGTAGGACTTTGAAAAAAATGGAGGTTGGATTCCAAAGTCCTACGGGCTTGGAGGTTGAAGCCCGTAGGACTTTGGACGGAAATTAAACATGAAATAAAGTATTATGTATTGGCAATGTGCAAGCCTGAGAATGTTATGCTTTCAATTCTAATGTCACCCATTATGTTTCACATCATTTATAGTCCTGGATTGAATTTATATTTACAGTTAAAGTGCTCCAATTTGTAAGCGAGACCTCGTTGGTCCCAGTAACCTGTGGTAGGATTTTTGCCATTTGCAGGCTTGACGGAGTGGTTAGCGCGGGAAAATCAGAGCAATTGAATAACGTTTTGTGATTTTAGTGATTGTAACTCTTGCGGCCATGAAAGATCAAAGGCTTTGAGGGAAGTAACTTGTGATTTAACAACTAGCTGGGAATCACAGCTCGTAGAATGTAACTCGATTGGAGCCTGCAAATGGAAGACAATTGAATAGTAAAGTAGCTTGCAACATCCATTTGTGAGCCCAGATCTCAAAATCACATCATTTGAATGAGGCTGTTGGTATCCCAAACCCAAAAAGGCAAGCTGAGTTTGAACTATTGGCATTTGGGGCCCTTTTAAACCGAGATTTATGTGTGGTTGTCACACTGATTAATCTGTTCTCTATAATGTTTCAATATAAAGTGTTCAAGATTATTAGACATAAGCAATAAAAACACACAGTGGTAGATATACAGTACAAGTAGAAAAAACAAGGGAATTTACCCACCAAAATGCTCATGGACACCAATAAATACAAATACATAAAGTAACATGAACAAGGATAATGCGAAAGATATGGTAAATGTAATGGGCATTTTGTCCAGCCAGTCACTGTTATTGTTATGGCTGTTTTAAAAGGCAGCCATTTAAATGTGTCTGTCAAATCTCATCAATAATTTCAGGAAGATCAGTGAGGCGTATAATATGTTTCTTGGAGCAACTGATATAAGAGAAAAGCTTTTGGATACAGATTTAGATCTTCACAACATAAAGTAAATGTTCAAAAAAACATACAGGAGCAGATGTCACAGTGCGATCGCAAATATCTATATCTGTTCTTCCTGTGAAATGTCAGTCAGACTATCTAGAGTAAATGGGTTACTCAATTTGTGTGCACAAAAAGAAGAATAAGACATATCACGTTAACTTTTTATGAATGGGTTTGGATACATATGCCATATTCTTGTGACATTATCAGAGAGGAAAACCCTTGTTTTTTAAATAGCTGCTTTGGTGCAGGGATCAGAAATAAATGATGCTTGTGAAGAATTATGTAACAAACTAGCATTAGCAGCTATGTGTACAGAAAAAGCATTTTGAAAGTTTTGCAGTATAGTATAGGAAACCCACCATGGCCATGTGTTATATGTTTTAAAAGGTTTAATATCTGCTCTATCTCTCTGTCTAGTATGTTGGCTTTCAATTTTACCGGCTCTTCATTTACAAGTGCAGAAAGTTGTGCTTCTTGTAAAAATGTATTATGAGTGCTAACTATTTAAAGTTACACAAAATCAATATTCTACCAGACCCGTGGTTCTAGATTGCAAATAAAGCCTAGCCCACCAATGAAAAAGGTATAACGTTTCTATCAAAAATATTATGAGTACTAAATAGTACTCGCAGGGTATTTTTTAAACACTTATTACAAATGTAACAGCAATTAAACACACAATACTGTACTTAACATTATTTGCAGAGCAGTCTCAAACCCACAAATATGAAATAAAAAAATATTATTTTTAAATATTATTTCTAAATTATATCGATCCTGGGACTCAAGGGGTTAATACATATCATGAAAACCTCATGTACTAGAAAAGATGATCTAATGCATTTTATAAATATTGCTAGATTGCTTGACTGCGAGCCTCATCGACAAATAATACTTATTTGCACTAATTAATTCATAGCCTCCGATTAAGTCTAACTTCCATGTTTTACTGATGACTCATTTACTATTGGCTGTGTCTAAGAAGTAAATTACGGGCTTGCGTAAATATTGTCAGATCATATGATCACAACCGCTGAAATTCTATTTAAAAAGGCAGGACTTACGAGTCAAGCTTTTTTTATTTTTCTTTTCTTTTAATTACCCTGCAGTGTTTTATTTTGTTGTGGGGGCTGATAATGTTTGGCAAAGCTAACAAAGCCAGGTGAGCAGAATTGACTTTCAGCTATTGTTGAAAATCCCACACTCCTGTTTGATGTCAATTTTACATATGAACTACTGCAGCTAGTAAATTCCGGGTATCAACTGCTGTAGCTCTCTCTCCCTCTCCCCACAACAACCACCAGCTGAAAGTCATTTCCAGGTATCTATTACTGCAACTTGGGTTTCAACTACTGTAGTTTCAACTACTGTAGCTCTCTCCCCTCTACCATCTCAGATGAAAGTCATTTCTGGGTATCATCTACCACCAGATGAAAGTCATTTCCAGGTATCTATTACTGCAACGTGGGTTTCAACTACTGGGTTTCAACTACCGTAGCTCTCTCCCCTCTACCATCTCAGATGAAAGTCATTTCTGGGTATCAACTACTGCAGCTTTCTCTCACCCCCTTACCATCTCAGATTAAAGTAATTTCCGGGTATCAACTACTGTAACTCTCCCTTCCCCCACCATCCCTGCTGAAAGTCAAAATCTGGGTATCATCTACTGCAGCTTGCTGCTGCAGAGTGTTTTTGATCCTGCCCCCACCCCTGCTGAAAGTTAATTCTGGGTATCAAATCTCTCCCTCTCTTCCCCCTAGTACAGTGTTTTGCTGTGACACCGCCCAAACATGTAATTGGATACAACAGGCAAATTGAAATGCACAGCCATTTAGTGAGTAACAAACAGGTTAAAATCCGTAATTGAATGCAGCATTGCTATAGGATAGTACTAGTTACCAATGTAGACAGCTCTGGGGTGTGGATATCCATATCTCAGTTTGCTTAAAATAAATATGTAAGTATACTGAACTTTTCAATCTAATACATATTTTTCTGTTTATGAGTGGCTGTTAGATTAGAATAATTTCAAATCAGGGAAACTTACATATACCTTTAATTACTGTTAAAAAAGGCCTCTTTAAATATACCTTTCTGACTACAATGGGCACATTCAGGTCTGCATGCTTACATCGTGGAGCTGAGGTTTAAGCTTTCTCTAAACAGTGGAAAGTATTAAGTATTTCTGGATACCAGTGTTTCAGATCAGCACCTTTTTGGCTTAAGGCAATGACAGGCACAATGAAGGTGGAAAAGTCCTTGGAAGCGCTGTGTAACCTATATTCTTTTAGTTATGGGACACGGTTTGACTGCTGCCCCTTTCTCTGGATCTATAGATAAACCCTCTGGGGAAATAAGGAAACCTGAGAAAGGTACTGACTCAACCTCAAATATACATTTCTCCAGCTTGTCATAGAAATGATTCTCTCTTAGCTGACCAAGGAGTTGTTTTACATGTTGGCTGTACTTAGGTGAATAGATCAATATACTTTATCATCAAGGTAGACAACTACATGGTAGTAAAATAAGTCTCTGAAGATACCATTCACATATTTCTGAAAAACTGCAGATGCATTGCAAAGTCCAAACAGCATGACTTGGCACCTATAATGACTGTCCAATGTGTTAAATGCTGTTTTCCATTCATCTCCTTCATGGATATGGATAATGTTATAAGCATAGTTCTAGCCTCATGAAGATCTTTTCACCTCTAAGTCAATCCATTGATTCAGAGATATGTGCAAGAAATACCAATCTACAGTGACTTTGTTGAGAAGACCTTGGTAGTTGGTACATGGCCTTAGACTGACATCCTTCTTGATGATAAAGAATCCAGCACCTTCAGGGGAAGTAGATTCTTGCATGGATAGGTTGTCTTTGACATACTCTGACATAGCCTTGGTTTTAGGTTCAGACAGTGGATATGTTCTGCCCTTGGAGGCATTGTTTCTGGCAGTAACTAAACTGGGCAGTCATATGGTCGATGAGGAGATAATGTCTCAGAATTTGCCTTAGAGAAAACAACAGCATAGCCCTTATGTGTATGAGAAATATCCAGTTTTCTGATAACATTAGACTCTGGGGATCCAGGACTTCAAATTGTCTTTTCAGAAGTCCTAGAAGTGACTGTAGCCAAAGCATTACATCTTTCTGTGTCTTTTTCTTTTTCTTGGCATGTGGCTGTGATTTGAGAAACATTTCAGTGTGGAGCCTTTTCGTGAACTTGATCTTTTCTGTATGCAATAACCCTACTACCATACTAAGTTCACATGTTTCTTGGGGAATTAGTCCTGTGCCCAGAAGAACCCATATATGTCATGAACAAGCAATTGTTGCTTGTTGCTATTGTCTGGTATTTTATGTTGTTAGACTATTTGTTTGCTCAGATAATTTCCTGCTGAGCCTGAATCAACAAAACCCTGGATTTACTTGACTTTTCTATCTTAATGTAAAGGGTTCAAAAATATATTTTTTTAAACAGGGGAAAGGTGGAATTTTACCTTGAGGATGCTCCTTGTTAACCCTCAGATTCTGTCTTTTCATATTTTTTTTGTAGATGACCTTTATTCCCACAGCAGAAGCATGTATCTTCAAATCTTCATTGCCCGCATTTAGCCTCAGACAGATAATCACTACTGAGTTATATTGGCTTCTCTGTGGGAACAAGGTCAGGCATAGCAGCTGGCAACTTTTGGAACTTGTAGATTGTGCGTACAGGTGTACTTTATCCATGAAGAAACCTCACAGCTAATCTTTCCTGAAGGTGGGAGTCAATGAGGTTGAGTAGCCTGATCAGCTCATTGAAAGTAGTTGGCAGATCAAAGTGAGCTTATTAATCTTTAATGTGCTCAGAGAGTATCATGCAATAGATTACAGAGAAAGCAGTACCCAATATAGCTCAGCAGCTAAAGTCTTGAACTCAATAGTGTATTGAGCAACAGTTTTGTCGCGTTCCTGGCTCACACTTTAATTAGATTGTTAGTGGTCCCTAAATTACGAAGTATGAGCATTTATAATCTGCAATTGATTACAGTGTTATATTCATCCTCCATTTTAGTGTTTGGTTTCTCTTAGACAATCATTCAATTACTATTTGAACTTCTGCACAATCTCACCAACACCATATAAGTATTTCTAAGCTTTCAGATTTACCATGAGGCACTGACTTGTTTTGTGCCTTTTTGAATGGAATCTACAATGCCTTGCAAAAGTATTCACCCCCCTTAACTTTTTACCTATTTTGTTACATTACAGCCTTAAGTTCAATGTTTTGTTAATCTGAATTGTATGTGATGGATCAGAACACAATAGTCTAAGTTGGTGAAGTGAAATGAGAAACATATATACATAAAAATATTTTTGAGAAATAGAAAACAGAAAATTGTCATGTGCGTATGTATTTACCCCCTTTGCTATGAAGCTCTGGTCCAACCAATTACCTTCAGAAGTCACATAATTAGTGAAATGTTGACCACCTGTCTGCAATCTAAGTGTCACATGATCTGTCATTACATACACACCTTTTTTCAAAGGCCCCAGAGGCTGCAACACCTACTGTAAGCAAGAGGCACCACTAACCAAACACTGCCATGAAGACCAAGTAACTCTCCAAACAAGTAAGGGACAATGTTGTTGAGAAGTACAAGTCAGGGTGAGGTTATAAAAAAATATCCAAATCTTTCATGATCCCCAGGAGCACCATCAAATCTATCATAACCAAATGGAAAGAACATGGCACAACAGCAAACCTGCCAAGAGACGGCCTCCCACCAAAACTCACGGACCGAGCAAGGAGGGCATTAATCAGAGAGGCAGCACAGAGACCAAAGGTAACCCTGGAGGAGCTGCAGAGTTCCACAGCAGAGACTGGATAATCTGTACATAGGATGAAAATAAACCGTATGCTCCATAGAGTTGGGCTTTATGGCAGAGTGGCCAGAAGAAAGACATTAGTTTCAGCAAAAAACAAAATGACACAGTTTAAGTTTGCGAAAAGGCAGGTGGGAGACTCCCAAAATGTATGGAGGAAGGTGCTCTGGTCTGATAAGACTAAAATTTAACTTTTCGGCCATCAAAGAAAATGCTATGTCTGGCATAAACCCAACACATCACATCACCCAAAGAACACCATCCCCACAGTGAAACATGGTGGTGGCAGCATCATGCTGTGGGGATATTTTTCAGCAGCGGGGACTGGGAAACTGGTCAGAGTTGAGGGAAAGATGGATGGTGCTAAATACATGGATATTCATGAGCAAAACCTGTACCACTCTGTGCTTGATTTGAGGCTAGGACGGAGGTTCACCTTCCAGCAGGACAATGGCCCCAAACACACTGCTAATGCAACACTTGAGTGGTTTAAGGGGAAACATGTAAATGTGGTGGATTGGCCTGGTCAAAGACCAGACATCAATCCAATAGAAAATCTGTGGTCAGACTTAAAGATTGCTGTTCACAAGCTCAATGTCTTTCAACACACAGGCTGCTTCAATAAATTAAAATTTGTAAAAGAAAAATTATATATAGACTATATACTCACAAATGTTTTTTTGCACTAAATAGAAACCATTTTTTCAGTATCAAATTAAAAGCAAACTGCCATGACAAAACTACAAGTCTCATAATGAAGTTGCCTATATCTATCTATCTATCTATCTATCTATCTATCTATCTATCTATCTATCTATCTAGATGCATGGTGCCTGGGAGAAGAGACAGGCAATGTAAGAGAGAGAGTACAAGTCAAACTTGGAGAATAAGAAAGTCACAGACAGAGACTACTCACCCAGTCCTGAACAGCTCTACCTGCATGGCAGCTATCACTGAACATTATTATTATTATTATTATTATTGTTTATTTGTAATGCACCAACATATTCCGTAGCGCTATACATAAGTTAAGTTACAGGCAATGACAAGTTCAAGATTCACACATTGCAATGAATGGAGGGCCCTGTCTTGAGCTTGGAATCTAGTGTCCTTGCAGGATTGAAACTTGCAGACTTACAATCTAAAGGTTAAAGTGTGTATGTGGTACAGATGTGGGAGAGAGTAGTGCTGAGCATTTTAGGGAGTAAGGTTATAGGCTTCATTAAAGAGGTGCGTTTCTATTTAAGTTTTTAAGGATTTAAGGCAGCAGGATAGTCTGGTGAAGAAAGGCAAGGAGTTCCAGAGAATAGGGCAGCACAAGAAAAGTCCTGGAGGCGGGAGTGAGAGGAGGTGACAAGAGTGGTAGAAAGAAGAAGGTTGTTAGCAAAAAGAAGAGGGCGTGTGGGGGAGTATTTGGAGATGAGAGCAGAGATGTATGAGGTTGCGCTGTTGTTTAGGGTCAAGATTTTAAATTTTATTCTGGAGGCTAAGGGAAACAAGTGAAGTGATTGACAAAGAGGAGCTGCCGACACTGAACGATGTGTATGGAAGTTTAGTCTAGCAGAGGCATTCATTATGGATTGAAGTGAGGAGAGGCAAGTGGTGGGCAGGCCAACAAGGAGCGAGTTGCAATAGTCAAGACGAGAAATGATGAGAGAGTGTATTAGAATTAGCTGCATTATAGGGGGACTTTAAAGAGGATGGGAAACAGCTTATAATTCTGATAAGACCCCTGAGGCCTAAGCTGCTGATTCCTCACACAAATGCCTGCATTCAGACATCAGGTCTGCTTGGGGAAAAGACACACTCTAAGTATGCAGCATTAGAAGTAGGGAAAAGTGAAATATGTGAGCAATCATTAAATATATTGTAATACACAGTATACAGTAATACACAGTCCTTAATACTCTATATGGAAATATATAATGTCTGCAAGACATAGATTGGGACTACGAATATAAAAAGCTACAACTGAGGTTACCACCCGAGAGAAAAGAAAAGGGCTGCTGCCTGCCAAACCGAAATTGGTCATAGACCGGAATTTTCAAGTCCCTTTTAACCTCAAGGGGAAGAGATTGCAAGGTCCATTTGAGCAAATTTGGGGGGCGCTCATTGCTGGTACTAACAGATTTACTGCTCCTCTACAGAGGTATATTAATACAGAGTTCCTGGGGCTCCCCATTGGAAGTAAGAACAGAGGAGACCACCAGAAATATCTAAAAAAGGGACACAGCCTGTGTAGATGCTAATGGTCATAGACCATTACTGTATGAAAGTATTATTTTGGGGGTAGATACTCTCACTACTAGTGGGTTTGGAATTTTGGCAAGGCTTTGGAGAGGATTGCTGATAAAAATATCCCCTACTAGTCAGTGTGTCCGCCATGTCCTCGCTAACCCGGGAAGCCTAAGAGAGTTGCCTTGATGGTTTGAGTGTAATTTGAAAGCTACACAATTTAAACACTGTGCAGACCAGGCCTACAAAGCCTCATTAAATATCGCCAAGAGGAATGACAATAAAAACCCTTAGAGGCACCTGAGAAAAACTCAGTACATGAGATGTAATACCTATGATGGTGCATTAGTCCTTGCAAACAATTGGCTAAGATCAGCACAATAATACAACAAACAAGATAATCTTGAAGTATTTAGCAGAGTGCAACAAGTCTACTTCAGTATGGAGTAATAAAAATTGAGGCAATCCAGAACTCATAGCGGTGTGCAAGATTAGTGGATACAACCTGGATCACTATTCACTATGCATTAAGATGGGTTCCAAACAGTATTACTATAATAAAGTGCAATAAAAGCTGTGGATAAAGAAAAATACCCTAGGATTATGCAATAATAATGGAATATACACAGAGCAATAAAAATATAACACATTTGTGGAACAATTTGTATAATCTTAGACATTTGCACCAAATTTAATGACTACAGGGATTATCTTAGCACACAACATGGTTAATGATATGGGATGGAAATAGGAACATTCTAAGAACGTGCAATAATATCAGGGGTTTATTACCAATACCACAGAACTGTGCAACAATACTGGAGTAAGCATTTACAAATCATTAGTAGATCTCAATAAATAAAGTTACAGAGATTCTGGACACTACACTAAGATGCAATAATATCTGGGACTACTGGATGTAAGCCAGTTTCATGTAATAATTTCTGAGACAACTTGAAAATTTTCAATGTTTTGTAACATCCCGGAAGGAAATTTGGAATTGTTTTTTTAGTAAAGTGCATCATTATTATTGGCAACTAGATCTTACAACTTCAAGCATTTCTTTTAAATGTAATCAAGAAATCTACAGCCATCTTCCATAGCACATAATTTTTGGCTGGAATGTTTAATTGTTGAGATATTGTATTCCTGATAATTGGGAACAATAAATATCACAATAACTAAGTAGCAAGGATCAATATTGGTTGCATTTTGGATAGGAGCTGCAACTTAGATCATTACAGACTTATGTGTAAAAACCAGAGAATACTATAACATCATGTAATAATATATGTGGGTGTTAAATATGTTTCAGAGATAAGCAAGAACAACATAGGAATTTGGGAACACGAATGCCTTGTTTAAATCTTATTATAGTATTGATAAAAGTTATACTGTATTGATTGATATGATGTCACAATATTTGAACACGTTCTACACTACTGTATGTTATAATAATCGTTCTGATTATAGAACTCTTTAAGACCAACAATAGACAGATAAATCAGTTTAATTGCACAGATAAGACAATTTAGTCAGGATTGATAAAAGTCTCTTTTAAAGAGTGACACAATTTGTTATATATTGACTACAATTAATAAATAAAACTATCATTATTTTACTAAAATGAAAAGGGAGAATCATAACCCTAAAACAAAAGTTAGAGAAAAGAAAAATTCAATGGAAACCCCCCCAGGTATGTTTTTCACTCCAGGAAAAAAAAATAAAGATCTAGATAAAACCCAATTGGAGGAAGAAGCCATAGGCAAACTAGACCATTCAGAAAACCAGAAAAGTTTAGAAGAGGCTATAGAATCTGAAGATAGACATATCTTAAACAAACTGGAGGTGAAAGACTTACAACTGCAACATTGAAAAAAATATTAGCAGAATTTAAAAAGGCATTACTTATAGACCTAACTGCAGAGATTGCTAAAAACTCAAGTGCAATAAATGAATTAGGGGTGAAAATTGATAGCCTAGAAATTTAATATAATGAAATTGGAAGGAAACAACAAACGATTATTACAGAGACATCTGATCTAAAAGCAGAAGTCCTAGATTTAAAAGCTAAAATTAATAAAATGGAAGACTACTCCCGACGTAATAATTTTCGGATAAGAGGTATATCCGAAATTATTAATCAGTCAGAATTAAATCAATATATTCAAACAATTCTTTCTGGCATGTTAAACGATGATTATTCAATTGAACAGATGGTAGATAGAGTTCACAGAATCCCACTTTCTAAAATAATGGATAGAGCACTCCCCAGAGATGTTATTGTCAAATTCCACTCATCCATGCATAAGCAATCCTTAGAAAAGCCTTTGAGGCTAAAAAACTGGACCTTCCTTATGAAAACCTTATAATTTTCTCTGATCTCTCAAGAGAAATCCTGATTAAAAGAAGATAATTTTCTGAAGTCACCAAATTATTAAGGGAAAATAATATAAGATATAAATGGGGTTTTCCCACCAAACTAATAATAACCCATGATTTAAAGAGGACAGTGCCTACCTCTCCTTTAGTGGCTAAAAAAACTCTTGGAAGAGTGGAATTTGAAATAGAGTGTTATAAACGTACTGGTTCTAACCATCCTTTCCCTTTATGTTTTTTGCTTCTGTGGTAATGTTTTGTTTATTTATTTATTTTTTTTCTTCTCTCTTTTTTTTAAGGTCTTTTAGGTGGTACTGGAGGAGGGGAAAGGGGAAAGGAGAAAGAAAGTAATTATTAAAATGATCACAATAGGAGGAATAATTCACATAATGTTTCAGTCATGTAGGGTAAAATTAATATTATATAGATAAAGGAATTAATCTAGAGTAATAGAAAATCACAAAGTTATTTAGTAGATATATAGAACACACGGATCTTATAATATAAAAGTTAAATACACTATAATTAGTGAGTGGAATAGGAGTAAAACTCAATAAATAATTACAATTTATGATAATTTGTTAAATTTATTACATAGAATAATACAAAGATTAAAAAAGTAACACATAATTATTGAATTTTAGATCACGAATAAAGATTTATAAATATTTGGAAATAGCACTTTAAGTAACCCAAGGAGGGGGGTGGGCTGGGGAGGGAGGGGTTCTAGATACGTTGGTAGAGTCTGGGTACTCTTAAATGACATTGAGAGTGCTAAGCCAAAATGTTCAAGGACTAAACACTCAGGGAAAATGCTTTCTATAAAAAAAAATGCGGACATAGTATGCCTCCTAGAGACCCATTGGCAGGCGGAAAAAGGGATGGAGTACAACAACAAAAAATTTGTTTTGGTTATCAATTCAAAATATGTGAAAAAAAGAGGTACAGCGAAAGTGCTGGCAAACAAATTGAACATGGTAATTCATTCCTTGGTAGACAAAGATCAAAACGGCTTCATAGTAAGTAGACAAGAGACCGATAATGTCAGAAGATAAGTTAATCTTGTATTTTATGCTAAGTTAAATAAGAGATCATCTGTCTTTATATCTTTGGATGCAGAAAAGGCATTCGACAGAGTAGGATGGGACTATATGGACCTAGTCATGGCCAAATTTGGCCTTGGCGATTTTGGGTATAGGGCCCTTTAAGGCCCTTTATGGTGCCCCGTCCGCCTCTGTCGTGGGCCTTGGATTTAAGTCGGAAAGTTTCAATATCTCCAACAAGACTAGACAAGGATGTCCATTGTCCCCTCTTATCTTTGCACTCCTAATGGAACCTCTAGAAACTTCCATTAGAGAATGTAAAGGCATCCAAGGTCTAAAAGTGGGAGACATTGAACATAAAGTATCAATGTTCGCAGATGATGTTGTAGTTTCTCTTGACAATCCGATCAAATCTATTGCAAATCTCCAACATTGTATAGAATTTAGCAAGATTTCAAATTATAAACTAAACTTATCTAAATCTGAAGCACTGATAATAAATCAGAAAGAATAAACTTCCCATATTAGTTTACAGCAAATAATTCTTAATAATCTCATTGGTCATTGGAATCATGAGTGTTTGGTTAATTTGTATCTAATATATACCAGAATTGGATTCTCTAACCAAGGCCCTCATTCAATTGCAATTTGGCCAATTGAATATGGCCCTAAATAAGCACATAACATATATTTTTTAAAGAAGTTTTTAGTTAGTGAAAACCTTGCTTTTGGATAGATGCTTACTAACTAAAAACTTATTTAAAAAATATATGTTATGTGCTTATTTAGGGCCCTATTCAATTGGCCAAATTGCAATTGAATGAGGGCCCAAGTGTTTTATGTGATTTATGATTGTATCCATGTATTGTTGATTTTTGTATTGCCTGAAAACTTTTGAAATAAAAAAAATAAAAAAAGTAATGGCATATTTTGAATATGTTTTTTAAAAGGAGAAGACAAGATTAGTTCAGAGACTGTATGTGTGGAATGAAAGAGAGGGCATGGTCCAGTAGAACCCCAGGACAACAAGCTTGGGAGGTGGGAGTGATAATGGCATTGTTGACAGAGAGAGAGATGTGAGGAATTGAAGCTGTTGTAGAGGGTGGACCTACATCTCCCAGTATGCACTGCATACTGCAATTTAGCAGTCCTAATTGGCTGGGGCACTGTCAGTGATTAGCTGGGGTTTGCCCCAATGGGTTTCAACTGCTTTAGCTCCTGACATTCATTCTGATTGGGTGATCCCTGAAAGGTCCCACAGCTTCAGCTTCTCCCAGTCTTTCTGATTGGGTGATGCTGTGTTTGACAGGCTCATTGCTTCAAATCGAGCACAGGCAGCATTGTGCCCTGATCTGTAGTACAAAGCAAGTCACCACCAGGGGGAGATGTGATAAAGGGGTAAGTCAGTGTGTTTAACTGCTTGCCAAAAGATTCATCATTTAAAGTGACAGCAGCAGATATAAAAATAAAATAAAAGATTGAACATTATATAATTAATGTTTCTATTTATATTATTTAAATTAAACAAGTTAGTGATGGGGTATTAAGTCAGTGCATTCATTCTGGGAGGGCGGTTGCCCATTGGCCCCTATGCACCAGCCACCCCTGTTGTTGAGAATATTGTTTTAGGAATTTCTTGTGTATGGAACTGTGTTTCTTGCAGCATTAGAATTTCAGCATGTCTTTGTGATACTTCATTGCCAGTTTTCTTTTTGGAGTCCATTAGGGCCTTTTCGTGTTATGTGTCACTAATCCCAATTGTCATTGGGTTATTCGATGCTGAGATCTACTTACTAGTTTACAGAAGGAGCAACATCTCAAGGGGAGGGGAGGACAACATAGTACATAGGACAACATAGGAATGAAGAGTGCTCTGTGAAAAAGACATTAAACCAATAAAAATAAAAATAAATAAATGGTGAATTTGTAAGATCAGTACAAAACAAATAAGCTGGTTTAGCATTTTGCAAGTCTCATTAAGTCCATTATATTGTGGAATCTCAACAGTCTATGAGGAGGCACACCAGCTCTTACATGTTCTCAGTCCATATTATCTCATTAAACTAAGTTTGCTAATGCAAGGTCATGTCTTTTTGTTTTTCCTTCTCCTGTTGACCATTGTTGTGGGTTTGTTCAAGCATTTGTTGATTTGGTAAATGGTCTTTATATAGATGACTACTGAATATATTAGGTCATCAAGACTAAGACCCCTATTCAATTGCAAACCTGCAGTATACTTCATACCTGCCGTAAGTGGGTGGGCTTGAAATTTGCAACAGTTACAGAGCGATTCAATTGATCAAACCCACAGCTACCTGGACGATAGCCTAAACCAAAAACCATGCACCCATAAGTAGCATTACAGAGCATGATCATGATCAATGAAGCAAGGCTGTAACTACCGATTTAGTAAATTAGAGCGTCATCATTTCAGATTTGCAAGCTTGAGACTGTTGTAGATTTAATTCTAATGCCTTTCATTGCTTTGATGTTTTATTGATGTTTTATTTGCATTTACAGTGCTACGTTCAGTTGTTTAACCCCCTTGTGAGTCCTATCTGGTACTCGTTGGATTTTCAACTATATTTGGGTGTGTAACTAGTCCAACTATAATGCATATCCTTTTAATGGCAGCAATTCATATCTTCTCACTACCCATTGTCATTAAAGGAGGTAGGTGTTTAAATTAGGCATTGATCATTACTAAAAATTATATTTAATAAGTTATAAATGTTATGAGCTTCCAGTTCAGTGTTTGCCTTCAACTTGATTAGGACATGAAGGGAAGGAGAATTTTGGCTGAAAGATAGTTCTAAAGGCTTTTACAATTATTTAGATAAGAGAATAAACAATGACAACAAAGATTCACTGGCTGCCCCACAACAAAACGTTGATACCAAGGGAAACCTCTTTAACACTCTTCCCTTATGAGTAGGTAAGTATGAACTTGGACCAATGCAACTCAGTGGATGTAGTCTTTTTGGATTTTGCAAAAGCTTTTGATACAGTGTCACATTGAAGACTATTCTGCAAACTACGGGATACAGGAAGCAAAGGGTTGTTACAAATAGAAAATACTAAGATTTGGCTAATGTGGTAAGTGGGGTTCCCCAGGGTTGTATGTAATTATTAATGACATAGTTCATACAGTCCAACCTGTCCTTACCTTCTTTAGGTATTGTGCTTATAGCTGCTTCAAGCATTTCTGAGGGTGCATATCCTATCTCCTTTATTTCATTAAAAGCTATTTTCAGGTGATCTATGAGAATAGGAGCAAACATTTTGTAATAATGATTAGGAAACCCATCTGAGCCAAGAGATTGATCCACTTTAAGATTTGCTAAAGCTGTCTGTATCTCATTAGTCATACTTTCTTTATCCAAAATTTCTAGTTGTTCTTCAGCTAATTTAGAGAGGTTTATTTGGTTCAAGAAATCATATATTTCTTGTCTTGATGGTTTCATAAAATCTTTTCCTTCCTCCAAGCTGTAAAGGGATTTATAATAGTCAAGGAGTTTAGTCATCAGGTTTCCTCCTTAGATTTTAACTTCTCAATTATTTTCTGTAATTCCCTTTTATTTAATCTGTTTGCTAAGAATTTGCCTGGTTTATTTCCCAAAAAGTAATGCTTTTGTTGAGCTAGTCATATTGATTTGTCAACTCCCACCTGGTCTATCTTCCTGATTTGTGAATTAATTGAATTTAATTAATTTATATTAGTCTGATTTGGGGACATATTATTTATACTTTCTGCTTTAACTAATTTAATATACAGCTCTTTAAGAGTAAGGCCTCTTTCTTTTTTCCATTGTTTACTCCATTTTATCATCAGTCCTCTAACATATGCTTTGTATTCCAGACAGTAGTTCCTGAATCAACAGATTTAGAATTTATATCAAAACAGTTAATAATTTCTTGCCTCATAGTTTCTCTTTTTTGTATTTTTTTTAATATTTGTCCTTTCTCTGGATCAATTAACAAATTAAACCACAGATAAAAAGGATCAGAGGTAGAACTTGATGGACTTAAAGTATTTTTTCAACCTTAATTAATATGGGCCTCATTCTATTAGCGGCCGCAGCCGTTGCGGGGCCGCAAGGACCGGCCGCAAGCTATTCGTCTATTCTATTCCCTTACGGCCGGAGGCTCCGGCAGGCTTGCGGCCGGTGCCTTGCTATCTCTTGCGGCCGCTCGCGCCAGAGGAAAGCCTTTGATCTAAAACGGCCGCAAGAGTTTCGGCCGTAAGACATTCCTATTTGCAATTCAATTGCTCCGGGAAACCTCTCTGCAAGGCTAAAAACGAGCCGCTGCTTACTTGCAGGAAAGAGGTCCCGCTAGCACCAATTAAGCACATAAAATAGCTCAAATAAAGCCATCCTGCACTTTGAGAAGACTATAAAGGGATTTCAGGTGTTAGAAAAAATAGCACATAATTATCCGATACTCAAATCCGTAAAATATTTTATTTTTAATATCCGTAAAATATCCATGTAAAAAGTCCAGAGTGCTTGGAGCACCTCAGACCCGCCCACGCCGCAGCCGGAAAATAAACAGTTAATTTGAACTCGGGTTTGGGCTGATGTGCAAGCTTGAGAGTGGGTTACTTTTAATCCTCATGTCCCCCAATATGATCCCTAGCATTTACAGAGCTGTACAGTGCAGGCTTGAATTTATTTTTGCGTTTTTGATTTCACAGCTTACGGCCGGTTCCAAGATATGCGGCCGGCCGTAAGATGAGATCCATGCGGGGCCGTATAATAGAATCGCGAGTTAACAGAACCCCCGCAAGGAATCGCAGCCTTACGGCCGATTTACGGCCGCTAATAGAATGAGGCCCTATGTAACTATTTAACAGAATAAGTATAGGAGTAAATCACATCCCATGTGGCTTAACAATGACTTAAAGATCATGATGAGGAAAAAGAAATATGCATTTAAATTATACAAGAAGGAGGGAACAGAGGCATCTTTATGTGACTATAAGGAAATCAACAAGGCTTGCAAAAGGGCTATTAGACTGGCTAAAATAGAAAATGAGAAGTCAGTTGCAATGGAAAGTAAGACTAACCCTAAAATATTTTATAAATATATTAATGGGAAGAAGGCCAGGAAGGAATCGATAGGACCATTACAATGTGACACAGGCCATCTGATAATTAGTGACCAGGAAAAGGCAGATGAGCTAAATAGGTTCTTTTCGTCGGTTTACACAAGGGAGGTACCAGTGGTTGGGACACTGCAACATAATGGGGCTACACTACCTTCACTAAATAATTGGTTAACGCAGGAAGAAATACAAAAGAGGTTGGAGAAAATAAATGTTAATAAAGCCCCAGGTCCTGATGGAATACATCCAAGGGTACTGAGGGAGCTGGGTTCTGTAATAGCCAAACCATTATATCTAATCTTTAAAGACTCGCTCACTACAGGGTCTCTACCAGATGACTGGAGAAAAGCAGAGGTGATACCTATATTTAAGAAGGGATCTAGAGCAAATCCGGGGAATTATAGACCAGTGAGCCTCACTTCTGTAGTTGGGAAGCTTTTAGAAGGGTTAATAAGGGACAGAATACAAGAATATGTCTATTTGAACAGGATCATAGGTAGCAGTCAACATGGATTTATGAAGGAAAGGTCGTATCAGACCAATCTAATTAGTTTTTATGAGGAGGTTAGTAGGAACTTGGATCAGGGCAACTCAGTGGATGTAGTCTTTTTAGATTTTTCAAAGGCATTTGATACAGTGCCACATGGAAGACTAGTGAGCAAACTAAGGGATACAGGAATTGCAGTAAATATCTGCTCATGGATCGAGAGCTGGCTAAAAGACAGGAAGCAAAGGGTTGTTGTAAATGGAACATACTCCGATTGGTCTAATGTGATAAGTGGGGTTCCTCAGGGCTCAGTATTGGGTCCTCTCCTTTTTAACATATTTATTAATGACATTGAAGTAGGACTTGAATGTAGTGTCTCCATTTTTGCTGATGACACTAAGTTGTGCAAGGTAATAAAATCAGATAATGATGTACTTTCCCTACAAAAGGATTTGCATAAATTAGAGAAATGGGCGGCTAAATGGCAGATGAGATTTAATACAAATAAATGTAAGATTATGCATTTGGGAAGGAACAATAGCCAAGCAATCTATAATCTTAATGGAGCAAATCTAGGGGTATCAGATATTGAAAGGGATTTGGGAGTACTAGTGGACAACCACCTAGGTAACAGCGCTCAAAGCCAAGCAGCGGCTGCAAAGGCAAATAAAATATAAGCATGTATTAGGAAGGGTATAGAAGCCAGGGAAGAAGATATAATTCTGCCACTATACAAATCTCTAGTACGCCCTCATTTGGAATATGGAGTACAATTTTGGGCACCACCTCACAAAAAAGACATTTTAGAGCTGGAAAAAGTACAGAGAAGGGCTACAAAACTAATAAGGGGAATGGAGGGGCTAAGTTATGAAGAAAGACTAGCAAAATTAAACTTATTTTCGCTAGAAAAAAGGCGTCTAAGAGGAGATATGATTACGTTATTTAAATACATCCAGGGTCAATATAAGGCTTTGTCAAGTGAACTTTTTGTAGCAAGAGATTTTCAACTGACAAGAGGACATCCGTTGAGGTTAGAGGAAAAAAGATTTCACCTTAAACAAAGAAAAGGGTTCTTCACAGTTAGGGTGGTTAAACTGTGGAATTCTCTACCAAAGGAGGTGGTGACAGCGAATTCGATAGACAACTTCAAAAAGGGGTTAGATATATTTCTGAATAAAGAGGGCATTCAAGGCTATCCTAGATAACTAGCAAGGAATATTGATCCAGGGAGAAATTTGATCGCCAGTTTCTGGGGTCAGGAAGGAATTTTGCTTTTTTTCCCCCTTATGAGACAATTGGCAAAGTTTCAATGGGGTTTTTTTTATGTTTGCCTTCCTCTGGATCAATTAACAATAATTAACAATTAACAATAATAATAAATAGTCCAAATTAAAAAGATCAATAGAGATCTAAAAAGGTTGAACTTGATGGACTAACTCTTTATTCATTCTCCAATACTATACTATTAATAATTATTTAATCAATAATTTAATTAATAACTAATCCGCATATTGCAGATCAGAGGAGATCTTAACAGGTTGAACTTGATGGACTGAAAGTCTTTTTTCAACCTTAATTACTATGTAACTATGTAACTATGTAACTATCCAGCCATTGAATATCATTGTGTTAGCATACTTTGTGTTTGATATTTAGCAGCTGCCAGCTAAGTTTGAAATGTAAAAGTAAGTTGAATGTTAAATATTTTTTTTCAATTACGGTAATTGAATTAGCGTGCACTGAATCACACATCTAATTTATGTCTTGTCAACGTTAGACATTTAAGGTATTTTAAAACATAGTGTTTTTCAGTGTTTCTAAAATGTCTGGTTTCTGTTAGTATTGCTGATTCCAGTAACGTGTGTCCTCTTTCAGAATGGTGAACTTTAATGGTGTATTCTATGGTGCTTTTGTATTCTTATGGTCTTTATTTTTCCAACATAATTTCCTATTCTTGATAAGGTAGACAACATTGACTTTCACCGTGGACAATAAAAAATGTATAGCTTTATAGAGGAATACTTAAAAAAATAAGAGATACTACCACAAGCAAAAGGGAATTGTTATTCTTTAATGAGACAGATGACAACAAGTATTACATAATTAAAAAGGCATGATTAATCCCAAACCGACTTGACAAAATATATAAATGAAGGTCTAACAGTGACCATTCAAATATAAAATCAAGATACAAATATTTCACTTACATGAATACATATTCAACCTGATGCTTAGAAACACTTGAGTATACAGAGACCCGTTGGGAATTTCCTCTAAGTTAGGCTTTAGATCAACCTGATATTAAGCCCGGCCATTAACTTAGAAAGAGAAATACAACTTGTGTTAGTAAATTAGTTGTAGCACTCTCCTTACTCTATTGACTGTGGGCTGCTATTTCATCCACATCAGTAGAACCATTCTTTCCATCCAGTTTCATGATTTTCCCAATTTCTTTCGCAGCAATGGATAGTTTTCCAAAATTGGCAAAACTGTCTCCAGTGTATGCCAGTGTCACTATCTGCAACAAGGGGCTACAGTTCTTGAATGATAATTTTGCTTCATTTTCTAATCAGTGTGGGTTTTATCATACTACTACCAGTTTAGAAACAAGCTAGGACAAATACACTAATATATTAATACTAGCGTATTGCCCATCAAAAAATGACGGCAATCAGATGTGTATGTTTTAAAAGTTGTTTAGTTATTAATATACACATGGAATGGTAAGGTAGCTAATGTTGTTTTCTGTGTACTACTGAAATATAGAATTCAAATTAATAAATTAATTTACATATTTTTATGCATTGTGTTGAAGAGCTGGCAATCTGTGTTGATGTTGCAGCAGCATTAGTGATGTGGAGGTGCTGTGTAAGCAAGATGAACGTGTGCAGTGTAATAGTGTGCGTGCGCGATCCGAAACCGTTAACGTAGCTTTGCACTTCCGCATTATCCTAAAATGGCGGATAATGTGTGGTATGCGTCTTAGCGGATTATCGGTACATGTTTTCCGTGGTTATAGTGCTGTAGCCTGGTTTTCGTTTTGTTCGTCCGGCATTTTTTCTGCGGCGCTCATTGCCAAAGTACTACAGTTTAACGGCTCGCCTTGCTGCGCGAGGCTCGCCGGGCAATGATCGCCTGCGGCGCTCATCGCTAAGCCCGCTAAAGTAATAAGGTTTAACAGTAAATTTGTTTGCCACACAACATGACGCTACATTTGTCCCTTTTTTTTTTCTTAAAATAAATAAAAAAATTTTTAATAACATTTATATTTTTCTAATTTGCAACTTATATTTCATCAAATGCGTTGGTTTAGGCGGGAAATCCGATGTTGCGCGAGACAAAGTCGTTAAATCTGTGTTAATGCGTAAATCTGTAATTGCGTTTCGTAAAATGTACTCGCTACTGTCTTTTTACTCATTGCGCGGTTAATCCGCATCCTTTATCTCGTTGTTGTCAAACACATACGTCTGTGGCTGTGTTTTACGCAGTTCGTAGTAGTATAGCCTCGTTTTCATTTTTTTCGACGGCCATTATTTTCTCGCTTAGCCGATTTTCGATCTTTGTAACTCGGCTAAATCGCTGTAAATTGGAGTTCCAACTCACTTCCAGACGTCCTGCCTGGTTCCCCATGCTGTAAGTGACCTTTATTTTATTTTTTAGTGTGTATTTAGTGTTTTTTTTTTAGTGTTTTGGTTCCGCCGCTTATGTCGTAATTTTTTTCAGCTCGTATTTTTTTTCTAAGTGCTACGGTTTAACGGCTCGCCTCGCTACGCGAGGCTCGCCTGCAATGAGCGCCTGCGGTGCTCATTGCCAAAATGCTCTGATTTAATGGCTTGCCTCGCTGTGCGAGGCTCGCCTGCAATGAGCGCCTGCGGCGCTCATTGCCAAAGTGCTACGATTTAACGGCTCGCCTCGCTGCGCGAGGCTCGTCGGGCGATGAGCGCCTGCGACGCTCATGGCTAAGTCGTACGCACTACGCCTGGTTCCCCATGCTGTAAGTGACCTTTATTTTATTTTTTAGTGTGTATTTAGTGTTTTTTTTTAGTGTTTTGGTTCCGCCGCTTATGTCGTTATTTTTTTCAGCTCGTATTTTTTTTCTAAGTGAGACGGTTTAACGGCTCGCCTCGCTACGCGAGGCTCGCCTACAATGAGCGCCTGCGGCGTTCATTGCCAAAATGCTCTGATTTAATGGCTCGCCTCGCTGTGCGAGGCTCACCTGCAATGAGCGCCTGCGGCGCTCATTGCCAAAGTGCTACGATTTAACGGCTCGCCTTGCTACGCGAGGCTCGCCGGGCGATGAGCGCCTGTGACGCTCATCGCTAAGTCTTACGCACTACGCCTGGTTCCCCATGCTGTAAGTGACCTTTATTTTATTTTTTAGTGTGTATTTAGTGGTTTTTTTTAGTGTTTTGGTTCCGCCGCTTATGTCGTTATTTTTTTCAGCTCGTATTTTTTTTCTAAGTGCTACGGTTTAACGGCTCGCCGCGCTACGCGAGGCTCGCCTGCAATGAGCGCCTGCGGCGCTCATTGCCAAAGTGCTACGTACGCACTACGCAATGCAGCGTGACGACGGATCGTAGTTAGACAATTATAATATGTGATGATAAACAAAAGTGAATATATACCTGCCTGCCCTACCTATTGACAGGTGATGTATAAATTGATGTTGTTTTTACTTTGCTTACTGCAGCATTAAATGGACACTATTGTGGTAAAACAAATGATGGCTGTTTAAAAATGGAAGTGGCATTTAGCATAATGATAGTTCTATTTGTCCAATTACGGCTGCACAGCGTTAAAGAAAGTAGGTGTTTGACCAGCTTTGGAAGTAGGTGGCATAATTAATTTTATTTGATTTTAAGGGGTTGGGCTATTGGTAGGCTATTATGTAATCAGATATTCCTTATATATGCCTTCTCCTTCCCTCCCTCTTTTCAGTTGGTCTGGATATCAGAACCAGCATGCATCTGTGGTTACAGAGTCAGATTTTCTGGACTCATTATATATCCTTACCAATACTTACCTGGTACTTACCTGGTGCAGTATGGCTTTCCCTATTATAGATGGGACAATTGCCCAACATAGACATGAAATGTCAGTTAGGGGGCCTGAATGGATGCCATCTATCTTGCCCTCATTTACCAGTCAATATTTGCACATACCATATGGTCATGCTGGCTCTTAAGGGGCTTTCAACTAGTGCCCTCGGATTTTCCACACATTCTGGCAGCAATCAAGACCTTCAAAAAGATTAAGCTCTTCATCCATGGTGTCTAGTGGACCCAAAACCCCATGTGCTTCCATGGTGGCTAGTCAGTTCAATTACTTCACAACCCTCCTTCTCTTGGGTCTAGTGGGCCTTCCTTGGGGCCTAGTGATCCTGAAGGAGGTTGCACCTGCCCTCCCCCTTTGTCCAGTCTTCAGCTTTCTACATCTGCCACCGTCATGACCGCCATACTCCAATTGTGCCTGTCAGTTAATCAGTAAATTGTTTAGCACTGATCAGAAGTGGGTAGAAACTGATACTGGTCTTTCAGGCACATGAAACATGTCCAGCAAAGTGCTGGAAAGTGCACGTTTCGCCCTAACAAGACTTAATGTCATGATGCCCCCGTGCTCAAAACTATATATCTGGATAAGAAATTGAATTAGCCTTAGAAAATGAAATTCAAAATTCAAAATAAGGAACTTATTAACTAGTCATGGGGGAGGAGATGGGGGGAGGGTGAGTACAGTCAATAGGGAGATATTGCTAAGCAACTCAAGTACAGTAGCAGGCACTTCATAACTACAGAGTCATAACATAAGGTGTATGTTTGCTAATGTCAGAAACTTGCCAGGAAAAATGGGAGAGTTAGAATTATTAGCAGTTAATGAGAAATGGGATTTAATAGGCATTACTGAAACGTGGAGGGATGAATCTCATGACTGGCCAGTTATTCTGGATGGCTATAACCTATTTAGAAAACTCTTAATTTTAAAAGGGCAGATTTTAACAGTCTAAGGGTAGTGATACAATGTATAGACTTGGACAGAGAACTGACAGGTAAAAATACTGAACATAAATAGACAATGTTCAAATCCTTACTAAATAAACATACTTATCATATACCATGTGGAAATAAAAGTAGAAGGAGTAAATCACAACCCATGTGGCTTAGCAATGAATTAAACATGAAGATGAGGAGTAAAAAACAAGCATTTAAATTATACAAACAAGAGGGGAGAGAGACTGCTTTACGTAAGTACAAGGAAATCAACAAGGCTTGCAAAATGAAAAATGAAAAATGAATTGCAAATGAGAGTAAGACTAACCCTAAAATATTTTTACAAAATATTAATGGGAAGAAGGCCAGGAAGGAAGCTATAGGAACATTACAATGTGACACAGGCCGTCTGATAATTAGTAATTTTTTTCTGCAGCCAATTTTCTTGTCGCTTAGGTGATTTTCGAGTGCCGAAATTCGTTAAATTGTGTTTAAATTCTCCTGCCACCTCACTCCCAGACGTCCTGGCTGTGTGTAACTTTTTTTATGGTTTATATTATTTTCTTTGTGTTTTTGTTGTTTTTCTATGTGCGCCGTTCGCCGTTCGGCCGTTAAGTGCAGCGGGTCGTATTTTTTTTTTCTAAGTCCTGCTTTCCTTTTTGCAAAGTGTTACGGGCCTTAATTTTCCCACTGTTTTTTTTCAAACTGCTACGGGTCTCACATTGTGAATTGTCTAATTGAGATTTCTGTTGATCTGTAGTCCCGCCTGTAGTCCCGCCTTTGGCGCTCACTCCACCGGCGCAGTGAGCACCTTCTGCGCTCACTGCCTAAGTCATAAAGGGGCATAGGTATGATCGCCTATGGCGCTCATCTCCACCAGCGCAAGGAGCGCCTTTGGCACTCCTTGCCAGCAACTGCGGCCCTCGCTTTGCCCACAAGCGTTAGCAACAACCCGCAATGCTCACAACTATATATGTGATACTGCTATTGGATCAGGGTTTTATTTTATCCCTCTCTGATCTTGATGAGGGTAACTCTGACACATGGTTAAAGGATACATTTGAGGACGTACATGGTGTTAATGTTGACCGTAATATAGTTTCAGATTTTCGTAATTCTACAGATGTGGCTGGAAGCTCTGGTATGCAGAAAAGACAATATGTGGATGTGGTTCAGGAAATGTTACAGAATTAAATTATATTAGGTCGAATTTTTGGCCCAAGCTGGCATCCTCCTTTACAGGGCTTGCACATTTCCCCATTAGGTGTGATTCCCAGGCAGAAACTGGGTAAATTTAGGTTGATTCATCACTAATCATATCCATATGGTTCATCAGTCAATGATGGCATTGAAAAATAATTATGCTCTGTAAGATATGCATCTTTTGACCAAGCAATTGACTTGGTGCGAAAGGCTAGCCGTGGAGCCTTCATGGCCAAGTATGACATTGCATCTGCCTTCAGGCTGCTACATCCTGTTCATACAAAATCTCATCATTTATAAGGCTGCGAATTTCAAGGGCAATACTATGTAGAACTGTGTCTTCCAATGGGATGCTCCATTTCATACGCGTACTTTTAAACCTTCATTTAATTCGTTCAATTGGTGGTGGAACAAGTTTCTGGTTTCAAATCTGTGATGCATTATCTGGACGATTTCTTGTTAGTTGGGTCTTCAATTTCATACACACCACCAGATGATGAACTATTTTGTTAAAATCACGACTAGTATCAATCTGGCTAATGATAAGACACAAGATTCTACCAAATCGCTAATTTTTTGGGCAATTGAAATTGATTCCTTAAAGTTTCAATTCTCTCTTCCTTTAGGTAAAGGTGGTTGATCTGTAAGCTTCTATTGTTAATGTTTTAATGAAGAAGAAGGTCAAACTTAAGGAGTTGCAATCTGTGCTAGGTAAACTCATCTTTGCATGTAGATTAAATCCAGGGTTTTTTGCATACGTTTATCATTAGCAACATCTGGAATCAAATGCCCTCATCATTTTATTAGCGTTACTGAATCCCTGAAGGAAGATCTGGGAGTTTGGTTGATTTTTCTGCAACATTTCAATGAAAAATCATTCTTTATGGCAAAACGTGTTTGCAACCAGGACATTGATCTCTACACTGACTCTGCAGCTAGTGTAGGGTTTGGTGCATATTTGAAAGGCCAATGGTGTGCGACCATGTGTCCAACACACTGGATACTTTTTGGATTGGTGAAGAATATGGTTTTCCTAAAGCTATTTCAGCTCATCGTGGCTATTGGCATATGCAGGTATCAGCTGCGCGATCAACATGTGGTTCTTCACACAGATAACATGGGTGTTGTAGTGGCAATTAACAACATCCCATCATCGTCATTACCGGTCCTGCGGCTCTTGAGGCAGATTGTGCTGGTGTGCATGTTGAGGAATATTTGGGGCCGGGCTGCACATGTTTCTGGATTCAAAAATGGCATTGAGGATTCACTTTCGCTTTGCCAGTGGAGTCGATTTTGTGAACTAGTTTCCAAGGCTTCTGTGTCCCCTACATCTTGCCCAAATCATCTGTGGAGCTTGGGAGATGACTTCATAACATCCTCATCAGCAGAACCCCATTAGCCATTCTAGCATGAGGCATGACCCTGTAGTTTGCGGGATTATCCCCATTATTATTACTGGGGCATTGCTACATAACATGGTTTCATGCTTTTTTGGAGTTATCCCCTTTATCTTGGGATGTTTTAATTCTACTGTTTTGAAGTTATCCCCATTATCTTATTTTACCCCTATTATCAATTTATCAATGTGGTATTTCCAACCTTTATCTTATTTTATCCCCAGTATCAATGGGATATTTTTAGCCTTTTGTATTGCTACTACTTCATACTTTTTTATGAATAGGATTGACAATTGGTTGCTCATTATATGTTGGGGTATGCTTATGGGGTATGTTGTTCTAAGTTCTTAATCATTGTGTGGATTCTTTATTTTTCTATTTAATAAATTGTGAATTTTAAATGTGATTTATTTATATTTGAATTTAATAAATAAATATATTGGGCCCAAGCATGACAATGGTTTGCAGTTAGAATTTGATAGAAATCAGTTCATCCTAACGTGGTTTGGGACTAGGGGTACGAAATGGGAGAGGGTTCTTGTTAAAGCGAACCAATATGCTAATTTTTTGAGTCCTCTGGATGTCTTGATTATTCATTGTGGGGGTAATGATTTAGGTTTCATGCCCTTAAAAGAACTTCTATTTTTATTAAAAAGAGATCTTGCTAGACTACAGACAATTATTCCACTATTTAATTCTCATTTGGTCACAGATAGCTCAGAGATTTTCATGGCACCCTCTTGTTGCGATGCCACTATGCCAATATCCAGAAAAAAGGTTAATAGGTCCATAGGCAGCTTAGTTTAAAAAAGGGTGTGTGTGTGTGTGGGGGGGGGGGGGGGTACATTTGTCATAAAGAGCTTGAGGGTCTGAATGCCAAGTAATTTTATTTGGGTGATAGAGTACATATTGATGAGTATGGACTCTGTCTTCTAATGTTTGATTTCAAAGAAGCTATTTCCATGGCCACATCTTCAATATCATTAGCTTATACTTATTTATTTAATTTATTGGCCTTTGATTCAGGTAGTAAGCACAAGGTTAGAGTAATGAGTTACCATTTCAATCTATTTTTATATCTATGTTTTATTTGCACTTGGTTAGAGTGGTGCTTTCTATTTAAAATGATTATACACACTGGGTTACAGAAGTACGCACTGTTTTAGAGTGGTGCATTTCCTTTTAATTTTATGGGTGTGTTTTGTTGGAGTAAAATACAAATAGCCATACCCTCTAAGTACAAGTATATATATATATATATATATATATATATATATATATATATATATAGCATGTATTACCTTTTTAGATTTGTTTTGTATTTTTGCTAACTAAAACCCTGAAATAGTTAAATATCATTACCTCTAGCCCAGCATTTTTTCCAAGACACAATAACATTTCTTAATCCAAAACAAATGTTTTCTGTGTGCTCATGAGTAGGATACTTCAAGTCTGAAAAATAATTTGTTGTTTAGTAGGAAAAAAGGTGATCTGCGCAATGATTTAAGGTGGCATACATGCTTGTTACGTGCATGATTTTTAATTGGTTTACAAATGTAATTAATATTTCCATTGGCTTAGAAGAGGGAGGTGTTGTGATGACTATTACTGTTTGTAAAAAATTATAAAATTACTGCATGTTGGTGTATTCGATGACAACAACAGATATTGTCTATTGTGTGATCTCCCGAACTTGAATAAAGAAATCGAAAATATCAAAGAGGTATGCATTTTTCTTTATTTTTTTGTGGGTAAGTGCATAGGTTTTTCTACAACATTTGGTGCCGTGACTTGAATTGCAATATCCGTCCATAAAAACCCCCGGGGATCCAGGAGTTCTTGGAGGAGGGCTCAACAATGTATCAAGGCCAAAAATACAAGAGGTTAACAGAGCCGCCTTTGTGGAAATCTGTGTGTAGGTTCGCCTTTCCGGCACCCCCTCCTGGAGCCCTGGTTTTCAAGGTGACGCAATCAAAAGGAATTGCTGCACTGACTCTTTCCCGTAATCTGGTAGGATTGCATTTAACCCACAGTTTACATGTTTCAGTGTTATGTATTGGGCTAGATTGATGTGTTTCCTTTTACTTTCCTCTATTATATATTGACACACAATGGGTTAGAGTGGTGCATTTATTTTATTCCACATGCACTGGGTTTGGGTGGTTGTTTGCTGGGGTGCCTTGAGTTAGAATTTCCATTAATTTATATTATTTAATTATATATTGCCACATACTGGGTTACAGTGGTGCATTTATTGGTGGCACACTGGGATAAAGTGGTGCATTCCAGAGTGGTGCGTTTTATTTTGGTGGCGGGCGCACTGGGTTAGTTTGGTGCACCTGTGGCGGGGGTGCTTGCCCTCAAAGGGTTAGGAGTAGCTATTATAGCTCATCTGGGTTAGTACTCCTGGGACACAGGGTTACCCACTCCCCCTTTCATGTTAGTAGTGGATTGGCAGGCACTGCTTGTTTATTTGATATGAGTGTATTGGTTTTTATTGCGTGGTCTATTATTGGGGTTTATCAGTAATGACAACGCACTGGCCTAGTAAATAAATAGTACATTTTTGTTCACATTGGAACGTCTAAAATAAGTTAAAATACTTATTTAATGTCAGAATTTCAAGAAATACAGTTATTGCATTGCATTCTGGGAACCTAAACAGGGACATGCAAACGTAGCAAAGTAACAAGTAAGCTCGTAAGTTACAAATTAGACAGATCCAATAGTACTGAGGCTATCAAAACATGGAGTTTAAACTACAGTCAATTAGGGCCTCATTCAAATGCGATTTGGCCAATTGAATAGGGCTCAATATAAGCACACAGCATATGTTTTTTACAGAAGTTTTTAGTCAGTGAACTTCTATCCAAAAGCAAGGTCGTCACTAACTAAAAACTTCTGTAAAAAAAATATGCTATGTGGAGTGAATGAGGCCCTTAGTGTTTAGAAGTCTGATTTGCAAACGGATGTGCAATCAAGAAATTCATAAAAATCTATAAATCAACTATTTTAGTCCATTAGGGTTCCATGATATGGAAATAAAGCATTAACTTTTTTTTATTTTTGCAGATTTGTGAGCTTGAGACTGTTGTGCAATTAATTCCCACTATTTCCCAGTAATTCCCAGCATTGTTAAGTACAATAGTGTATTTTTATTTGCTTTTGCAGTGTTATAAACAGGTGTTTAACCCACTAGCAAGTCCTATCTAGTACTCGTATAATTTTTTATACATTTGCCATTCTATAGTTTGAAGGCAGTTGCAGGTTTGTTGAATTGTTGTAATTAAATATGGATAACTAGTAACATTTATTTGCTAGAAACAGGAGATGGGATGTGAGGTTTTGGACAACTGCAGTGCTTTTGAGCCTGTAACTCACAATTGGAATGCAAGTTGTAAGAGCTAAGGGCCCTATTAAATTCCAGCCTCGTAAATAAGAGGCTTCTACTTAAGCCCTACGTACTGCAAAGTTTCTCTAACTTACAATGCTATTAAATTAGCCCTGCTGCGAGCAACGTGTGAGCTACGCAGCAGGGCCGTACGTATCTACACTGCGTAAATGTACATGAGGAGTGACAGCCTGCGAGATGATATCGCAGGCTCCCACTCCTCATCAAGTGCTGCGGGGGTCCTAAAAGGGACCTCCGCGGCAGTCCCCCACATAAGCATTGCCGTGGGGGGTACTCCAAACCCCCCCCAGGCACCTAAAATGAACCCCCCCTCAATGTGGGGGTCCCTGTCGGGACCCCCGAAGTGTCCTCACATGAACACCTTGCTGCAGGGGTCCATAGGAACCCCCGCAGCCCCCACACATTAACCCCTTGCAGCGGGGGTCCCCGATCGGCACTGATCAGGCCCCCGCTGCATTTAAAACTTTTAAATTCCCCGCCGCGGCTCCTTAAAGGGGCCGCGGCACACTATTAGCCCAGCCCGGCCGCGGCACTTAAAATTAACCCCCCTCTATGCTGGGGGTCCCCATCGGGACCCCCGAAGTGTCCCCATATAAACCCCCTGCAGCGGGGGGCCCCGATCGGCACCGATCGTGACCCTGCTGCAATTCAATTTTAAATTTCCCGCCTCGCGGGTCCTCAAAGGACCGTAAAGGTCCTGAAAGGACTCGCACTAAAAATAATAACCCCAGGCAACTATAATTACCCCATTAACTCATGATGGTCAATCCAGACCACCATAAGGCCTAAATTAACCCATTAACTCATGGTGGTCAATACAGACCACCATAAGACCTAAATTAACCCATTAACTCATGGTGGTCAATACAGACCAGCATAAGGCCTAAATTAACCCATTAACTCATGGTGGTCAATACAGACCAGCCTAAGGCCTAAATTAACCCATTAACTCATGGTGGTCAATACAGACCACCATAAGGCTCTATTTAACCCCATCAGTCCCATAAGGGTATATTATTACCATTATGGGCCTGTTACAACCCAACATTAACCACATAAGTGCCATGATGGTCCTCAAAGACCATCATGACACTAACTACAAACACTACACTATAACCCCCAATAAACCATTTAATCTAAACTAACCCCCCTCTACACTAATCTATTAACACTTACACTACCTACCTACACTACCTACCCCCTAATAAACCTCCCCAACACTCTAATTACAAAAAACAAAAAACCTACAGTACAAAAAACAAAAAAACCTACAGTACAGAAAACAAAAAAAAATTACACACCTGAAAAGGAAAGACAGATAAACACAATACAATAATACATATAATACATTACATACATTACATACAATACATGACATTACATATAATATATTAAATATAATATATTAAATATAATATATTACATATAATACATTACATACATTACATACAATACATGACATTACATATAATATATTAAATATAATATATTAAATATAATATATTACATATAATACATTACATACATTACATACAATACATGACATTACATATAATATATTAAATATAATATATTAAATATAATATATTACATATAATACATTACATACATTACATACAATACATGACATTACATATAATATATTAAATATAATATATTAAATATAATATATTACATATAATACATTACATACATTACATACAATACATGACATTACATATAATATATTAAATATAATATATTAAATATAATATATTACATATAATACATTACATACATTACATACAATACATGACATTACATATAATATATTAAATATAATATATTAAATATAATATATTACATATAATACATTACATACATTACATACAATACATGACATTACATATAATATATTAAATATAATATATTAAATATAATATATTACATATAATATATTACATATAGTCCTAATCAAATACCCCCTATCTATCTAACATACAATCTATTTAATTTAAAATAAATCCTAACTATATCAAATACATCCCCCTATCTATCTAATATACAAAAAATCCTAACTACATACACAGACCCTTATTCTAAAATAAAATAAAATAATTACAGTCCTAACTACATACACAGACCCTAATTCTAAGCTAAAATCAATAAATTAAGACCACTTACCTTTAAGATGTTGCTTCAGATCACTAACCTATGGGTCAAACAAAAAAAAAAATTAGTACAAAACATTAACATCAAATAAATAAACATTATATACATTCTACATATTCAACTCACCTTTACAGCATGTCCAGTCACTGTTAAGCTCTTCCGGCGCGGCCCTGTTAAAAAAAAAAAACACAATACATGAATACATGAATACAATATATAAACAATAAATAAAATACACAAATAAACATCTAAATATACATTTAACTTACCTCCCCGCGATGTCCCCGGCCTTCTCTCCTTCAGCCCCGGCTGGGCCGCGGAACCATCCGCGCTCTAAAAAAAAATAAAAAAAAAACTAACGGAGGTCTGCACTGGCAGACCTCCCCGACGCTACTGAACCTCCCGGAGTCGTTTCCGGGAGGAAATTGGCATTGGCGGCTTGTGATTGGCTGAAAAAGCTGTCAGCCAATCAAAAGTCGTCAATGTAGGAGCCAATCAGGATGCGCAGATGTCTTCTACCAATCACTCCGTGGGGGTGTATCCCATAGTGATTGGCTGAAGGCATCTGAGCGTTGTGATTGGTTCCCATAAAGATAGACAAGTGTTTTAGCCAATCAGGGTGGGATATTGGGGTGTATCCCATCCTGATTGGCTCACACATTGACGACTTTTGATTGGCTGAAATTGATAGACAGCTTTTTCAGCCAATCACAAGCCGCCAATGCCAATTTCCTCCCGGAAACGACTCCGGGAGGTTCAGTAGCGTCGGGGAGGTCTGCCAGTGCAGACCTCCGTTAGTTTTTTTTTCTTTTTTTTTTTTAGAGCGCGGATGGTTCCGCGGCCCAGCCGGGGCTGAAGGAGAGAAGGCCGGGGACATCGCGGGGAGGTAAGTTAAATGTATATTTAGATGTTTATTTGTGTATTTTATTTATTGTTTATATATTGTATTCATGTATTGATGTATTGTGTTTTTTTTTTTTAACAGGGCCGCGCCGGAAGAGCTTAACAGTGACTGGACATGCTGTAAAGGTGAGTTGAATATGTAGAATGTATATAATGTTTATTTATTTGATGTTAATGTTTTGTACTAATTTTTTTTTTTGTTTGACCCATAGGTTAGTGATCTGAAGCAACATCTTAAAGGTAAGTGGTCTTAATTTATTGATTTTAGCTTAGAATTAGGGTCTGTGTATGTAGTTAGGACTGTAATTATTTTATTTTATTTTAGAATAAGGGTCTGTGTATGTAGTTAGGATTTTTTGTATATTAGATAGATAGGGGGATGTATTTGATATAGTTAGGATTTATTTTAAATTAAATAGATTGTATGTTAGATAGATAGGGGGTATTTGATTAGGACTATATGTAATGTATTATATGTAATATATTATATTTAATATATTATATGTAATGTCATGTATTGTATGTAATGTATGTAATGTATTATATGTAATATATTATATTTAATATATTATATTTAATATATTATATGTAATGTCATGTATTGTATGTAATGTATTATATGTAATATATTATATTTAATATATTATATTTAATATATTATATGTAATGTCATGTATTGTATGTAATGTATGTAATGTATTATATGTAATATATTATATTTAATATATTATATTTAATATATTATATGTAATGTCATGTATTGTATGTAATGTATGTAATGTATTATATGTAATATATTATATTTAATATATTATATTTAATATATTATATGTAATGTCATGTATTGTATGTAATGTATGTAATGTATTATATGTAATATATTATATTTAATATATTATATTTAATATATTATATGTAATGTCATGTATTGTATGTAATGTATGTAATGTATTATATGTAATATATTATATTTAATATATTATATTTAATATATTATATGTAATGTCATGTATTGTATGTAATGTATGTAATGTATTATATGTATTATTGTATTGTGTTTATCTGTCTTTCCTTTTCAGGTGTGTAATTTTTTTTTGTTTTCTGTACTGTAGGTTTTTTTGTTTTTTGTACTGTAGGTTTTTTGTTTTTTGTAATTAGAGTGTTGGGGAGGTTTATTAGGGGGTAGGTAGTGTAGGTAGGTAGTGTAAGTGTTAATAGATTAGTGTAGAGGGGGGTTAGTTTAGATTAAATGGTTTATTGGGGGTTATAGTGTAGTGTTTGTAGTTAGTGTCATGATGGTCCTTGAGGACCATCATGGCACTTATGTGGTTAATGTTGGGTTGTAACAGGCCCATAATGGTAATAATATACCCTTATGGGACTGATGGGGTTAAATAGAGCCTTATGGTGGTCTGGATTGACCATCATGAGTTAATGGGTTAATTTAGGCCTTATGCTGGTCTGTATTGACCATCATGAGTTAATGGGTTAATTTAGGCCTTATGCTGGTCTGGATTGACCATCATGAGTTAATGGGTTAATTTAGGCCTTATGCTGGTCTGTATTGACCATCATGAGTTAATGGGTTAATTTAGGTCTTATGCTGGTCTGTATTGACCATCATGAGTTAATGGGTTAATTTAGGCCTTATGCTGGTCTGGATTGACCATCATGAGTTAATGGGTTAATTTAGGCCTTATGCTGGTCTGTATTGACCATCATGAGTTAATGGGTTAATTTAGGTCTTATGCTGGTCTGTATTGACCATCATGAGTTAATGGGTTAATTTAGGCCTTATGGTGGTCTGGATTGACCATCATGAGTTAATGGGGTAATTATAGTTGCCTGGGGTTATTATTTTTAGTGCGAGTCCTTTCAGGACCTTTACGGTCCTTTGAGGACCCGCGAGGCGGGAAATTTAAAATTGAATTGCAGCAGGGTCACGATCGGTGCCGATCGGGGCCCCCCGCTGCAGGGGGTTTATATGGGGACACTTCGGGGGTCCCGATGGGGACCCCCAGCATAGAGGGGGGTTAATTTTAAGTGCCGCGGCCGGGATTGGCTAATAGTGTGCCGCGGTCCCTTTAAGGAGCCGCGGCGGGGAATTTAAAAGTTTTAAATGCAGCGGGGGGCCTGATCTATGCAGATCGGGGCCCCCCGCTGCAGGGGGTTTATATGGGGACACTTCGGGGGTCCCGATGGGGACCCCCAGCATAGAGGGGGGTTAATTTTAAGTGCCGCGGCCGGGATTGGCTAATAGTGTGCCGCGGTCCCTTTAAGGAGCCGCGGCGGGGAATTTAAAAGTTTTAAATGCAGCGGGGGGCCTGATCTATGCAGATCGGGGACCCCCGCTGCAAGGGGTTAATGTGGGGGTGCTGCAGGGGTCCGGATAGAGACCCCTGCAGCATGGGGGTGTGTATAGGGTGCAGGGGGGAGCCTCACGCTGCTGTCTCGGGCTGTTCCGAGGCAGCACGTAGAGGCTTTCGGATCCCTTGCGTGGACTTTTTGTCCACGTAGGGATTCTTACGATATGCGAGACTCGTGCATAGATTTAAGGCTACGTAGCTCTCTCGGAGCCTATTCTCGGCCATTTTCTCGCAGTCATATCGTAAAGCAGGCTGCGAGAGATTCGGTTCTCGCAAACAGCAGGAAAACTGCCTTTTGCGAGCACCGAGAGAACTACGAGGGAGAATTTAATAGGGCCCTAAATATCTATGCATTGTAAGTATAAGTAAGAAAATAGTATCTAGAAAATACTATCTGCTAAACCTTAGTATCTGTAAACCTAAGAGGGAGTTAATTTTGAAAAGAAATAAATTACTTTCAGTGCTTGTACTAAGACACAATAAGATGTACGTTCAAGGCTGTATCAATGTTGATTCTTAGAAGAAACAATAATACAATTAACAGAATGTGTATATTTGAGTACAGATACAACAGTTTGAGTATTGGGTCAAAGGTGAAAATGTGCTGACATTTTGTTTATTTTACAAGAAGGAGTTTATTGATCAGCCAATATTGTTTGTAAAACATTGTAAACATTTTTTTATAAAAAGGTTGTATGTGGAAGTATTCATCAGATGAGCTACAGACTTGCTGTTACTCTGTGCGTTCCCCTCCAAACTTGTATTAAACTGAAAATACAGAGTTTCCGTGCCTATATTATTCTTCAGAGTGTGAGGGCGAATCAGTGAAAGAGTTTTTCTACAACAGAGTAGAAAAATGTAGCCAATTAAATATCAGTAAAATGTATGGGCTCCATTATGGGCTCAAGTAATTGCAATTTGGACAATGAAATAGGATCCAAAGGCTTCACTCTTTAATCCAATACCATTTTAAACATGGTTCCTTTTAGGCACATGGCTGGTGATTTACACTACCTAAAGCAAATCCCTGTCTGGATTATGCACAAGCCAGGAATCCTACCCAAAGACAGCGTATCATATGAGTTGGCCCAGTTCTTAGCTTGTTTGTTAGATTTTATGGGGAGGTAGTTTACCACAACAATCGTTTAATTTATGATGGGTAAAAGAGCCATAGAAGCCCTCCACTGTACAGTAGTAAAGTTAATGTTCACATTTGAACATTAAAATACTTATTTCCTGCCTAGAATTCCAACAAATACAGTTATTGCACTGCATTCTGCGAACCTGGGCAGGGACATGCAAATGTGCCCACAAAGGCTCCTCGCTTTAATCCAATATCATTTATAACATGGCTCCTTTTATGCATATGCCTGCTGTATTACACAGCTGTCCATGCGTAGGTTTCCTGGCTTGCACATAATCCATCATGTCCTTTTCTGTATGCCTAAAAGGAGCCATGTTTAAGTCAGGAAATATTTTTTTATATTTTAAAAAAATATATATTTTAATTAGAAAAAAAATGTTTTGATACCTCCACTGGAACATGGAGGTGTTCGGTTGTGTGTGTGAAATGTCTGGAGAGCAATGCTTGCATTCATTAATGTCTACTTTATTTTGCCTGTGAGGGGAAGGGGTATGTTGTAAATGTTGATTAGATTCAATTATCTAACAAAGCCACCTGACTCTTCCCTTCTACTGTACCAATCCCTTCACTACTACATAAAAAAATACACACCCACATGATCTGACTCTCACAAGTGATCTAACAAAGACAACAATTCTCTATTCATAGACAGATTCTTAACAAATTCAGTTTTTCTCTAATAATTATTTATGCCCATGGCTTACACAACTGCTAATGTGTGTTTGTTATATATTTAACAAACAAATGACACTTCTAAAGTAGTCCTTTAAGCTAGATATATTTTATACTTTTAAAGATCTATGCATAACTTTAAAGGGAATATATAGTCTCAAATGTAGAGTGCACTTTTGATATAATTAATGTATTTGATAAAAGCCAAGTATCTGCCCTACCTTATTAACTGTAATCATCTATTTCACAGTCCAAGACCAACAGCTCTATTAAATTCCCTGAACGTGTAAAAGACTTGCGGATATTAAATTGGCCCGTAAGGCAACTCGCACATGATCTGCCGCTTAAGGGAGAAAAAAGGCTACGGGACGTGGAAATTTGAACTGCACGCCCATAAATCCTTTGTTCTCTCAAGACCGTAACTGCTACGTTACAATTTCGATATTAAATTGCAACAGATTTCTAAAGACGCCATTACGGCCTCCAAATAGGACCCGCAGAGGGTTTACAGACAACTAAACACTGTAAAAGACAATATAAACACACCAGTGAACATTCAAATATGGGGAAAGCATGGGAAAACATTACAATTACTTGCACAATAATCCCCCAATAACAATGTTTTTTATCATATGTTGGAATGATCATGCACATGCCAATATGTAAAGCCATGCTGCAACATGCAGAAAGCAATTAAAGACACACTACCTGATTAAATAGCAACACAAAAACATGAAACTCATGCCATATTAACCCTTTCTCACTCACAGAGGCTCTAATGTGGACCCTGCAATATAAATATAATTGCATATACATCTTGCTCATCATATCTACATTTGGGAAAACAAATAGTAGCCATATTTCACTGCCACGTCACATATCAAGTACCCAGGGAATATTTTAATATTTGTTGTTCAGTCCATTAGTCTTGTCCGACTCTCTGTGACCCTATGGACTGCAGCACATTTAGCTAGGTCTCTTCCTGTGCTGTTCCACAAGGTTTGCATGCCAACGATACTGGAGTGGGTTGCTAGTTCCTTCTCTAGTGGACTGTGATTTGTCTGATCTCTCTGCTATCACCTGTCCACCTCCACTGGCTCTACATGGTATAGCTCACAAGCCCTTAGCCACCACCACTTAGCAAACCACACTAATGTAAATTGATGAATAGCAGAACATTATCCTTTATTATCCTTTATTTATAACGCGCCAACATATTCCGTAGCGCAATACAGGGGTTAGGTACAAGTATAAACGATACCCCACAATGAAAATAATGGAAGACTCTGTTATTGAGCTTTCAATCTGATATACACTGTGCTTTCCCTAAAGCACCTCACAAGATTAAAACTCGCAAACTTACATTCTAAAGGGTATGGGTGAGGTACAGGAGAGTGAGAGATGCATAGTGAATGAAGAGGCTAAAGATGATATGCTTTTTTGAATAGATGTGTTTTTAAAGAGATTTTGAAGGATCTGAGGCAGGCAGATAGTCTGGTGGTGCGAGGTAAAGAGTTCCAAAGAATAGGGGCAGCACGTGAAAAGTCTTGAAGACGGGAGTGAGAGGAGGTGATGAGAGAGGAGAAGAGAAGAAGGTCATTAGCAGAGCGAAGAGGGCGGGTGGGAGTGTATTTTGGGATGAGAGCAGAGATGTAGGAGGGGGCACTATTGTGGAGGGCTTTATATGTTAGGGTCATGATTTTGAATTGTATTCTAGACGCTATGGGAAGCCAGTGGAGTGCCTGACAGAGAGGTGCTGCATACACTGATCGTTTAGTATGGTAGATGAGTCTGGCGGATGCATTCAAAATGGATTGGAGTGGAGACAGACGGGTGATAGGAAGGCCAGCAAGGAGAGAGTTGCAATAATCGAGGCGAGATATGATGAGAGCGTGAATAAGAATTTTAGTTGTGTCTTGTGTGAGGTAGTGGCGTATTTTGGATATGTTTTTTAGGTGAAAGTGACAAGATTATAGGAGGTCACAAAATGGGAATGGCTATACATCTTGGCAAATGGCCACCAGCAATAACGTGGGACTTTTTTAGGATGGGCGTAGTCGGGATTACTCCTGATGGAGATAAATTGGCTGTTGATCCCCGTGCCTCTGCAAAGCTTCCATGTTTTTGTGCCGCCCCTCCTGATGGGTTAGAGTAGATTAGTGTGGTGTATGTTCCCCTGGTCCCCTTAAGAATTGCTAAGTGGTGGTGGTGAAGGGGCTTGTACTGCAATGAAGCTGTAAGCTATACCATGTATGGTCACTCTAGGTGGGCAGGTGATAGCAGAGAGGTCAGAAAATCACAGTACACTAGAGAAGGAACTGGCAACCCACTCCAGTATCACCTGTTATATACTTTGTACAAATATATTATTTTATAGTCTTTATTTTTCCCACTGCATTTTTGTAGACAGTGTACATCCTGGCATATGTATGCACTACTGGAACAGATGATCCAGGGTCCATACCTGAGAGGTGTGAGCATGTTGCCTCTCTAGAAACTCAAATTGGAGATCTGGAGAGGAGAATTGCAGCACTTAGTGATATTGCTCCACTGGAAAGGGAGTTGGTGCTCACTGAGCACAGTTTAGCTGGGCCTAGCATGGAGGGTGGACCTGGGGCTAGTGAGGATGTCCAGGGAGGTAGCTGGGTTACAGTTACAAGGGGAAGCAGGGGAAACATGAGGCTGGAGGAGGCTGGCAAGTTCTGAGTTGGCAAACACCAACAGATTTGCCAGATTGAGGGAAATTGTTGGGGATGTCCATTCAGGAATGACAATGCCAGAAAGAGCTGTTCCCTCTAACAGCCGGGAGAACAGTTCTACAGGATGAGTGGGAGGGCAGAATTGGCAGAGCAACCGACAGGTTTCGGTGGTAGGGAACTTTATTATTAGGAAGGTACAGGGTGATTTGTCATCCAGATCCCAGCAATCGAACAGTTTGCTGTCTCCCGGGTGCTCAGGTTCGGCATGTTGTGGATCAGGTGTATAAATTATTGGGAGGGGCTGGAAATGAACAGGCGGTCTTGGTACATATTGGTACCAATGACAAAGTTACTGGAAGATGGAGTGTCCTAAAAAATGATTTTATAGAACTAGCTAATAAGCTTAAAGCAAGGACCTCCAAGGTAGTATTTTCTGAGATACTACCAGTGCCATGTGCTAGGCCAGGGAGGCAGAAGGAGCTTAGGGAGGTTAATGCATGGCTAAAGATGTGGTGCACTAAGGAGGGGTTTGGGTTTTTAGAGCACTGGGCTGACTTCTCACTTCGGTACAATCTCTGTAGCAGCGATGGATTGCACCTTAATGATGAGGGAGCTTTTGTGCTAGGGGATAGGATGGTAGAAAGACTGGAGGAGTTTTTAAACTAGTAGGTGTGGGGAGGAACTAGATATAAGTAATGGGGTAGAAAGTGTAGAGGGTATAAGGGATAAATTAACAAATCATAGGGGAGGAGATGGGGGAGGGGTAGTATAGTCAATAGGGAGGTATTACTCAGTAACTCAAGTACAGTGGCAGGCACCACCAAACTACAAACTCATAACATAAGATGTATGCTTGTTAATGCCAGAAGTTTGTCAGGAAAAATGGGAGACTTAGAATTATTAGCAATTCATGAAAAATGGGATTTAATAGGCATTACCGAAACGTTGTGGGATGAATCTCTTGACTGGGCTGTTAATCTGGATGGTTATAACCTATTTAAGAAAGATAGGGGCAATGGTAAAAGAGGAGGGATTTGTCTGTATGTTAAGCCTTAATTTAAGCCTATAGTCAGACAAGATATTTATGGCAGAACTAGTGATAAGTTGAATGTTTTTGGGCAGAGTTAAATAGCGGAGCAGCAAATTCCAAAAGAATATTAGTTGGAGTATGCTATAAACCCCCAAATATAGCTGAAAGTGAGGAAATACAATTATTGTTACATATTGGAAATGCTGCTTAGCATGGGCAAGTTCTAATAATATGAGAGATTAAATACCCTGAAATAAACTTGATAAATGAGACCATCAGTTCAGCTAAGGGGAGCAGGTTCTTGAGTACACTCAGGTATCATTATCTGGCCCAGGTTATACAAGAGCCTACTAGAAATGAAGCTATTTTAGATTTAGTCATCACAAATGTTAAAATAGGGAAACCTTTGGGAAACAGTGATCACAACACAGTCTCATTTGAGATTGAATTATTTATTTTTTTGATTTTAATGGTCTAAGGGCAGCAATACAAAGTATAAACTGGGACAGAGAAAACTGATAGGTAAATGCACTGAACATAAATGGACAACATTGAAATCCTTACTAAATATATATACTTATCACAATATACCAAGTGGGAATAAAAGTTAAAGGAGTAAATCCCATCCAATGTGACTTACAAAGATTTAAAGATCATGATACGTAGTAAAAAACAGGCATTTAAATCATACAAAAAAGAGGGGACAGAGATTGCTTTACGGGACTACAAGGAAATCAACAAGGCTTGCAAAAGGGCTATTAGACTGGCCAAAATAGAAAATGAAAAATGAATTGCAAAAGAAAGTAAGACTAACCCTAAAATATTTTTTAAGTATATTAATGGGAAGAAGGTGAGGTAGGAAGCCATAGAAACATTACAATGTGACATAGGCTGTCTGAAAATGAGTGACTAGGAAAAGGCAGATGAACTAAATAGGTTATTTTCTTCTGTATACACAAGGGAGTTACCAGTGGTTGGGACACTGCAACTTAATGGGGCTACACTACCTTTGCCAAATAATTGGTTAACGCAGGAAGTAATCCAAAAGAGGTTGGAAAAAATAAATGTTAATAAAGCCCAGGGTCTAGAGGGAATACATCCACGGGTACTGAGGGAACTGGGTTCTGTAATAGCCAAACTATTATATTTAATTTTTCAAGATTCCCTCAACACTGGGTCCCTACCAGTTGACTGGAGAATAGCTGATGTGATACCTATATTTAAAAAGGGAACAAGAGCAAATCCGGGGAGTTATAGACCAGTGAGCCTCACTTCTGTAGTGGGGAAGCTTTTAGAAGGGTTAATAAGGGATAATATACAAGAATATGTGTATTTGAACAGGATTATAAGTAGGAGTCTACATGGATTTAGGAGGGATAGGTCATGTCAAACAAATCTAATTAGTTTCTATGAGGAGGTTAGTATGAACCTGGTTCAAGGCAACATAGTGGATGTAGTCTTTTTGGATTTTGCAAAGGCTTTTGATACAGTGCCACATGGGAGACTATTGTGCAAACTAAGGGATACAGGAATTGCAGTAAATATCTGCTCATGGATTGAGAGCTGGCTAAAAGACAGGAAGCAAAGGGTTGTTGTAAATGGAACATACTCGGATTGGATTTATGTGGTAAGTGGGGTTCCTCAGGGTTCAGTTTTAGGTCCTCTCCTTTTTAACATATTTATTAATTACTTAGAAGTGGGACTGGAATGTAGTGTCTCCATTTTCGCTGATGACACAAAATTGTGCAAAGTAATTAAATCAGATAATGATGTACTTTCCCTCCAAAGGGATTTACATAAAATTGAGGAATGGGCATCTAAATGGCAGATGAGATTTACTACGAATAAATGTAAAGTTATGCATCTGAGAAGGAAAAATAGCTGTGCAATTTATAATCTTAATGAAGCAAATATAGGGGTTTCAGATATTGAAAGGGACTTGGGAGCGCTTGTGGACAACCACCTAGGTAGCAGTGCTCAAAGCCAAGCAGCAGCTGCAAAGGCAAATGAAATATTAGCATGTATTAAGAAGGGTATAGAAGCAAGCAAAGTAGATAAAATTCTGCCACTATGCAAATCTCTAGTACACCCTCATTTGGAATTTGGAGTACAATTTTGGGCACCACTTAAAAAAAAAGAACATTTTAGAGCTGGAAAAGATACAGAGGGCAACAAAACTAATAAGGGGGATGGAGGGGCTAAGTTATGAAGAAAGACTAACCAAATTAAGCTTATTTTCTGTAGAAAAAAGGCGTCTAAGGTATGATTACCTTATATAAATACATCCAGGGTCGGTATAAAGATTTGTCAAGGGAGCTTTTTGTGCCAAGAGGTTTTCCACTGACAAGAGGACATCCCTTGAGGTTAGAAATAAAAAGATTCCACCTTAAAGAAAGAAAAGGGTTCTTCACAGTAAGGGTGGTTAATATGTGGAATTCTCTACCAGAGGAGGTGGTGACAGTGGATTCGATAGATAACTTTAAAAGGAGACTGGATTTATTTCTAATTAAAAAGGGAATTCAGGGTTATCCTGGATAATTAGAGAGAGAGTATTGATCTAGGGAGAAATCCTATTGCCAGTATCTCGGGTCAGGAAGATTTTTTTTTTCTTTTTCCTTTGAGATGATTGGCTAAGTTCCACTTGTTTTTTTGTTCTGTTTGCCTTCCTCTTGATTAATTAATAATTAAATAAATAAATAGTTGAGTACTAATTAATTAACAATTAATTAACAACTAATTAATTAATAACTAATCAGCATATGCAGATCAGAGGAGATCTTAAAAGGTTGAACTTGATGGACTGAATGTCTTTTTTCAACCTTAATAACTATGTAACTACTATGTAACTATGTAACTATATTCCTTTTAGGCCCTCAGGGGAATGTTCATACTCCACAGTATCACGAATTGAACTTGGCATGTGTATTAACCCTTTATTATTATAATATATAATATAATATGTAATAAAGAATATAATATCTAATGCTATTATTACTATTATTATTTGACACTAATGTGATGTATGTGGATGTTCCATAACCCCAGCCTTTGAAAACACACTGACACGGTAAAACGGTATAACAAAGCTTCATTTTATACACAGAGCACAATCAGGAATGGACAAGACTGTGCATCAATATCATGGGTGTGGTGTGGGCGGGTCCAGAGAGAGCAAGAGGCTTGTGGGAAAAATGGATACCTACAAGCTGTCTGTCATTAAAGCATGCCATTGTGAGACTTTGCAAGTCCACCACCATAGCGGTATTAGTCTACATTTAAGCTAACAACAAGCATATCTTAGATATCTGGCTATATGACAGCTTTAAGATTGAAAAAGCTATATGTTAAGGGGGTCAGGGGTGCTGTCATTGAAGGAATATCTATCTGAGATGCACTGGAAAAACCCTACAACTCATACATTTCCTCCACAATGTTTGCAGATGCAGAAGATGCCTTCACGGAACTGAATTGTATCTTAAACAAAAAAAGAGAAAAAAAATGCATCTCTTCTCAACAGCATTCCTCAGTGACCATCAGTTGGTGACATTTAAACAGAACTCTACGTGTCCACAGAGAAGAGAATCATGGACCATGTGATGGGAGGTAGCCATCTGCATACAAAATATCACAATCACACAGGCCAAGATCCAAGACTCTGTAGACAGGCTAGATTGGGATAACATTGTGACCAATAAATTGTCACTGAGGAGTGCTGCTGAAAAGGCACAAATATGTGCAGCCCCTATGTCCTCCTCCGCCTAGCCACGGGCCCACATCCTCCGCAATGTTAAGCCGTCTCCCTGGTGGTTGTGGTGGTGAAGGGGAGGAGGAAGCAACCACCTGGGAGGCAGTGGCACAACAAGTGGTAGTGGTGGAGGCATGGTGGGAAGAGAGGAGGGGCCGGGCTGCAGGTATCCTCTGGATGCATCTGGGGTAGAGGAGGCAAGGCTGGGTACCAGTCCAATTCTGAGCAGCCCGACCAGACAGGACTCCTTGCCAGGCTTCGCATGAGCTCTGCATGATTGGCAGAAATGATGGCTCAGATCCCCTGAAGTAAGTCCACCTGCTGCTGCATGAGGGCCAGCATCTCCGCCTGCACAGCCTGGCCTGATGTGGGGAATGGAGGCCTGTGGGGTGTGGCCAGGTGAGGAGGTGTTGATGACGGAGTGGGGAGGATATGGGGCCCAGTTGGAGCCTGAGGCGGAACTTGCAGGGGTGTGGGTGGGCCCATTGGTGGTGGTGGAGGCCAGGCCAGCGCACTGCTGTAAGGGGAAGGAGTCGGTGGCTGGCTAGTCTTGTCACCGTAAGTACAGTTGGAAGGCCCTGGCGTGATTCACAGTCTTTGGAGGAGGGGGATAGTGGGGTCGAATCCCAGCGGGGTTGCCGGAGGTCCGGATGGTGATCCCACTACCCATATTACATCATCTTTCTCCTCTGAGCAGGGGCCCTCAGATCATCTTCCTTCCTCCTCCCCCTGCACCGGTTCCTGCTGGGCGGGGGCTTGCTCCTCCACACCCTGCTCCAATTGGAGCTGGTGCCCCCGCCTATGGCTCGCTACTGGACCCAGACCTCCTCCTGGATGCTGAAAGATAGAAAAGAAAGGTATATGTCATTAGTTTGATGAATAATACATTGTTATGTGTTCATTCCTAACTATCTGACATTTAGGCTTGAACCTGGATGACTCTCCAAATTAGCTATCATATGTTTCTTTGGTTCATGGTCTTGATCGTTTTTGACTCCTAACACTATCTTTATTTCAGCTGCGTTCTGTAACTGTATAGCCTGCAGTGAGCACAACAGGAATGATAGCGATTTAATGATGCATCCATCTATCCCTTGCTAATTCCATTTAGCTGACATGTCAGTATCCTTGGTGGTCATCATGTAAAGTGTGTGTGATGCACATGTGGTGGAATGTTGGTGTATGTGATATTCAGCTGACATGGAGGCTGGGTCCTGCTGGGTCACCGGGCCTGAAGCTCCAGCGGCAGGCAACTTTCTCAGAAGGTCCCTGGCGACCCTCTCCCACTCATTATAGGTCACACTCTGGTCCTTGTCCTCCTTAGCAATCATACTCCTCAGCTTGGTCGGATGTAGTTGAACCTGTGCTTGACAGACCTCACATCCCTTGGCATTGTGCCTACCGCAACAACCTCAGCCGCTACCTCCTTTCAAGCCCTACCTCTAGGCCTTGGCTTATCCCCCCCCCCCCCGCAAGAATGACGTGGCGGCCACGGATAGCACTGAAGAGGACCATTCTCCCGGTGCATTTAATTGTGTGCCCTGTGCTTGCCCTTAGCCTCTTGCCCTCTCGACTGTGGATGTGGACCCTTGCCTCCCTAACCTGTCCCTGGGGCCTGTCCCTTCCCTGAACTACCACACCCCCAGGATCAGGCCCCTACATCTTTGTCCCTCTCCTATGTGTGCCTGATGCTTGGGCCACCCTGCCACCACCCACATCCTCCTCTGCAATCTTATCCTCCTCCTTCTCTCCTTCCTCCTCTTCCTGCTCTCCCTCTACTCTCTCCTTCTCCTCCTCTCCCTCCTCTCCCTCGTCCACCTCCTTTCCCTTCTCTCCCTCTTTTACCTCTTCTCCCTCCTCCACCTCACTCCTCACACCTCATCTCCTCCTCCCCACATCTACTCCCTATGGCCACCTCTCTCTCCTCCTCTCTCCTCCCTCGTTATTATCCCAAAAGTAGAATAAGGATAAATAAAAACAAGAGTAACTGTACTGTATTTGTCTGATGTAAAAAAAATGTGTGTGCTATGTGTCATTAATAACTGTTGGGGGATGGGGTGTGGGGGATGGGATAGGGGTGTGTGGAGTGACCTAACTATATGTCTCTATGTGTGCTCATTAAATTATGTGTATTGCAAATATGAGTAATCTGTAAATATGTGTAAGCAAGTATTAAGTGTAAATCTGTATAAAATAGAATATAAATAAATAAAACCACAAACTACCTCTCCCCAAACTCTCCGACTCTCTCTCAAATTGAACCTGACCACCAACTCCGGGACCTCCATGCTACTGTGAAAGAAAATACAACACAGTCAACGCATGGGCTTGTGAAACGCAACTTTATAATCTCCCTCTGTCAATCATCTTCTGCTACAACGTTCTTTATTGGCCGAAGGCGCCGTCACACATGCGAGCCTTGCAAAGCGAGGCAAAGCAGGGGTGCAGTACTTAGGCTGCAATGAGCACTGAAGACTGAAGGTATTTATTGCAGCCAGTGGTGCAGTACTTAGGCTGCATGAGCGCCAAAGGCGCTCATTGCAGCTAGCGGCGCAGTGAGGATCGCAACTGTGAGCCAAGCGCGTAAGCTGAAAAACCTTAAAGAAACAAAAAAAATATATACAAATATAATAGCACACTCACAGACAACACAGGGGGAGAGCCAGGAAGCCTGGGAGTGAGGTTGCAAGCGATTTTGAGTCATATTTGGGGGTTTTCGTCAATCCAAATTCAGCTAAGCGTGGAAAAACATAAAAACTGAATGAAAACGAGGCTGTGCAAAGCCAGGCAAGCTCATCGCGAGGCTCACAATGAGCACAGCGAGCGGGGGAGCCTTGCAATGAGCGCCAAAGGAGCAAAAGCCTCACATTGTGTAACAAACAGCATTGACAGCCTTACTATTTTAATCCTGTCATTTTTGACGGGCAAGTAGCTAGTATATATATAATTTTTGAAAACTCTGTCTAACTAAGAACATAATTAAACAGAAAAATAGTCATAAGGCAAGTTTTTAATTAGAAAAAAATAAGTTTGATACATATACAGAAATCTGGAGGCCACCATAACACTTTAACATTTACATTTCTTGCTTCTGCAGATGCAAACTTCCTGCTTCTTGGCCTGTGAGGGTGAAGGGGCGAGGTGTCAATTTTACTTCTAACAAAGTCTACTGATCTCTCCCTGTTCTCTCCTCGACCCCTCCCTCAACTGGTAGATACAGCCTCATTGAGATCTCGGGAAGTTATGTAACAAACACAAAATGGATTCCTGCACGCTTGAACAGAGTAAAAAAATCGTATTCTGTACAAAAATGTTTATGTACATGGCTTACACTGCTGCAATTCTTGTTAGTTTATTCCATACTTCATAAAGAATTGCGTGTTTTCCTGCCATATTCCCCAATGAGTTCAAAGTCTCCTTCCACTTCAAGAAGTTGATATGCAGAAACCACAATGATAGATTCCAGAATAATTTATTTGCTTATTTTACAGTGCAGACCTTCAAAATAGCGTGTGTTAAATATAGCAACCCAGTGAACCTTTAAAATATTGTAAACTCTAACTAAAGTTACCACACAAGGAATTCAGGCCTAAATTCTTCTTATTGCCAATTCTCAGCCAGTTAATAAAGTAAAAAACATCAGGAGGCTTTGTTTGAGTTACTGTTTTTGGTAGGCGTTCCATTCCACAGGGTTGTGTAACCTTTTGTTGGATTGAGAACCAATGACCAAAACAAAAAAATAATGGGAGGATACATTTTTTTTTTTTAGTTCCAATTGATTTGTGTGTTCCTTCATGCTGTGCTGTTTGACAATGGAGTCTGATGCAATTAATTGATGTCTAAAAACAGAATCCAGAATACATGGCGACACTTAACAGTTGGGGGTTTCTCTTTGCAATTTTGCATTTATTTATTTATTTTGCTGTTTTCACTGTGGAATAACATGTAGAATTGTATTGAGACAGTAAACTGTGAAAGATGGGTCCACAACATTGTCTTAGAACTTCTAAAAATGATTCCAAGTGACAGAAGAAAGTTAAAACTTTGGAAGGAGGAAATGTTAGATACAGGGGTGTTGGTGTGGGGGGGGGGGGGAGTATTTGATCCCCTGCTGATTTTGAAAGTTTGACCACTGACAAAGAAATGATCAGTCTATAATTTTAATGGTAGGTGAATTTTATCAGTGAGAGACAAAACAACAAACAAAGAACAAAAAAATGCATGTTAAAAAAGTTATAAATTGATTTGAGGGAAATAAGTATTTGATCCCCTATCAATCAGCAGGGGCTCAAATACTTTTTACCCCACTGTATGCTTAGTAAAGCAAATTATATTGCTGAGGTTGCCCATCGTTATGGCATCAATGAATCTACTATCAGATATAAAAAAAAAGAGGAAATTGAAATATGTTCAGTTGTTACAATTGCTACACCAGTGGGAGTGCAAACTTTACATCAAGTACGAGATCCATGTCTTCCACGCAAAAAAGTGCAGTTTTTCTTTGGGTGCAGGACTGCTATTAAAAAGGCATTCCCATAGATTCCAATCTAATAAAAGAAAAAGTTATGTCATTATACAGTTCTATAATGGAAAGGTGTGGTGGAGTTTCATGGTAGCAAAGTCTAATTTTATAATTTTAGAAAATCATTTGGCCAACGTAATGTAAGAAAATACTAGAGAAATAGCCTCTGCCAACCAAGAGACAGAAAAAGAATTTCCTGAGATCTTAAGGAAACTTTTTGAAGAGAAGGGTTATGCACCTGAGCAAGTGTTCGACATCGATGAAACAGCACTGCTTTGAAAGAAAACAACACCTCATCAAAATTTTGCAGGTAGTAAAAAAAATAAAATAATCGAGCACAAGGCTTTAAGGCAGGATGGGACAGACTTACCATTTTGTGTCCAAATGCATCTGGATTTATAATGAAGCCTAAGATAATTTTCATATGCTGATTCTCAAGCATTAAAGGGAAATGAGTCCCAGCTCCCAGTTGTTTTGGATGATCTTACTCGATAATGCTACAAAGCTGATGACGTGGAGGTCCTCTACATGCACCCCAACACAACATCCATTATTCAGTAACTTGATCAGGGGGTGTTATGAGTATGTAAGGCTTACTACACAAGTTACTCAATGGAGAGGATTGTGCGGCTACCAAACAAGTTACCAGTGCAGAAAATGTCTTAAAGATATGGAAGGATTACACTATCACCAATGCCATTAGGGTCATTGAGAGAACAGTGAAAGCTGTTAAGATAGAAACAGTCAACCCATGTTGGAAGAACCTTTGGCCACAATGTGTACGCCAGTGCACTTACATTTCTAAAGAGCCAATCAAAGAGGTTATGAGAAACATTGTGGCATTGGCAAGGAAGGGTTCATTGTTATGGATATAGAATAAATTGAAGATTGACTGACAGAAGATTAACTGCATTAACAGAGGATGACCTAATGGAGTTGACTGTTCCTGAGGCTGAGACAATACCAGATGCAGAAGATGAAGTGAAAAAATAAATAAGCCTAAAATGTAATGGTTCTTCACCTAATTCTAGAAATAAACATATGCGAATACTGTATATAAATGGCACAAAAAAAAATAGATATAAAGGTAAATTACAACGTGCACTGATTTGCCATGTGACTATTTTATTGGTTTTAGCTCACTTTGTGTATTTCTGTTTGCCTTTAGTGTATAATGAAGAAGAGTCCATGTTCTAATTTTATTGACATTTTTCTTTTTTTGCACCATTTACAGTATATAATTATCACATATACTGTACCAATTAGTAGAATTAGGTGAATAAAGCTTATATTTTATGATTATTACATTTATTTGTAAATGACAATGAGATTCATTAGAATAAAGTACAATCATGTCTGAAGAAAAGCCAAATGCTTAACAACCGCAAAATTCATCTGACCCCTCCCACAAACCAGTCTCCAGTTCACGCACCAACAGGCGTGGAGCAACAATGATGAAAAATGCGGTGGACTGTATTCAATGAGACTGTTTAAGAGACTGAGCGGATAATGGAGAATCATGTATATCTTACACCTCTAGTTTAGATGTTGAAAATGTGAGTGCGTTTCTTATGTTTTATGTGCCTTTTTTATAAAGTATTAAAATGATATTACAGTAGGAAGTAGTGGTGCACTGTTTGTTTTGAATGTTTTGGACATTATTCTATCATATCACCCCTCACTTGTGTCCTCTAAACTATCCATTTTCAGGTCATGAAATATTTCCTTATATAGGCCATGCACCATTGTATTCCTTTGAATTGTTTCTAATTTACTAATATCCATTTGGAAAATTGGAGGAAGAATTATAGATAAGATTTGATAAGGAATCTATATCATTAATACCTCTCTTTTTCTGCTGCTATTTCATTTTTCAATAAAGTCATTCTGACTTTTATCATTGTGATTTTGTTTTTAGTTGATTCCATTAGTTCCATTATATTTTTTAATTCCATAGAATAAAAAATCTTTGAAGACTCCTTAAAATCTGGTTTTTAAGATAATACAAAATGTAAATAAATATAAAAACAAGTATAGTAACTTATAATGCATTTGAAATTTGTTTCAGTAATAATATTGACCCATTAAACGCATACCCTCCGGAGAAAGAAGCAGACACAATCTGCTCAGAAAAATAAAAGGTATATTATAGAAAAGAATTAATGCATATGAAAGCAAACATTTAAAGACTGTGTTTATTTATTTATTTTTTTGCTTCCTAAAACATTTTTTAAAGTTTAGTTTTTCATAGGAATATGTAAGAAATAATTGATTACAGTAGTACTTAAAAATCTTTTTACCTTCATTTATGTATTCTTCCATTTTTCAATGCAAAAACATCAGAATTTCTTTAAATGGACGTTTTAATCAGTTTTTGTTTGTTTTATATTAATGGTTTTATTAGATTACTACATTAATTTCTTCCTCCTCAATGTAACAGATTCCTCCAGAGTAACAGATTCTCAACAGGTCGTCCCTCAAGAGAACTGGCATCTTGCACAGCTGTGACCTAAAGCCATGTCCACAAGGAAGGGATTTACATTATCAGTGTTTCTTGTTTCCAACAGAGTGATAAACTGTGTGTCTGAATAGAGAGAGACACTTGTAGTGAAAAATTCCTCACCTGAGGATGTGCCTTTAGGTTATAGCTGTCCAACATGTCAGCTTTCATGAGAGAGAACAGAGAGAGGTGAAGGTTTTAGAAGTTGAAAATGCATTATTTTGGAATCTTCTTAGAAATAAGCGAAGTGTAAATATTATAATTACATTGGGGAGGATACTAATAAATAATTAATTTAATTAAAACATTTATAAAAAAACATTTTGTAAAATGAGTTCCTTTAATAAATATTTAGGACTGTTATGAGATATGTTATAGATGAAAACAGTATGCTAATCATCCAGCTATAACCAGTAAGACAAAGCACCATAATTTATTTTAAAATACGACTTTTATCTATTACTGCAAAAACATGTACATTACAATGGGCCCAAAGGACAAAAAGAAACCTCTTGTGCTTCTATAAATGTATCCAGAAGGCACTAACAGATTCCTTACCCAATGGCATGAATGAAAATGAAAAACAAATAACAGCTGCCTCGAAAAATGGTAATCCCAATTATTGTTCCTGTAGCATATGTCTGGTTGAATTGCACCAATCATTTGGTCTTATATCTGAGAACAGAAAAAAATGAGAATGCAGAAGAATGCAGTGTAGATTCTCTTGGAATATTATTTTAAATACATTTATTTCGGTCTGAACACTGAAAAAGATTGGAAATCTTAACTCTGTCAAATGCAATTGAAAATAGCTCCAATTTCTTCGCTTTTACACAAATAGTGTATTATTTCACACTGGGATGCGTTTTCCTGAACATTATATTATCCCTCTTTGTTTCTTTGCAGAGGGAATTGGGTGGTTCAATACAGATGTGTCCATGTGATTGGTTTGAAAGCCGCAGCTTCAATTTACTTTCATTTGTAAGCTTTTACATGAGAAAGGCAGAAATGGTCAACTCTCATTCATGAATATATTTATATAAGTATTCCGCAATGCTCTTTGAAGATGAGTGACTAGGTGTTCAGTAAGTCGACATTATAGTTGTAGTTAAATATAGAAAACAAATTTATTTTAGAATGTAACTATTACTTTGTGCACTCAGAGTAGTTTTACATTCCAATCTCATACATGGCCAATATAGCTTTCCTCCATTCTAAAGGTATCTAGAAGAAAAGAGCAGATCAATATTTTTCTAATCTGAAAAATTATTGTTTTAAAGGAGACATCTTATGTAATGCACTTGCCAGCCTATAGGATGCACTTCTCTGTATCACATATATAGTTGTGAGCAATACGGGTTGTTGCTAGTGCTTGCAGGCCCGCAGAACTAAATCTCAATAACACAGTTCACAATGCGAGACCCGTAGCAGTTTGAAAAAAAACAAGTGGAAAAATTACAGCCTGTAACACTTGCAAAAAAAGAAAGCGTCACTTAACAAAAAAAAAATACGACCCTCTGCACTTAGAAAAAAAAATAAGAGGTAAAAAAAATACGAAGTTAACGGCCGAACCGCACACATACAAAAACAACAATAACACCACCAAAATTAACAAAAATACAAAACAAACACCACTCACAGCACGGGGGGACAGCCTAGATGTCTGGAAGTCATGGCAATTTAACCACAATTTGCAGAGTTTACACACAAGAAAATCGCATAAGCGCGGAAAAAAAATGGCGGCCGAAAAAAACAAAAACGAGGCTTCACAACCCCTAAACACGCAAAACACCGCCAAGCACATAAGAGTTTTACAAGTACGAGGTATAAAAGACATTATTATGGACAACGGAAAATGCTCCACACCCGCGTAAAGCATAGACAATCCATTTTACAACACTAACTTACAACTAATAAAATTACAATTACAAAATGCCAAATTACACAGCTAAATAAACAGTTTGGCCTCACGCACGCAACCTATTTACACTACACACATTGCTGACACTTACACCTCAGGTCAGCAACAGTGCAAATGTACATTGTATGCTGCAGGAAAAGTAAAACAGATTGTTAGCTCTTCAGGATATTCATTGCTGGATGTATTAATTACAAATAGGTAAAGTATATTAATGTATTATTTCATTAATTAATTAATTAGCATTAAAAAATATATATATATAAGAAAAAAGACCAGGGGAGAGGATCGCAATGAGCCACAAGGGCATTCAGCGTGGGGCTCACAATGAGCGGAAAGGGTGCTCAGAGGAGCAAAAGTACACAAAAGGAGAGGCTCGCAATGAGCGCCAAAGCCTATCAGCACGCCCCTTGCAATGACTGACAAAGTTGCTCTGTCTACAAAAATACATGAGCGGAGAGCCTCGCAATGAGCACCAAAGGTGTTCAGCATGGGGCTCACAATGAGCGCAGACAGTGCTCAGAGGAGCAAAAGTACACAAGGGGAGAGGCTTGCAATGAACGCCAAAGGTGCTAACATCACCAAAATTACCCGAGCGGAGAGGCTCGCAATGAGGGCTCACAATGAGCGCAGAGGGTGCTCAGAGGAGCAAAAGTACACCAGGGGACAGGTTCGCAATGAATGCCGAAGGTGCTCAGCACGGGGCTTGCAATGAGCGCCGAAGGTGCTCAGATGACCAAAATCCTTAAATTGTGTGCCAAACAGCATTCTCAGCCTTACAATTTTATTGACCATCATTTTTTGACGGACAAGTCGCTAGCTATATATTAACCTTCTGTTGCTTATAAGATAAACTTGAAACAACTCATCTGTGCATTGGATCTGATGCAGATTATACGATATTGATAATGGATAAATAATTAGAATCAAATTAATTAATTATGGTGAATTAACTTCTCTTAGAGAACATTAAAAGATATACATGGGAAGATAATAATAATTTTGTTCTATTACAAATCATGGGCCCTATGTTAATCGCCAATATCACAGTTTACACCAATTTTTAAGGTCAAAGTAAATCTTGCTAGTTGTGTTAATCACCAATCCTGAAAAACTCGTGAGAGTGACTGAGGCACGACAAAGCCCAAAAGCAAGACAAACTATTGCATGTACCGAAGACCACTCGCAAATGGTTTTAAAGACATTAGTAGGGTTAAGATACCAGGGGGCCCGTTGGGGGGGGGGGATGAAGGGAAAGCTGGTGTAATGAGTGTGCCCTGGGGTTTGGGTGTCCACTACAGTCCTGGAAAAATTACAAAAGAATTAGGAAAATAAATAGACTTCATATTTTACATATACTGTGGTGTACTGCCCCCCGGTGGATGGTGCAAGTCATAAAGTAGGGGAGAAATCTGCTGCAGGTAACTTGGAGTTAATCCCCTGGAGCTGGGCTAATTGGAGCTGCAGGTATGAAATGCCTTTTTAAAAGACACACATAGAGAGATTAAGGGTGGCTGATTAGGCTCTGGCCTGAGTGCTGTGAGTGCTGTGTGAAGATGCAGTCTATGTGAAAAGTTGTGATGTGAGACAGTAAAGAAGACTGGATCCTGAGAGCTGTGCTGAGATAAGCTCTGAAGTAAGGCAGCAGGGAAGACTGCTTACAGTACAGAGAGACACTGACGAGTAAGTTGGATTGTCTGGAGAATACAGCCAGCAGCTTAAGAAGAGACACTGAGTGTTTCAGCGTGACCTGGGAGGAGAAAGAGACATTACAGAGCAGCACAGGAATCTGCCAGTTAGAGGATCAGAGAGTCCGCACGGAGACCTAAGGTAACCCTGGAGGAGCTGCAGAGTTCCACAGCAGAGACTGGAGTATCTGTACATAGGACGACAATAAGCCGTACACTCCATAGAGTTGGGCTTTATGGCAGAGTGGCCAGAAGAAAGCCATTACTTTCAGCAAAAAACAAAATGGCACGTTTTGAGTTTGCGAAAAGGTATGTGGGAGACTCCGAAAATGTATTGAGGAAGATGCTCTGGTCTGATGAGACTAAAATTGAACTTTTCGTCCATCAAAGAAAACGCTATGTCTGGCACAAACCCTACACATCACATCACCCAAAGAACAACATCCCTACATTAAAATATGGTGGTGGCAGCATCATGCTGTGTGGATGTTTTTCAGTAGCTGGGACTGGGAGACTGGTTAGAGTTGAGGGAAAGATAGATGGTGCTAAATACAGGGATATTCTTGAGCAAAACCTGTACCACTCTGTGCGTGATTTGAGGCTACAACGGAGGTTCACCTTCCAGCAGGACAATGACCCCAAACAAACTGCTAAAGCAACACTTGAGTGGTTTAAGGGGAAACATGTAAATGTGTTGGAATGGCCTAGTCAAAGCCCAGACCTCAATCCAATAGAAAATCTGTGGTCAGACTTAAAGATTACTGTTCACAAGTGCAAACCATCCAACTTGAAGGAACTGGAGCAGTTTTGCAAGGAGGAATGGGCACAAATCCCAGTGGTAAGATGTGGCAAGCTCATAGAGACTTATCCAAAGCAACTTGGAGCTGTGATTGCCGCAAAAGGTGGCTCTACAAAGTATTGACTTTAGGGGGGTGAATAGTTATGCACATTGACTTTTTTTGTCCTATTTGTTGTTTGTTTCACAATAATAATAAAAAAAAACATCTTCAAAGCTGTGGGCATGTTCTGTAAATTAAATGATGCAAATCCTCAAACAATCCATGTTAATTCCAGGTTGTGAGGCAACAAAACATGAAAAATGCCAAGGGGTGTGAATACTTTTGCAAGGCACTGTATCACATATATAGTTGTGAGCATGCGAGCCCGCTTAAGCTGTTGCTAACGCTTGCGGGCTCGCGTAGCGAGGGCCTCAGTTACTGGCATAGAGCGCCGAAGGCGCTCCATGCCAGCAACTGCGGCCCTCGCGAAGCCTCCCCCGAGCACACACAGGCCTGCGCGGGCTGGATAGGTGAGTGGAGCCTGATAGGGGCTCGCTTCGCGAAGGCCGCAGTTGCTGGCAAGGATCGCCGAATGCGCTCCTTGCCAGCAACTGCGGCCCTCGCGAATCGGGCTGTGGTGTCTCTATACCCCCATGTTGAGAGGCCTGTCCCAGCCAGCTTACCATCTGTGACTGCTCCCGTTGCGGCGCTGCCGCTGTGTGTCGGCGAGTCAGACTCCCACAATGCAGCCGGAGAGCAGGCAGGCATGGAGGCTGGACTCCTGTACCAATGACTATATCTCTGTCAAAAAGTGTACCACAAAGCAGTGGGAGGATCACTCTTCAATGGAGCTGTACAGAAGAAGCACAGAGGCTTGCAATGTGTTTCCCTCTTCTGTTTCCCGGGGAAGAAAGCAGCACTTGGTGCCTTCTGTAGGACAGAGGGGTATGAGACTGTAAGTGGCTGAACAATCAGAATTTCTTAATATGGTTACAGGTCCTTGGAAACTGTCCAGCTGTTAAAGCAGCATTGCCTGTCACATAGTACAGTTTGCAGCCTTATACCCCAAACCCTCTCCATAATAAACATGCCTACTTCATCTATCAGCCTCCATAACAGTGTTGGTCTACGTCACAGGTAAATTCAGTCACAAATAAAGCAGCACTTCCATTTCCTTCCTTGTAGTACACACCATGCTTTCATAGCTCACCTTTCATTTTCTAAATCTAATACTATTCTTATTTATTTCCATTCATATTAAACACTAACCTTTATCCAGCGCCATTTTCCCTCATGAATTACATAATTTCTTTAGAGCCCTCCATATTGTAACACTGCCTCATAGAACATATCTTCCCTCACAGGTCAGACCCTCTCCTTCAAACTCTACTCTGTTCTCTATTATGTCCCCCTCTTCTATTACCTACATCAAATTAACCTCTGGTATCATACTAATCCACTTTCCTTAGAAATTACAAACTATTTTATACACCAAAACTTATCACAGTGCTCCACTATTCTTCATAGTTTGACTCCATCCCATTTAACTCGATTAAATAATCTCTGCCACAGTCATCCAATTTCTCACATACTTCAATTTCTAACTTCTGATTTGTCTATATTACATAGTTTAGACAAATCATTATTAAAAAATATCTTAGCAATTGCTTTGAGCGGCAGGCGGTGATGCAGGGGTGTGTATATAGTGTGTGTGTGTATATAGTGTGTGTGTGTATAGTGTGTGTGTGTATAATGTGTGTGCATATGAATAATGTGTGTGCGTGTGTATATAGTGTGTGTGTGTATGTATAGTGTGTGTGTGTGTGTGTGTACAGATACAGTCAGTGCATACACCTGAATGTGCATGTATAACATATATTACATGGTACATTAGTCAGTCATTGTATATGTGCCTCATCTCCATCTTATTGTGTGTGTGTGTGTGTGTATATATAGTGTGTGTATATAGTGTGTGTGTGTGTGTGTATAGTGTGTCTGTGTGTGTGTATAGTGTGTGTGTGTGTGTATATAGTGTGTGTATATAGTGTGTGTGTGTATAGTGTGTGTGTATAATGTGTGTGCATATGAATAATGTGTGTGCGTGTGTATATAGTGTGTGTGTGTATGTATAGTGTGTACAGATACAGTCAGTGCATACACCTAAATGTGCATGTATAACATATATTACACTGTACATTACAGTCAGTCATTGTATATGTGCCTCATCTCCATCTTATAGTGTGTGTGTGTGTGTGTGTGTGTATAGTGTGTGTGTGTGTATAATGTGTGTGTGTGTATAATATGTGTGTGTGTACAGATATACAGTCAGTGCATACACCTATATGTGCATGTATAACATATATTACACGGTACATTACAGTCAGTCATTGTATATGTGCCTCATCTCCATCTTATTGTGTGTGTGTGTGTGTGTATATAGTGTGTGTATATAGTGTGTGTGTGTGTGTGTGTATATAGTGTGTGTGTGTATATATAGTGTGTGTGTGTGTGTACACATATACAGTCAGTGCATACACCTATATGTGCATGTATAACATATATTACATGGTACATTTCAGTCAGTCATTGTATATGTGCCTCATCTCCATCTTATTGTGTGTGTGTATGTGTGTGTATATAGTGTGTGTGTGTGTATAGTGTGTGTGTGTGTATAATGTGTGTGTATATAGTGTGTGTGTGTATATAGTGTGTGTGTGTATATATAGTGTGTGTGTATATATAGTTTGTGTGTATATAGTGTGTGTGTGTGTATATAGTGTGTGTGTGTGTGTGTGTGTGTACAGATATACAGTCAGTGCATACACCTATATGTGCATGTATAACATATATTACAACGTACATTACAGTCAGTCATTGTATATGTGCCTCATCTCCATCTTATTTTGTGTGTGTGTATATATATATAATGTGTGTGTGTGAGTGTGTATTGTGTGTGTATATTGTGTGTATATAATGTGTGTGTGTGTGTATATATAATGTGTGTGTATATTGTGTGTGTGTGTATACACACACATTATATACACACACACACACAATATACACACACATTATATATACACACACACACATTATATACACACACAATATACACACACAATACACACTCACACACACACATTATATATATATATACACACACAAAATAAGATGGAGATGAGGCACATATACAATGACTGACTGTAATGTACGGTGTAATATATGTTATACATGCACATATAGGTGTATGCACTGACTGTATATCTGTACACACACACACTATATACACACACACTATACACACACACACACACACTATACACACACATTATATATACACACACATTGGCCCTCATTCTATTATCGGCCGTAAATCGTCCGCAAAGCTGCGATTCCTTGCTTGGCTCCCGTTACCTTGCAATTCAAATAGACGGCGCCGCAAGGATATCCCCTTACGGCCGGCCGTATATCTTGCAACCGGCCGTAAGCTCAGAAATCTTTAAATGCAAAAATAAATTCAAGACGGCACTGTAAAGCTCTGTAAATGCTAGGAATCATAATGGGGGACATGAGGATTAATAGCAACCCCCTCTCAAGCTTGCATATCAGCCCAAATCCGAGATTTCATTAACTGTTTATTTTCCGGCCGCAGCGTGGGAGTGTCTGAGGTGCTCCAAGCCCTCTGGACTTTTTCCATGGATATTTGACATAAATGAAAATAAAAATTATTTACGGATTTGAGTGTAGGGGAATGTTGTGCTATGAATGCTAACACCTACAATCACTTTATAGTCTCCTCAGAGTGCAGGATGGCTTTATTATGGCTTTTCTTATGTGCTTAATTGTGTGCCTGCGGGACCTTTTTGCTGCAAGTAAGCTGCGGCTCGGTTTTAGCCTTGCAGAGAGGGTTCCCGGAGCAATTGAATAGCAACCAGCATTTTCTTGCGGCCGAAACTCTTGCGGCCGTTTAAGATCAAAGGCTTTCCTCTGGCGCGTGCGGCCGCAAGGGATAACAAGGCGCCGGCCGCAAGCCTGCCGGAGTCCCCGGCCGGAAGGGAATAGAATAGGCAAATAGCTTGCGGCCGGTCCTTGCGGCCCCGCATCTCCTACGGCCGATAATAGAATGAGCCCCATTATATATATATACACACACACACAATATATTGTGTCTGTGTATGTGTGTATATATAATGTGTGTGTGTATATAATGTGTGTGTGTATATATAATGTGTGTGTGTGTATCACATATATAGTTGTGAGCATGAGAGCCCGCTCGAGCCATTGCTCACGCTTGCGGCCGCCGAACAAAACGAAAACGAGGCTACAGCACTCCAAACACGCAAAACACCACAAGAAACATGCAAAACACCTATGGATATTCCACTACAGACGTATACCACACATTACCCGCCATTTTAGAACAATGCGGAAGTACACAACTACGCTAACGGTTTAGTCTCACGCACGAACACTATTACACTGCACACATTCATCACGCTTACACAGCAGCTCCACACCACTAATGCTGCAGCAACATCAAAACAGATTGTCAGCTCTTCAACACAATACTTCCAGCATATATTACTTCAAAATAGGTAAAGTATATTACTTTATTAATCTATTACTTATTTTATTATTATACACCAAACAGCATTAGCTCACTTACAATTTCATTGCCGTCATTTTTTGACGGGCAATTCTCTAGTATGTTTATATTTATATGTATTTTTTTTATATAAATATATCTATATATATATATATTTTTTTTTTTTAAATGTTTGCATCTGGGCCCTCCTGTCAGTAGCTCTGCCACTGCCAGTACTCAAGAGGTTAATAAATATCCTGAAACCATGTTGCCTAGGAAAAAAATGCTCTAGTGCATTATATAATACATAAATTATACAAATACAAAATTAACACATTTTTACAAATTGACTCTATAGATACAATTGTCACATCTCTTAAATTCTAATAATCATGATGTTGGGGAGGGGGGGGAGGGGAGAGGGGAAGGGGGTGGGGAGGAGGGGTAGAGTGGAAGGGGGGGAAGAGGAGGATGATGGGGGAAGGGGGGAAGAGGAGGGTGAGAGGGAGGAGGGGGAGAGGGGGAGGAGGGGGAGAGGGGAAGGAGGAGGAAGAGGGGGAGAGTGGAAGGGGGGGGAGAGGAGGATGATGGGGAAGGGGGGAAGAGGAGGATGATGGGGAAGAGGTGGATGAGGGGGGAAAAGGAGGAGGAGGGGGAGGAGTATGAGGGGGGAAGGAGGAGGAGGAGGGGGAGGAGGATGAGGGGGAAAGGAGGAGGATGAGGGGGAGGAGGATGAGTCGGAAAGGAGGAGGATGAGGAAGGGCTTAGGGCTTATAATATATGTTTTTGTTGACCCTATTTTCCATTTACCCAGCTAGTTTACTGTTTTTCTTTGAAATAAATATTTAAAAACATTTAACCTACTGGTGCCTCAATTAATGTAATTTTATTGGTATCTATTTTTATTTTTTAAATTTATCAGTAGCTGCTGCATTTCCCACCCTAGGCTTATACTCAAGCCAATAAGTTTTCACAGTTTTTTGTGGTAAAATTAGGTGCTTATTTTAGGGTCGGCTTGTACTCGAGTATATACGGTACTTCAGTTAAGAGTTATTCTAAATATCTAGTTAACTGAGACTTTGCAAACAATAATTAAATATCATGGTTAACTATATTTTAACTTATGGAATTATGAGGCAGAGCCAGCGTTCCCTCTTTTCCCACAATTTAAGTTATACACATTTATTTATATTTTGTCTTCTAATCCAAGAGAATCTCCATACTTAAAACTTGGATGTTTATTTTAAGTTATATTCATTTTATGGGATTACTAATTAAAGATAAATTTAATTATTCTGGATATTTAACTGAATTGTAGTCTGTCACGACCGGCCAATTTGGGGGAACACACTCACCCCAAATCTCTCTCTCTCCACGGTCGCAACTTTTTGTTCAGATCTCAACACCAGCAGACACTTCAGATGACAGCATCATTACTGCAGAGACATGCACCTCAGACCCCTATTCTTACGATCTAACAATCACACCCATGTACCTTGGATTAGTACAAGCAGACTCTGACACCACCTGTGTTTAGTGTGTCCAAAGTCAGACTGGCCACTTCTTTATTGTTACAAAGATATATAAAAAAAAAACAGAAAGATGACACAAAACACCAAAGACTGCCCCCAGTTCTAGCCCATCCTCCTAGGCAAATAGCTTGCTATTCCCCCTCACCCACATGATTTCCTGATGTAGAGAGGCATCTAACTTTCTTCTAATTACACCTTTTGTTTCTCCTCTTACAGAGCCATAAAACTAGTTCCCCCTTTCATGAATAAAGCCAGAGCCTTCACACGTGGCCGATCGCAGGGCCATATAAATTCCACTATCCTATTTCTAACACAGATACAGTTTTGCAATGTTAGTCAATTACAGCACCACATGCACCTATTACATCCATGATATAAATGTTAAGCAAATTGTTAGTAGATTCTAACCACACATATAATAACAGATAAACCCCAAATAGTCCAGTGGGCCCTTCTGTTCATAACAGCTAGTTTCCCCCATCCTAGTGTGGCCTAGGAATTCGTCCTGACGGACAAATTTCTAGCCACACTGATCTCACTTGTGCAAGTGATGGTGATTGTAATAGCCTCACAGTCCACATTTCTTCCAATTCCAATGGGCACACAATTTTGGGCATAGCCTCCATGGCTCAATTGCCAACCGCCTTCCTTGGGCCATGGCACATGCCCCCTTCCTCCCCATCCATTGGGGAAAACAATTTAATTGGGCAGCTGCATCTAAAACAGTCCTTGGGCCTATTAGTTCACCCAGTCCAAAGGGTCCCAGGGTGGTACAAAGTCCAGGTGACAGTTCCCAAGGTGACATGGCTCGCCCCCCTCCCAAAAACCAGGGCCAGTGCCCTCCTCTTCCCAATGTCTGAGGGGAAACATTTTCCTTGGTAATCCCATAAACTAACACCTCCAGGGAGGAACATACCAGTCTGATACTGAACCCAGCATCCATGATGGTGGTCTGGAATGGAGGCTCCACTTTCACCTGCACCGCAGTCTGGGCACAGTAACCCCTCTCACCTGCAGCAATGGTCTGGGCATGGGACTCCATTTCTCCATCTCCTTGGACCACAGTTGGTGCGCTGTATTCCATCTCGCCTGGATTGGGCACACAATAAGGAATGTGGTCCCTCTTTAAATGATTTGCAGTGTCTCTGTTTGGCAGGATCTCAGGGATCATAACCTCCCCTGCCCCCTTGTCTGTTGCTAGCTCTCTGACATTTTTTATCAGCGGGAGCTCCATGCTAGGCCCAAAGTCCATTCCCAGGGCACAGTGAACATAGCTGCTCCTATCCAGACTGTTTGCTTGGCCTGGGTTCTGCCAACAGACCTCTGTGCCAGGGTAATCAATGCAGTTCAAGGGTGCCATTGCCAGCCCACCCCCCAACAACCAGGGCCCATACACTCTTCTGTCCCACTGCATGGGTAAAACACTCCCCTGGGGTGCCCAGAAAAATAGTAATTCCAGGGGGTCATTTACTGGACGGATGTGGAAGCTGGCACCCAATGTTGTGGTCTGGTCTAAAGACTCCAAACATCTATGTGGTATCTGGATCAGCACATCACCTCCCCATCTCTCTGGAACCACTGCCTGGTCACAGCACTCACCTCCCTTGGGATCTTTGGTCACTGTGTTCCCTGGCAGGACCTCACAGCTCTCATCCAGACATCCCCTTGGGCCATCAGTTTTACAGACATTCTCTGTCTTCTCAATTGCCTTGTTGGGTCTGGCTGGCCCCCTTGGTCTGACACAGTCCCAAGGTTGTTCTCGGTGTTCGCCCCTGTACCCATGGCTGGTTCCTGGACTGTAGTTATCCACGGGAACCCCATGTTAGGTTCACGATCCATCTCTGGTTCTTTCCAGAACTCTCCCAGGCCCTCCATCTGGCCTGCTATTCCTGTCTGAGACTCAGACTCCACCGGTTTTGAGATGTACCCATAATGTATGGTACCCTCCTCATCTGTCCCAGTTGTAGCAAAAATTAACTGGGCCTTGTCCATTTGTATCTCCACATTGGTATTGTCCTGGTCAGAGTCCACAATATCCTCTCCCCAGACCTCTGGTAACCAATAATTTTCCTCCCTGTCCGCCTGACAGGGTTCCTCCCAACTGGATGGCCAAAGCCCCTCCATGGATGCCTCATCCAGCAATTCAACATACTCAGCCTCCAGCTGCAGCTCTTGCTGAATCAGGGGTTCCAGCAAATTAGCCTCCGGGGACCATGGTTCTAATCCCAGACCATGACAGCGTTTAAGAAATAAGTTATTTTTCCTCCTTACAATCCCCATGCCACATTCAGGATCACCAAAGAAGATCTCCCAGAGCCCATCTATTAGCTCCAATTGAACATAGAGATCCTCTTCAAGGGCACCAACAGGCCCTATCCTGGCATGATACTGTTTCTCTAAGGCAATCTCTGATACAAATGTTAAGCAAATTGTTAGTACATTCTAACCACACATATAATAACAGATAAACCCCAAATAGTCCAGTGGGCCCTTCTGTTCATAACATAGTCAGTACAGAGTGTGTTTACAAAAGTGCATAATTTTCCTCCCTCTTGACCATGCCATAAATCTCTACCAAATCTGGTAACATATTTTAGCAAATGGTGACCATCTTTCCAAGGCCGTTTCCGATACGATTCTCCTGATATTTCCAGAACAATGGATTTACATTGTGATCATCCATATAACAAAACAAGGGTGTGGGAATGTTCTTACTGGAAAGTACCCTCAGAATACAGTTATTTCAGGTTTCTCTCCATATTACTATAACAATCGTTGGCTCACTGACTGGATCACCTCAGTAAGCTCAATCAGAAGGGTGCTCAGCTGTTAGTGGATTTGAGATTGCAAGCAACCTTGCACATGTTTCTGCATCCTACTGATACAACATTATATCTTCTTAACATTGAATAGGGAATCTAAGGGAGGCCTATAACATTTAGATATCATAAAACACATTTAATGGCAGATAGAAATTCAAAAAGGCCCACCTATTAGGCTTATTCTATCTACCTAAAATCTTGGTTTACTTTAGCCTCAGGAATAATTTATGCTTAAATTATTTAATTGTAGTTGTACATACCACTTCTACTGGAAGTCTACTTTTTTATTACAATTTCTGTAAGGTAGTACTTTCTCACATTATGCCTCAATCTCCCACCTTCAAATAATGGCCTCTTGTTCTTGCATTCCTCTTTTTCAGGGACATACTTCCCTACTGAACTTTATTAAATCCTTTGATATACTTGAATGTTTCTTTTCTCTATGTCCTTTTGCCCTGTAAGCTATACAAATTAAGAGCATAATGTATTTCCTTAGAGGTTTTGTCTTTAGACCATGCACCATTTTAGCTGTGCTCCAACTAATTGTTTTTAATTTTATAGTATCCTCTGGGAGATATGCAGCCTGATTCAATTCGGGTCCGTAACTCAATTGCAAGTAGCCAATTTTCTGAGATCGAGTTGCGAGCTCTAGTAGGTCTACTTTTACTTTGCTATTCAATTGGCTGGGCACGAAAGCTAGGCGCCGAGAATCGGAAACCATGCTCTTGGCAGTAGCATTTGCAGTCTTGAACATGATCACGGACCCAAGCCCCGAAACTCGTGGTTCAAGCCCGTAAGATTGAAGTACCTTAAATGCAAATATAAATTCAATAAAGCACTGTAAATGATTAACAGAATTGGTTGACAGAATTAAAAGCACAACATTCTCAAGCTTGCACATCGTTAAAATATAATACCTTATTTCATGTTAAATTTCCGTCCAATGTCCTACGGGCTTGAATGACCTCCAAGCCCATAACTCATTATTCAAGCCCGTAGGACTTTGAAAAAAATTGAGGTTGGATTCTAAAGTCCTACGGGCTTGGAGGTTAGTACCTCTCTTTTCCTGCTGCTAATTCATCTTCCAGGGCAGTGAAGTATCCTACTGGCTTTTCCTGCAATGCTGTATTGTTTGCCTACTTTTAAATAACTAATTTATTCTTGTCTTCATTAAATTAATATTAAGTATATATTCTACTTTTTTACTCTAATTGCATAATTATCAGTGCTGAAATGTATAGCAAAAAAACCTGACTTTTGCTCTAGTTTTGTTAAATAATTACACATATGCTTTAGACTTTCTGGAAGAACCAACCTGTTACATATTTTTGAACCATTCTTAAGAGGCAAACCTTCCCCTGAATATCATTATACTACTAATAAATATATATTAATCAAAATGGGCCTCGGCACAGATCTTGATGATGAAAACCGTAGACATGATTTAACCAATATTATTAAAATGTTCATATTGAAATTTTAATTTTAATATCTGTATTATTTAATATACAACACAATGCTTTGATATTACCACACAAATTATATATAACAATTAAGTGGAATAACTCAATGTAAATAATTTTACTCCACATAACATATGTACACAGAGGCTTTGCTGCTTGAAGAAATGAATTGCTGCACCAAGAGATATCATTCAGGAAAGCTTATTTATATTTCATACACTATCACATGAGCCACATCTTGAATTAATGGGCCTTGAAAATGGATTATATTCAACATATTTTCAAAATCAATCATACATGAAATTGACAGTGCTTCGACAATGTCCAAGGGAGATGAATATTGTGTAGTTTGTGATCTATCCCTTTCTTGTAGAATTTGTCCGTAATGTATATATTTAGGGACCTTAGGACCTCTATAGTAATTTATAGTTATATAAAATAGAATAAATAAATAAATATATTTTACAAGTTAAACTTGCCATTCATTATATTAGTCTCAAAGTGAGGTGTCTAGGGAAATGAAATTGAGAAAGTGCAGCAAATATGACAGATGTTTTTAGAAGATACTTATACAGACAGGGATACGTGAACCCATTAACTGATGACCATTGAAAAACAATCATTTTTTGAAATGCATTTACAATATTAACTGTTCCTTGTTTACAGTGTCCCCTTTCAAGGAATAAGAATTGATAATAAACAGAATATTTATTTTATGTTAAAAAAATAAACAAAGCCTATAATATAAAGGAGCGCTGTGGTTATTTTGGTATGGTCTTTGAAAAACTAAATTTGATAATAGACAAAATGTATTTAGAAAGCTAAAAAAAATGCAAATATGAATACATAATAAAAAAATGTTTTTATCTTTTATACCAAATTATTATTTACTACATGCATCCATTTTCTTTGGTGAGCTTATTCAAGAGGGTGTGTCCTTCTTAAATTAATGAGCTTTCCTGTAGCATTGCTAAAAGCACTGGAACTTATAGTTGCCACATTACCAATATTTAGATTTAGATTTGCAATGAAAGTCTTCTCCCACTTCAGGAGGTTGTACATCTCACAGCAGCACAAATACATTTAAATATATTATAGGCTGCATTTTTTTATTTTTATTTAGCTAGGAAAATATAGCAGAAAATAGAACAAGTAATTAACAATATTTACAATAGACAAATAATACTTTCACCATAAATTTGTTTAATATTATTATTATTATAGTTCATTTATAACGCGCCAACATATTCTGTAGCGCTGTACATAAGTTAAGTTCAGACAAAGATAAATACAAATTAACATATAGCAAAGCAAGGAGGGCCCTATCTTTGAGCTAGGAATCCAATGTCCATGCCCAAAGTACTTAGGATAGAAACTCGCAGACTTAGAGTCTAAGGTATAGTGATTGGTAAAAGAGGGAGAGAGAGGTGATAAGTGTGTTAGGGTGGAAGGTTATACGCTTCTTTAAAGAGATGCGTTTTAAGTGAGGTTTTAAATGTTTTGAGGCAAGAGGATAATCTGTTGGAGCAAGGCAAGGAGTTCCAGAGACTAGGGGCAGCACGAGAAAAGTCCTGGATGCAGGAGTGAGAGGAGGTGACAAGAGTTGTAGAAAGAAGAAGGTCATTAGCAGAACGAAGAGGGCGGGTGGGGGAGTATTTGGAGATGAGAGCAGAGATGTATGGGGGAGCATTATTGTTGAGGGCTTTGTAAGTTAGGGTCATGATTTTAAAATTTATTTTTGAGGCTAAGGGAAGCCAGTGGAGTGATTAACAGAGAGGTGATGCCGACACTGAACGTTGTGTACGGAAGATGAGTCTAGCAGAGGCATTCATAATGGATTAAAGTGGAGATAGTCGGGTGGTTGGTAGGCCAACAAGAAGTGAGTTGCAGTAGTCTAGTCGAGAGATGATGAGGGAGTATATTCAGATTTTAGTTGTGTCTTGTGTAAGATAGTGACGAATTCTGAAGATGTTTTTTAGATGGAAAAAAAAGATTTAGTTAGTGATTGTATATAAGACAGAGCTATGTCCAGTAGAACTCCAGAGGATGATGTGGTGAGGTTGAAGGTAAGGAAGTGATGGTCAGGGAGTGGATGGATGACTGGGTAGAAGGTTATGCTGAGATTGGTGAAGATAAGGTCAAGAGAATGTCCAGCATGACGAGTAGAAGAATCTGTTAGTTGTGAGAGCCCAAGGGAAGAGGTGAGTGCAAACAGTTTGGCTGCTGCTGGGGACGTGAGAGTGTCAACAGCAATGTTAAAATCTCCAAGTACCAGTGAAGGAACATTGGAGGAGAGAAAGTGAGGGAGCCAGGCAGAAAAGTGATCAAGAAATTGAGAGGGCGTTCCTGGGGGGGGGGGGGGGGTGGAGTGGGGGCGATAGATCATAGCTACATGTAGAGAGAAAGGTGAGAAGAGGCGAATTGTATGAACTTCAAAGGATGAGAATTGGAGGGATGGGATAGGGGGTATGAGGTGAAATGTACAGCGAGTGGTAAAGAAAAACACCCAAACCACCACCTTGTGGCTGAGGTGAAAACCACCGTGAGGGAGTGCTGCAGGGGAGGCAGTGTCTGAGGATGAGAGCCAGGTTTCAGTGAGAGCCAGTAGATTGAGGGAGTTGGTAGTGAATAGGTCATGAGTGAATGTGAGTTTATTGCAGATAGATTGTGTGTTCCAGAGGGCGCAGGAGAAAGGTAGAGTTGAAGGTTTGTGACATGTGATGGATATCAGATTCTGGGTGTTACGGGTGTTTGTTGGCCTTGAACCTAGATGGAAACAATTTCTCCTATAATGGCACATTATCATAAAGACAGTTGAAAAACCTGTCATATATAGAAAACAGGTCAATACATTATGACAATAAATGGGCCTCTTTTGGGTCAATAGTTATACAATAACAAAAATGAGAGCTTTGAAAAAAATGAAGAGCATATTAGTTGTTAAAGTTGCAAGTTAAATGCAAGTTAAAATATATTTTATGTTCAGTTGTGACAGATATTGAAGTTAAGATGATATAAAGTGAATCTTTAATAATATATGGTTGTATAATGTATGTTTTTAATTTGATATGTTATTTGTTTGTATAATGTTATGTTCTTTCAAATATAAAAAAAAAACATTTCTTCTGTAATAATAATAATAAACATTTTAGTGAAATATATGAGATATTTCGCTTTATATTGAAATTCATATTGCTTGGCATACAAGCAGCCATTTTACCCCTCTAATTCGTCACTGAGATCCTCCTCCATATTTTTTTTAGCTGCAAAGATTATGTCATTGTTGGGGGTTGGGTGAAGATTCTACTCACAACATGGCAGCTGTTAGAGAGCTTCATCCCCCTAGGAGGACATTTTACCAGAAAAAGAAAATTGTATAACACACAAACCCTCACATTAATAATAGCTAATACTACTTACATAATCTATATGTATACTGTATACATACAAACAACAGTTACATATAGTGCATGTATGTTTAATAAACAGTCATCTATATTTATTTGATTTATGTAAGAATAATTTGTTTTTATATTATGGAAGAGATGTGCATACACAATACAGACGGACCTCGACATTCACAGGGGTTTTGTTCGCGGCACACCTACAAATGTGGAAAAGCCACAAATAACTGATACCAGGCTTAAATGATATAGAATAGCCACTTTATTTTCAAATAGAGAGAAAAATAGAATTAAAAAAACGAATAGCCATTATGTGGTGCACTCATGATATTACGGGAAAATGAACAAATAAATATAATGGTCCTAAAAATATATATTTTATTTATCTAATTCTAGAAATTGGTACAGTACAGTATATGTGAATACTGTATACTTTTAATGGATCAAAAAAGAAAAATATAATTAAAAACAGAACATGTCCTCCTCTACAATATAAAGGCAAATATAGATAAACAAAGTGACATAAAACCAATAAAATAATCACATGGAGTATGGTAAATCAGAGCACCTTATTGTATATACCTTTACTGTATATTGGAGAGGAGTCCATGTTCTGATTACAATGACATTTATAATTTTTGCTCTGTTTATATACAGTATTCACATATACAAATAAAAATGTCTAGAATTAGGTGCTTAACTATTATATTTTACAATTATTAGATTTATTTTTTTCATTTTCACTTTGATTATGGATGCACCATAAAAAATCCTGATTATCTAGCCACAGCACAGTATTTAGTAAAGCATTCATCATTTAGGTCTTGTAGGAGTATAGTTGGGTAGAAGCGCAGGGTGCCTCAGGTATGGCAGAAGAGGGTAGACGGAGTCAAGGGGAGGCAAGGCTTCTTGGGCTTTTCTTCTTGAAATACATTGTTATCTCTGTTTACCTTTTTAATTTCTTCATCTCATTAAAAAATATTTGTGTATGTTGACATGGCCTCTTCGGCCAATCCTTTTACATGCAAGGAACGTACCAAACATGGGTCGAGGAAATAATACATTGCATATTTGACCATGCATAGTTCCTCTGCTATGTTGTTCAAGGTAAACTTGTCTTGCACTTCTACTTCATCTGGTATTGTCTAAGCCTCAGGAATAGTCAGCTCCATTAGGACATCCTCTGTTAGTGCAGCAGATCCTTTGTTAATCATTTCTTCATTTTCTTGTATTTCCATATCGTAAATGAATTTGGATTTCCTTTTTCATTGTATATTTGACAGTTTATTCATAAAGGCCGTAATGATGGGCAACCTCAGCAATTGAATTTGGTTTTCTAAGCATACTCAACATTTCCACTTTTTCTTGCAAAGCTTTCTTCTGTCTCTTTGAACTACTTTGAGAAGCACTAGGACCGTTTTGGATCCATCTCACACAGTTTTCTGTGTTAATGCAATTCTCCATGCAAATCTAGTGAGAAAATTGCACAAAAGAAACCTGCAAATGCAGTTGATGAGTTATGTCTGTATTTGTTTAATAAAATGCTCCTTTCTTGCTAGGGAGGTGTATCAGCAGCTATGGAAATGTTCCCCATGTCATGTTGTGGACCTAATTCAGCTGCATGGATGGCTTCACCACCAACATCGACATCACATTTGCATATTCTGTTGCAAGCGGCAGCTATAAAAGATGAAGCAGGATGAGGGTGAACATGATAGGCTAAATGGCTGCACCTATAGTGATCAATATGAGTGACAAAATGAAGCAAATAACCAAAAGTATATCTGATTTAATAAAGACAGGTACAGCTTTTGAAATAGATTCAGTAATAACTTTTTCCTCAGAGTTCAGTGGTCCTTTAAGTCAGAAACACTAATTTTCAAATGTAAATTTTAAAAACTACATTTATTTTTTCTTCAAAAACTGATATTATTGCTAATTAGGGAACAAATTAAAATGAAACTCCGTAGTGTCCTTTAAACCAGATCCCTATTACTATGTATTTCATGCTTGTTTTTTTATGGTAAATTAAAACTAGTTCAAATTCTCTTTGTTAAGTTGTGCAATCACTTTTCTTTTTTGGTATTTGTATTGCAAAACGTTTAGAGAAATACGCTTAGTCAGTGACAGGCAAACTATTTCAATTGAAGGGCTTCATGTGAGACCAACAAGTACTTAAAAGGGTCTCACAGTGCTTTAACCCTTTTTATTTTATCTAAAGCAAACATACTGTAGGAAAGTAACTTATTGGTGTTAGAAATACAGATAATGAGAAGTATGTATGAGTAGAACTAGGTAGGATTTGCCAGTTTTACAGAGATTCTGGATTGTGTTTTGTTCAAAAGGGACATGCTTACCCACTTCAGGGAACCACATTGAAAGTGCCTGAGGGTCTAGGCTGCCTGTTGTCCACCACTGTGCTAAATAGTGTTTATGGTGCTGGAGGACATCTAAGGTTTGAATGTTGGGAGTGTAAAACAACCCTTTTTTTTAAATTGGTCAGTATCAGAAACTAATGAAAATACTCATGATCTAAGATCGGGCAAAATGGAAAGCCAATAGAATAGTTAGTCATGGTCCTGAGTCAGTGCTGATAACCAGGGGTGTAGGAACAAGGGGTGGAAGGGGGGGGGGGGGTGGCAACTACCCTCCCCCCCAGATTATATGAATAGGGGCACACAAAATTCAGAAATAAAACAACTGACCTTTGTATTTATATATTTTTTTGCTCTTGCAATGTATTCATTTGAGTCATTCAGTCTTCACTTTTGTCCATCTCACTTTCTATCTCCTCTCTCTGTCTTCAGCCTCTTGCTCTTCACTAATTCCTCATTCCTTCCCTTGTTTCCCTCAGCACCCATATCCCACCTACCCTCAAACCCACTATTTTCTCCTGGTAAAGTTACATGTAGCAATTAAAATTAGAGGGAAGTGAGATGGGAGAAATCCTGGGCTATGCAGTTATATGATAGTGAGGTGGGAGGAAACCTGTGTGATGCAGTTATATGATAGTGAGATGGGAGGAAACCTGTGTGATGCAGGGATATTATAGTGAGGAGAGAGGAAGTATGTGTTATACAGTGATATGATAGTGAGAAGGGGGAAGCCTTTGCTATGAGAAGGGGAGACTAGGATGGAACCCTAGGGTATGCCAACAGTCATAGGGTGAGGTTAAGTAAGTTTGGGTTATTTTAATACACACATTAAATATTGTGCTTAAAAAAACCTCAATGTGCACAATCTCTGACAGTACACACAAAAGCCTTGTTAACATTAATAGACCTTATAGCCACAGGGTATGAAATGAAGCAAAGGTATCAATTTCATACTTAAAAAGTCAATTATATGCCATAATACATACATTAAAAAGGTGATTCTAAATATATTTTAAGACAAATCATTGCTAATTTTAGCATTAAGTAGATAATAGTTTTTTGTGTTTTGTAATTACATTCTTTATGCATGGATTAATATAATCCAAACTTACTTCACCATATATTTTTGTATGATTTAATTTTCTTTTTTTATGCTCTCCTCCAAACTCTTTTTTATCAACCTGATTTACTCTGCAGAGGGGTCACTCAGAATCTTGAGGACAGCAGTTCATTGTTCATCCATACATGGACCTGGACTGATACCATTAGAATTGAGAGAGAACATGTAGTGCCTCAGATCACTGCTTCCATTGGTGGCGGATAAGTACCATTCTTTTGATATTTTTTTCTCTCTTTAAATTTTATGCCCCCCAGAGTTTTTTGGGCTCCATCACCGATGCTGATGATAATTAGTAAATATAATCAGTAAATATGAAAGGCTACTAAAAGAATCCAACTGATCTTCAAAAAGTCATACTATATACTATATACTACATATACATGGAATGTTCAGCTATCAATAAACATTTTAAATAACCCTAGACATTTGCAAGTGGTACAGTCATCAGAGAAAGCTTCCTGGTTTTCTTTAGTCATGGTGAAACCCTTACTTTTTTCTGCTTAAAGTGGCTTAACTTTATGTGTGTTTTTCTGCTATGTCCTAATACTATGGGCCTTTCTCAACATTAAGACTGCAAACAACTGCTGCTTGCTTGAAATTTGGCAGAGCTATGTTGCTATTAAATTACAATGGGCTGCGAGCTACGGGCTTGAGACGCAAATTGTAGCTCGTTCGTAGAACATTGGATTTGCGGCTTTGAGGGCGATCAATTAGTGTAGACTGTAGTTACGGGTTTAGATGGAGCCAATGGAAAAATAGATTGTTAGCGTTACGTCACTGAAAAAGGGGAGTTAGAAGTCCTACGGGCTTCAATTACAAATTGCGATTGGACCCACATTCCAGAATAATGCAATAATAATAAAGCCGTAAATATGATATTCTATTACATGAGAGTTACAGTATATGTATTAACACATTGATTGCCCGGAACAATATAACACAGAATATAAACATGAAATTAAGTATTTTTCTGAGCCTATTTGCGAGCTTGAGAATGTTGTGCTATTAATTCTAAAACCTAACATCACTTTCCCTTTTATATGAAGTACAGTAGTGTGTTTTACATTTGCATTTACGGGGCTACGTATTGGTCTTTACCCCCCTTGCGGTTCCTATCCAGCACACGTTGGGCTTTGGTCTCCATTTGCTTGTTACGGGCTAGCTCGCAGGTTAATTTGTTGCAATTTAATAGCATGATTGGATTTGTAGTGGATTTTGACAGATCAAAAGATTTGAGAGCTGCAAAATTCCACGTTCATTTCCCGTAGGCATTTTTCGGCCTTCCTGCGTCTTAACCCGCAAGTCTGCGGCGGCCTGCTTTACGGGGCTAATTTAAAAGCTGTAAGTCCTACTTTCAACGTTACGGCCTACGTTTTAACACGTAGCCCGAATTTAATGAGGCTGATTGTTTTTTCATTTCACTTGCACCATGCTGTCTGCTGACAACTTTTGTATCAAATGTGTAATGTATTATGTCCGTACTTATAACGTGTTAATTGTACTCACTGTACTTTATTGTACTTTGTAAATAGCCTAAAAAAATAGCTGATACTTTAAAAATAAAGAGTAATAATAATAATTCATTGTTTTCTGTGTATGCTGGTTGGCATCCTGGTCAGGATGCTTCTGAGGAGGCCAGTAAAACTGCTTACAAGTATATATTGCACTAATATCAGCTCGACAACAGGCGCTTACTACAGTTAAAATCAAACAAATTCTGAGTATAATGTAATATAAACCCTATATCTTTTGAGCGATTTTAAAATTACCTGGTTTACTTGGAATGGGGCATTATAATTTATATCCAAGATGATTTTGGACTATCTTTGAATGGTAGATTTTTGCCTTTCCTGGGTGATTTCAGTCACTATCTCCACTTATTGATATTATTCTTCCTGTATTATATTAGTAATACTTTAGAGCACAAGCTAATTGTTAACAAGAAACTGTGTATTTCTAATTTGTTCTCTACCTTCCTTAACTATATCACTGGATTATTGGTGAAACAGGTCTTGGTACAATCGCATATAATATTACTATATTTCAATTCATAAAATAAAGGTTTCATTTTTGTGGGTAATACTTCAAAATATGTCTTTCTTGAGTTGATGGACTAAATTAGGACATCCCCTGGAGCACCTTTAATATGGGCAAAGAGGAAAACCATTAACTGGCACACAGGTACATCTTTTTTGTGTTTAATTTAAAGTAAACATGTCTCATTCATTGGAAGGGGAGAAGAAAAGAGTTATGGGAAAACTACCAACCATCTATGATAATGAATCAGGCTGGTTGGTAGTTTGCCCATAAAGAGGCGGAAATGGATAGATGTTGTCATAGAACCAATAAACTTGAGCTTGAGGAAGATCAGAAGTGCCTGGTGTGCTGCTGTCCATATGGTCACAGAGAGCTGGACATGACTAAACAACAACAAACAGATTAGTGAGATGAGGACTGTGGTGGGGTGAGACTCAACAACTTTGTAATATCACCATCATGACTCTCATTCAACCCAAGTGATGCACATCTAATCATGTGACCATTCCCTTAAACATTTTTAACAGAGAGATTCTGTGTGACTAGACAAATTATTTGTCCAGAATAACTTAAAACATCAAGCAGGACAGTGGAGACAAACTGTTCCTTAAAGAATAAGGAGACCATCATTATCGAATTCTGACCAAGCTGCTGATCAAAAGATACATGTGGAAGAGTTGAAGTATAAAACCCCAGGGACATCAATGCATGTTATTACCAATGAAGAGGCTGAATTACATTAAGGGGTGCATGTGGTGGAGTATTTGGAGAGAAGGGCGGGCCACTTGTGGACATTACTGCAACAGCTAGTGGCAGTAGTGTGGAGGCCAAAAGTAAGATTTCTGAAGGCACAGTTAGAATTGCAAAGGATACTGTCAGTTTTTAGCTGCACAAGTTTGGAGAGGGTGTTGCCTCAGTAAAGCTAGCTTGTTTACTTAAATGTCCCTTTCCATTTTTGTAACAGTGATTTTATTGAAACTGCCACGGCCTAAAGTCTGTTTGTTTTTAAGCTTCACAAGAATTATATTTCTAAACTTTACTGAGTATTTGATGTCACTCTAAACATTTCCAGGATATAATTTTTAACTAATTGGAATTCAAAGATTGCCAATTCTGATTGGCTGAAATATGATTCACACACATTTCAGCCAATCAGAAGCCACATACACTCTATTTAAGGCAGGAAAACAAGCCACAAGTCATTAGTCAGTGCGGGAGCACCTCCTAGGAGTAGCTCAATTAGAAATTATTATTATTATTATTTTACTGCAGAGGATTCTTTTATGTGGAGGCCCATTTCAATGGGCGAGAAGAAGAAGATCCTGGACTTCAGTAAAGAAGAAGAGGACATGAAGCTATTATCAACAAGGATAGCTTGCTTATCCAGGGCAGAACATTAAGAACCAGGGCATCTTTGATCATCACTGGAGGGCATCACAGGGTAAGTAAATAGATATGTTATCCTCTTACAAATATATATTTATATAAAAGTATTTATCTTTTTTACTTTATTAACTTTATTACTTTTATTTATATTTATTACTTTATTACTCTTTTATTTTCTATAAATTATTTTATTATTTAAAGTAATATTTTATATTATGTAGAGTTTTTTTTATTGAGGGTCCTTATGGATTACCATGGGGGTTAGATTAAATGGGGGTCAACTATGGACCCCTTAGGTGATAGGTAGGATACCCTGAGAGTCCTTGAGGGGGTTCCCTTCTCATAGTGCATGGGAAGGGGGTATCATAGAGGTTCCTCCTATTTATAGTGGGTATTGGGGGTATTCTGAGTATCCTCAGGCTTATAGGGGTAGTGGGTGATAGTCAGAGGTGTCATACACCACCCACATTAGTTTTGATTCATATTTAACTCCTTCTCTGCCATGGTAAGGAGTTTAGAAAGATAGATGGGCTAATATAGCATGTTTCAGTGTTGGGTGCCACAGTGCAGCATTTCTATGGAGAGTAATGTGCTTCTGACTCCACATCTCCTGTGAGCAGGCTGCATGCACATGTTAGGAGAGAAAGAGATCAACAACAAACAGGGCTTGATGACAGTCATCTATGTTGAGGGGCAGTTTTAGGAGCGCAATATTGGAATGGATCCCTAATAAGTAAATACAATGCTCCCATAGTTATGAGGCAGCCATTTCTCACTGTTACTTATTAAATTGAAATGAAGCCCTTATTCACTGTCTCAGACTTGCTGATTAACTCACCAGCGCAGAGTTCACAAATACTGAAATCAAGTAACGTATGGGGCTCTCCTGGACATAACTTGAGAACTTTTGTTCTAGATTGTTATTTCTCAATAACTTGGCAATCACACCTCCAACGTATTTGAATTTAAAAACACTGTGACCTTTGTATGAGCTTTATACACAAAAAAATGCTATAATAATAGTTGGAAAGGAGAAGCAAATATGTCAATTTCTGATTGTCCCTTCTCTACAGAAATTAAATTGAAAGGTAAAAATAAACCCTCAATGTCTCACTCTCATAGACACAGTATGCAAAACAATTTCTATTTAATTTTATTAGATACATTTTCTTTGAATTCAAATGATATTTACTGAAATACAGTATCTTTTCTTTTCAATGACCTAAACGTGTATATTTGTATATATGCAAATTGGTTTACAGCCTTTTCATTCTAATACAGCTATAAACATTCATATACACTGCAAAACTCTAATGAAATTTGTGTGAATCATAGCCAACATTTACATAAATCTTTGATTTGAAACAGAGACTCATATTTTAGTTTGTGTAATAATGTAGAACCTTTTCAATAAGAAATGAATCATCTGAAAACCGGCTTTTGCGTGATTACAATTTACTTCAGATTCAGAACTTGTAAAATAGTTTTATTTCTTTACTGTTTAAGTTTTAATATTCTGTATGTTATTTTATAGAGTGTTTAGGGCAAATTAAACTGAAATTAAATATTCAGAAACAAAATGATTTAACACAATTAAGTGTGAGAGCTTCTAGTCTTGAGAAGATGATTTGGAGAATCTGAAACAAAGGGGTGATGGAGATGTTGGTTGTTAGTTTTACTGTCATCTATGAAGAATATAATAGGTGCCATTATGAAGTATGATCCAAAAAACAATGGCTGTCTAAAGGCTGTGTGGTTATAGACTATAGTTTTGAATGTTGAGGTTAAAAAATATATATTGGCATCTTATATAGAGCAGTGTATGACACCGCTGCAATGCGCAGTCGCCTTGAGAACCGCAATTAATCCACCTGCAGAACAGCAAAGCACAAGCAGCCACTAGCCTAGGCCACAATATCCTGTCCTCTACCCAAGCATCCCTGGGTACCAAGGTGTGGCCTGGAGCGGGCGGCCATCTGGGCGTGTGGGAAGCTGTGGTGTGGCCAGCAAGGACCAGAGACAAAGGAGTGTGGGTAGAAGGATAGGAGAACCGAGGTTCGCCCTGGAGGAGGTAGCCATCCAGGCATGTGTGGAGCTGGGGGTGCGGCCAAACAGGACCGGGCACTCTGAAGTGTGGGTGCAGGGACAGGGGGACTGAGGAGGCACAGCTGACTGAGGAGGTCCTGAGGAGGGACTGGGGGACTGAATCTAATTTATGGTGGGTAATTACTCAGAAAATAATTTATATAAATTAAATGGACACTATACCTTGCACAGGTAACTTCAATTACAATATACAGAGAAATATACATGTGAGTATGACTCTCACCTCTAAAATATATGAGGTATACGTATGGTGTCTTGTCACAACTAGTGTCTGGTCTATCAGCAACTATCTTCCGGTCTCTGTTTTTGTCTTCTGTATATTACAACAACACCAACATGAACGGTGCCCAGTGGATATAGCAGCACACCATTCAAATTACAAATAGGTGAACTAGACAATATTGTGTTTCCACTGGTGCTTACTTTGGAGCCTGCTGAATTACTGAAGATTCTGTTGTTAACCACCAAGAGAGACAATATAATTAACTAGCGACTTGCCCGTCATAAAATGACGGCAATGAGATGTGTATGTTTGGAAAGTTGTTTAATTATTAATACCCGTATTTGACATTTCAGGAACCGTTTCTAAAAAATGACGGTCAATAAAAGAAAGTGTTGAAATGCTGTTTGTCACACAATGTGAGTGTACTGTGTGCCTCAAGTAACTAAATTCCTGAAAAAGCAGAAATCTACATTACATAAAATAATAAAAACTAAAATCACCAAAAATAAAAAATGTACATTACAGAACCAAAAAAGAAACCTAAGTGACCAAAAATAAAAAAAGTAACATTACAGAAATGAAAAAAATACATTACAACCTCCCGTCACTACAAATTTTCTAAACACCTAAAACATTCTAAACATTCTAAACATTGTAAACATTCTAAATATTCTAAATAATGTAAATATTATACTCACCTTTCCAGCATGTCCCGTTCCAGCTTGTCACGTCCTCCATGTTCCGTCCGCCATGTTCTGTCGGCCATCTTTACTCCTGTCAAAAAAAAACATTACATTAGTAAACATAAAGCAAAGTAAAATAAACACAATCTACATTATACTTACCTTTCCGCGATGTCTCCGGCCTCCTCGTCTTCTACGAAAGCATCCGCGCATTTAAAAATGTAAAAAAAAAAACGACACACATCCGCCCTTGCGGATGTCTCCGACGCTAATGACCTTTCTATGGAGTGTTCTAGAGTAAAATTGGCAATGGCGGCTTCTGATTGGCTGAAAAGGCTATCAAATTCAGCCAATGAGAAGACCCCATTTGTGAACCAATGAAAAAAGTATACACCCCAAAATACAACTCTGATTGGATAACACACCTCTCAATCTTTATTTGAACCAATCCAAAGGCTTTATTGCCATCAGCCAATCACAATGGAATATACCCCCACGTACTGATTGGTGAAGACATCTGCGCCTTCTACCTGGTTGTAATATTGATTGATTTTAACAGTAGCCAATGAGAATGCGCAAATCCTTCACCAATCAGTACGTGAGGGTGTATTCCATTGTGATTGGCTATTGTCAGTGCAACCAATCAGAATGCGCAGAGGCTCCAACCAATCACCCTGTGGGGGTGTAATCCATTGTGATTGGCGGAAGGCATCTGCGCATTGTGATTGGTTTAAATAAAGATCGATAGGTGCAATATCCAATCAGAGTGCGATTTTAGGGTGTATCCCTTTCTGATTGACTCACACATTGGCGCCTCCTGATTGGGTGAATTTGATAGACTGGAGCCTCATTAGCGTCAGGGATGTCCGGGAGTGCGGATGTAAGTATATATATATTTTTTTTTTTTACAGGGCGTAGCAGAAGAGGATCCGGAGGAGGCCGGAGACATCGCGGGTAGGTAAGTATAATGTAGATTATGTTTATTTTATTTTGATGTATGTGTATTAATGTTGTGTTTTTTTTAACAGGTGCCGCGCCGGAGAAGGATTGAAAGAATGCCGGACGGGACATGGCGGAAAGGTGAGTAGAATATTTAGAATATATAGAATGTATATAATGTTTAGAATGTCTGGAATGTATAGAATGTCTATAATGTTTATTTTATTAGTGGAAACGTGTTGCACTAATTTTTTGTAATTTTTTTTTCGTAGGTGGCTGATTGCAATAAACATCTGCAAAGGTAAGTGGTCTTAATTTTTTTGACTTAGAAAATTAATATATAGATAGCATTTATTGTATGTTAGCTAGGGGTTTTATATAGATAGCATAGGATGTATTGTATATTAAATTGTGTTATTTATTTAGATAGATTGGGGATGTATTATTATATAGATAGGATGTATATTAGATTATGGTATTTATTTATGGTATTGATTTAGATTGATTGGGAATGTATTATTATATAGATAGGATGTATATTAGATTATGGTATTTATTTAGATATATTGTGTAATGTATATTAGATAGGGGTGTATTGTATTGTAACTGTATGTAATTGTATTGTAATTGTATGTATTTGTATTGTATGTATTTGTATTATATGTATTTCCTTTTCAGGTGTGTATTTTTTTTTTTTCTGTAGTGAGGGGGGGGGGTGTTGTAATGTTTATTTTTTTCTGTAATGTTCCTTTTTTTATTTTGTGTAATGTAGTTAATTTTTTTTTTGTGAGTTAGTTTTTTATTTCATGTAATGTAGATTTTTTTTTCTGACGTTAGGCTTTTTTATTTTCTGTAATTAGAGTGGTGGGGGTTAATAGAGGGTAGGTAGTGTAGAGGGTGTTTAGGTGATCTGTAATGTTTTATTGGGGGGGGTCTAGTATAGTGTTAATACTTAGTGTCATGATGATCCTTGAGGACCATCATGGCACTTATGTGGTTAATGTAGTGTTGTAACAGGCCCATAATGGTGGTAATATACCCTTATGGGATGGATGGGGTGAAATAGAGGCTTATGGGGGTCTGTATTGCAGCCCATAAGTGACAGGGTTAATGAAAGGCTTATGGGGGTCTGTATTGACCCCCATGAGTGACAGGCTTAATGAAGGGCTTATGGAGGTCTTTATTGACCTCCAGGAATGACAGGGTTAATGAGGGTTTTATGGGGGTCTGTATTGACCCCCCTGATTGACAGGGTGACAGTGTATTTTTCTTTTACAACGGGTCCTTTAAGGACCTTTACGGTCCTTTCAGTACCTGTAACGCGGGGATTTAGAATTTTGATTGCAGCGGGGGTCCCCGATCGCGTGCAATCGGGACCCTCACTGCGATGGTTAATGTGGGGTTAATGCAGGGCTCGGAGCTTATCTCGGATCCCCTGCAGTTAATCCGGGTTTCTGAGCTTATCTCGGATCCCTTCTTGGGTAAGTTGTAGGTGGCTGAGCGGTCCTGGGTCTTTAAGCCTCGTTTTAAGTTTTTTCGGTGGCCATTTTTTCTCTCGCTTAGGGGATTTTCGTGTGTGTGAACTTGTGAATTTGTACTTAAATGGAGGTGTAACTTCACTTTCAGAGGTCCTGGTTGCCCCCCCTTGCTATGGGTAAGCTTTTTATGTTGTTTTTGTGAGTATTTGGTGTGTTTTTACTGTTTTAGGTGCCCCCAGTTCGCCATTTTTCATGCGTGTGGGTGTTTGTTACGTTAAGGTTGGTTCTGAGGTTAATGCAGGTTTCCGAGGTGAGCCTCGTTTTCGTTTTTTTCGGCGGCCATTTTTTCTCTTGCTTAGGGGATTTTCGTGTGTGAACTCGTGAATTTGTACTTAAATGGAGGTGTTAACTTCACTTTCAGAGGTCCTGGGTGCCCCCCTTGCTATGAGTAAGCTTTTTATGTCGTTTTGTGGGTATTTGGTGTGTTTTCACTGTTTGTAGTGGCGCGCGGGTCGGCCGTTATAGTGGGATTCATAGTGGGTGTCGGTGTCTGTTACGTTAAGGTTTCCTCATTCCCTAAGTGCTTTGCGAGGACCCGCATTGCAAATGCGGCCCCTCGCTTCGAGAGGACCCGCATTTGCGGAAGCGAGGGCCTCAGTTGCTGCCAGCAACTGAGGCCCTTGTCCGCGGTATGTGTGTGTGTGTAACTGGTGTGAGGTGCCTTTGAGATTTTTTTTTGTTTAAAAGTTGTGTGTGTGTGTTAACACAGCCGACGTTGGAGCCTCCACCTCCGCAAAAGCGGACCCTCGCTTCGCGAGGATCCGCATTTGCGGGGACGTTATGTTGGGTTTTTTTTGGCTGGGAGGTTGGGTTTTTTTTGTTAAAAAGTCGTGTGTGTGGTGTGTTTGTGTTAACGCAGCCGACGTTCAGCCTCCACCTCCGCAAATGCGGCCCATCGCTTCGCGAGCGCGAGCCCGCAAGCGTGAGCAACAGCCCGCATGCTCACAACTATATATTGTGATACCAATCCGTGGATAACATCTACCCCCGTAATAGTCCTCCGGCCTAGGTTTTATCTGAGCGCTTGAGCCCTACGATTAGGATTAATGACCTAGCAACTTTTCTAGTTTGTGAAATTAGGAAAACATTGGAAGGGTAATAATACACTTACTCCTTCAATCTTAACATCATAACCTCTTGTTCTTGTCTTCTTCTTTAAAGTATTATATTATTTAATATACTAGAGGTAATGCACAGGGCATACACACGTCCCATTGTTATTACTGTTCATTGGCTGACAGTGACAAGCCCTCAGATCAGTAAAACATTTGAATCTGTGTTTTTCTGCTTTGAGACCATCATTTGAAAATAGAAAGCATACAGTGGCACACTATCATATGAACTCTTTTAGGTGCAACAAATAAAAATATATGCTTTTACAGTATACAGACAGGGCTGCTATGCTTTTAGACTTTATAGTTTCCACTTCAATATAATTACATGGGCTTTAATGCATTTAATGCACATTTAATTATGCACAACCTTCTATTTTATGAAAATGGACCCATTTAGTTACACGATTATATAGTAATAACGTTAGGAATGCATTCTACATGTGTTTTGAGAAAATAAAGGCTTGAGCCCATTGAACATTGTCTGGTACATTGTGTCAAGTAAATAAGACCTGCCCTTCTCTGCTCTGTCAAATCCAGGTGAAGGTTTGATGTATTTAGCTCAAGAAGTACCACTATACTCTATTTGTGCTGCTCATTGAATGTGTCATAACACTTAACTTGCATTGAACTGTGAAGACACTGTCAAATGGGAGGCTGTTATATTCTTAAAATTAAACAAAGAAAAGCATGTTTTCTTGACAGAACATGACTTTTAATGTTTTCCGTTGAATATCCTGCTGCTCTTATGATAGCCTTTTAAATACCTCTTTACACTTTTTTTTATTATATTACTGTAAATTGCTTCTAAAATTAGGCATTTTATTCCGTTGTGCTTCGGCAAAATTGAACAAGATCAAAAATGAAGGCTACGTTACTGTTTCATAAATTATATTAAAATAATAAAGTCCATTTATTCTGTTTTATTAGATTTGTGTTTGTGCCAAAAGGCCCCTCTTGAATTACAGAAAAAAATTACTTTAAAGGACCACTGTAGATTGGGAAAAACTGCACATTAGTAATCTGGCTATGTAAGTCAAGAGCATAAAAACATTTTTGGAGATAAAAGCTTTATTTAAGTAGACACTGCTTTTTCCTGAAAGGTGATATGTTTGTGTCTTCTACACTTCGTGCTGTCTTGGATACTCTGTGAGCATGCTCTCCTAATTTTTGTCTAGTTTTTGTACTCATCATCCCCTTTCTCCCATAGGCTCAGTAGAGGTAGCTTGTAAGTAAACTCTGTAACCACCACCTTGTGCCTCGAAATGTGACCGCTTCCATGCACTAGCATAGTATAGTAATAATACTTACTTTAAAAATGTGTCAGTCAATGACTTACGTGGCTTCTAATATTATTAGTTTGTTGCATACTTCACAGGAATGTGACACATTTGCTATTCTACCATGGTCCTTTAACATGTGTAAATTCTTTGAAAACTTATGTAATCGCATGGTATTTTCCAAACATTTATGACAGCTGCTAAATACTGTTGCCAGATTATAAAACACGGATAAGAAGACTAAATTTAGAAAGTTAATCTATAAGCACCAGACATCTGTCACTAGTATAACACATTAGATAAGGAGATTTCTAAGAAGATTTTTGAATCATCAACGTCTCCAATAATGGCCAAAAAAATATTTTTGTCATTTCCTGGAAAATCATCCAGGAGGGTTCATAATCCCTGTATATGACACCAAATTGAACACTAGGTGCCCCCCAGTATTTATGCACCCTTATTTTTGTTTCTCATAAAAGATTCAATCAGAAAAGGTATTTTTGTATCACTTTCTCAATGCAATCTGTCAACAGAAAGTTGCTAAACAAGAAAACCTTTACTTAGAGGAGTATCAAATATAATATTTACTTATCATCTCTTAAAAAATATATATAAACTTAAAAAACAGCAGATTTAAAAAGTTTATTAAAAAACCCTAAAGGCATACAATAGGAATAGCTGTAAACATCAAAGTGAATTGCCTCACAGGGAACTAGAATCCAATCATTAAAACCCAGTGTCAAATATAACTCTTTCATGTACTCTGGTTTATTGCAGCCCAATATGTTACATTTACTCTTAGTATGGTAACTCTTAATAGTTTAGTTTACAATCCCTAAAAATACGTGCTGAAATAAAAAATATGTGCTGAAATAAAAAATATATATTTAACAAAAAAAATACCTTTATTTAATGTGGTAAATTGTCAAATTGTGGTTAATCAGATTAACTACTAGTGCAAGACATGTTATACAGTACAATCTTACTCAATGACATATATTGTATTCATAAACTTCACACAACCCTCCATCATACAATTGTATAGTGAGTTCTATTAATTTGTTATCACACTTCTTATTTGCACAATGAATAATTTGTTGTTACATGTCATTTTTTGCCATGTTGCCAGCTGTATAGATACTTTCTTATATCAGTTTTATATAATTGATGCTCATTAACACTAAGTGATGAAATTAGTTATTATTTAATCCTCTTAACATACCAATATCTATGTAGTATTTACATATACCACAGCAAACATTTATGTTGCATACTCAAAAACCAATACACAGATCATGGTAAGCACTGTTACATGGTACCAAGCAGGTTCCATTTTGCTAGCTCTCACGCTTGTTTAGTTATGCATGTAACTGGGTAAAGGCATATAACCGCTCACTAACCGTCATACTCTAGACTAGGGGTCCTATTTAAATGCTTTGAATAATTGTACAAAAAAGCCCTAAAGGAACTCCAAGGCACCTAAATGTTAACCCCTACCATAGGGATCCCTAAAGGATCCTCTTGGAGCATACTGACAAGCCCTATGCCACAAGAGGAGGGGGTCATCTACTCACTATATAGCAATGATGGTCCTTGTAGGGTCTCCATGGCAAATATGAACTAAAACACATCCTAAAGAAATATGTCATAGAGGTCCTGGGAGAACCTAACAACATTACGCATCTAAAGTAGAGCTTTACACAAATAAACCAACAGTTTGCCCTTGCGCACACAGCCTATTTCTAATGCACAGTTGGGACATTCATAACACTATCTCCTCAGGTCAGCAACAGTCCAAATGGACATTATATGCTGCAGGACAATAACAAGAGATTGTTACCTCTTCAGGCTATTGATTGTTACATATATTAATTAGAAAAAGGTAAACTATATTAATGTATTATTCAATTAATTCAATAATTAGTATTTAAAAAAATATAGAGAGGAGCCAAAGTGCCGAAGGTCCTTAGGGTATACAAAGCTTAACATTGTGTGCCAAACAGCATTGCCATGGCTTCAAATTTTATTGACCGTCATTTTTTGATGGGCAAGTCACTAGTATGTTTATAATAGTGCAACCATAATTTCAAATAAATATTTTATCTGTATGCCACACTTCTTTTCTACTGAAGATATCCTCAAAAAGAAACAGACACAAAAAACACTTTACTCCCCCTACCCTCATTGGGTCCTTTAACTGGCTGGGAAATCTCAGCTGTGGTGTGTGGAAAAAATGTGATAGACACAAGATATATTTTGTTTGCAAGAAATTACAGTTGCACCACTATATATATTTCTTATATTGAAAGTGCCAGTTTTCTAAAACATATTTAATATGGAAATGATTGCTAGAAATAACTTATGTTTATATTAAATAATGTGTACTTATAAATAGCAAACAAGACATTGATGGATTTGTACCAAGAATAATTAAATTGTTTTTGTAATGGATCAATTCTAATGGATCCCAGGCTCCAAGAAACCATTCCCTATGGGAACCTGAACTCATCCAGATTTTGCTTATTAGGTACAAGTGTCATGAACAAGTGACTCCTCTTTGACATATGGATATAGTAGTCAATCACAAAGTAACACGGGGGCTGTAGTTTGTTGAAGGCAGCACATTCCTCTGGGGAAAATGACAGCTTTCCACAGGCCTTCAAAGCCAGTGTGATAACATAGTAAATGTACCCAAATTCAGTGGTTCTTGGTATTTATCACAGCTGATTTCTTTCCCTCAAGAAAAACTGAAGATCCAATAATTCACAAATGTATATATTAACATTAAAATATTTCCAATATTGATCACACATTATAATTGTCCAACTACGATTCGTCGTCACGCTGTTTGGGTAGTGTGTACGACTTAGCTATGAGCGCCACAGGCGCTCATCGCCCGGCGAGCCTCGCGTAGCGAGGCGAGCCATTAAACCGTAGCACTTAGGCAATGAGCACCGCAGGCGTTCATTGCCGGCTCACCTCGCGTAGCGAGGAGAGCCGTTAAATCGTAGCACTTGCTGGGACGTGACATGCTGGGACGTGACATGCTGGAATATTTAGAATGTTTAGAATGATTAGTTTCTTCATGTAAACGTGTTGTATTAATTTTTTTAATCTTTTTTACCGTAGGTTGCTGATCTGAAGAAACATCTCAAAGGCAAGTGGTCTTAATTATTTTATTGCAAGCTTAGAATTAGGGTAGCAATATATAGATAGCATGTACTGTATATTAGATAGATAGATAGGGGGATGTATTATTAGATAGTATTGTATATTAGATAGTGGGATGTATATTACATTAGATAGTGGCATGTATATTAGATAGTGGTATGTATATTAGATAGTGGCATGTATATTAGATAGGGGTGTATTGTATTTAATTGTATTGTATTGTATTGTATTGTATTGTATTTTATTTAATTGTATTGGATTTTATTTACTTGTATTGGATTGTATGTATTATATGTATGTATTATATGTATTTCATTTTCAGGTGTGTAATTTAAAAAAAAAAATTGTAGTGAGGGGGGGTTGTAATGTATTTTTTTATTTTCTGTAATGTTATTTTTTTTATTTTTTGTGACTTAGGTTTTTTTTTTTTGTTCAGTAATGTACATTTTTTATTTTTGCTGATTTTAGTTTTTCTTATTTTATGTATTGTAGATTTTTTCTTTTTGATGAATTTAGTTACTTGAGGCACACAGTACACTCACATTGTGTGACAAACAGCATTTCAACACTTTCTTTTATTGACCGTCATTTTTTGACGGGCAAGTCGCTAGTAAATATATATTAATCAAAATGGGCCTCGGCACAGATCTTGATGATGAAAACCGTAGACATGATTTAACCAATATTATTAAAATGTTCATATTGAAATTTTAATTTTAATATCTGTATTATTTAATATACAACACAATGCTTTGATATTACCACACAAATTATATACACTTTCTTTTATTGACAGTCATTTTTTGACGGGCAAGTCGCTAGTATTAGTTATATTGTATGGTTCAAAAAGGCTTACTTTGAACTCACTTGTTTGAGATGTTATTAATATCTCACTTGTTTTCATGTGAAAATGTAAAAGAGAAAATAGTATGGCTCTGTGTACTGTGTGTGGAACATTGGCTCCATTTTGAATGAGAATAGAGGTATGCGACATCATCATTTATGGTTCAGCACACTTATAAAATTAAAAGGATTGGCAACAAATTGTAATTTAGTGCATTTCAAATATTGCAGTTTAATCCATTTGAGATTCCTCTGGCAGTTAATGTGATTGTCAGATGATATCAACTCCTTCCTGATACTGAATGCACTTGTTTCCTCATGTGAGTACAGGTATATATTCAGTATGTGTATGTATATATATATATACAGTATATATATATATATATATATATATATATATATATATATATATATACAGTAAACTCTCGATTATCCATGAGTCAACGAACCGGGACTCTCTGTACCTGCCTTTATTTCCCTCTCGATTATCCGGCAAATAAAAAACAAATCTGTTTGATTTCCCTCCTCTAAATGGCTCAGATTAGTTGCTAGTAGCTATTTAATATGTATTTGAAGGCTTTTGAGGGGTTTTAGGGTTGTTTAGGATTTTTTTCCACAACTCTCATTTAACCGGAAGCTACACTTATCCAGCTATAGGCAATCCCCGCAAGTGCCGGATAATTGAGAATGGGCACATTTGTGGGCACATTTGCATGTCCCAGCTCAGCTTCCCAGAATGCAGTGTAATAACTGTTTTTCTCAAAATTCTGAGCTGGGTAGGTTTTTTAACTTGTTTTAGACATTCAAATGTGAACACAGATGTACTATTTATTTACTGTACTACTGTACGCTGGAGGGCTTCTATCGCTCTTTTGCCCATCGTATTTTAAATGATTTTTGTGGTGAACTACCTACTCATAAGATCCACAACACAGGCTGAGATCCCGTTCCATGCTGATGATAGCCAGTAAGCCTGAAACAGCTGTACATGGATAGGATACTCAGCTTGTGTTTAATCCAACCTTGGCTTTGCATTAAAGCGGTGTAATACAGCATGCATAAGCTTAAAGGAATCCATGTTTGTTAATGGCTATGGATTGAAGAGCGAGGCATCTGTGGGCACATTTGCATGTCCCAGCTCAGCTTCCCAGAATGCAGTGTAACAACGTTTTTTTCTCGGAATTCTAAAATGGAAGTAGGTTTTTAAACTTGTCTTAGACATTCAAATGTGAACACAGATGTACTATATATATATATATATATATATATATATAGCATGTAGCATATATAAAGCATAGCATAGGATGGATTGTGCAGGAGTTAGCAGATCGTAAAAGTAAGTTAAGGTATTAAGGCAATTAATGTTCCATTATAAACTAATTTTTCATAAACTTCTCTTTTTGCATTGGCTTGGTATATGAGTCTGGAATTCTATATTTTATGATGGATCAGGGTCTGAATTTTTCTGCCAGTTCATGTAATTCTGTATCATTATCTTCGTTCACTGATGTCAGAGAGTGAATGTTTTTTAGTATCCGTAAAACTGTTTGACACTTTCTGCCCCTCAGAGTGTCCAAGTGAAATACACATTCACCATTCACTTGCCACACACAGAGAACAATATAACATTTTAAATTAAATGATTACTACAACATTCACTCACCATCTTTCCGACTATTACCATTCATTTTTCAAAATTACATTTTATAATACAAAATAACATTTACTCGCCGTCGTTGACTAGCAAATAAAGAAAATAATCAATATTAACATTTCAAAATAAAAAGTTTATACTTACTTATTATACTTATTTACAGCAAGCATTTATACTTATAATAAAATAATTGCTCACCAACCTCTACCAAACTATTTACATTCATAATCATCCACTTGCAAAACCTTTTTCATTATATAGGGAATAATGTAAAGGAAAAGACTGCATGACTTCAATCTGTGTAGTTTACAGGACAAAAAGAGAGAGGACAGAACAGATATCCTTTAGGGATTAAAGTGCACACCCTCTGCCCAGGGTGTGCACTTTAATCCCTAAAGGATATCTGTTCTGTCCTCTCTTTTTTTGTTACTTAGTTAATAATATCCTTAAGTAGCACCCCTTGTTTCTTTCCCAGTATTTATTTATACCTAGAGCCACCTATCTTTTCCATTTTGTATCTAGTTTACAGGACAGAAAGAAGAAAAACCTTCCAATGTATCAGATTCCTAAAATTCAAGGGGGTAATATCCTTCAAAGAAAGAGATATACAAGATCAAAGGTCTTTTATTTCAGGATTTCAAGCTGGAACATTTGTTGGTAATGTGAAAAAGTACTACTTTGTTTTGGCACCTTTTGGGTTGGTTTTATAAAGAGAGGCACCAAAGGTTTATGAACAAAATCATACAAAAATATCACATTAAAAACAACTCTGCATAAGAGAGAATTTTTAACTAATTTCAAATGTAATTTAATTTGTAGCCAGTCATACTTACTATGGATAAATAACTTTTGATTTTGTTAAAAAGAACAATTGCAGTTCTCTTATATTCAAGGAGCTTTCTCTGTTTATTTAAGGACCCTATAGGATCTTAAAGACATTGGATTATAAGTGTAAGCATAAAAACACATTGATAACATGTGTTGTTTTTTTTTATTTCACATAAAGGGAATAATTTAGCTTATTGAGACATGTTTTAATTATAATAAAATTGAGAAAACCACTGGAAATTCATTGTAAAAAAACATCATTAATATATAGCACAGATTGCAGAGAAGGAAAATATAAATAATATACATACTTCTAACCACTTGTAACTTTTCTTTAAAAGACACAAGCATTATGGACTAGATTAATAAAATGCATTAAGGATTGTAATATTATTCATTCATTTGATCCACCACAAAAAACACAGAAAAACAGGAGATGACAAAGAGTAGTTATTTCCAAAATTAATGCAGTCAAATAAACTTGTGATGCCAAGTAAATAAGTGAGACTATCACACTTGGAGCCTCATTCAATTGAGCTTTCAGGAGATCCGGGCTTCGGAAATGTAGCTTGCAAGTTATTTTGCTATTCAATTGGCGTCCGATCCAGTTACGGGCTACGGCCTTCGATTTGATGCAATGGTTAACAATGCAAGTTAATGCCCCTTCAAGCCTATGAACTTTCACGGCCGCAAGAGTTGCAAACTCTAAACTCGCAAATTGTTATTCAATTGCTGCGATTCCCCCTCGCTAACCACCCCGTCAAGCCCGCAAATGGTACCAAGGAGGTCTCGCAAAGGGCTTAATGACATGTCCGGAGCACTTGAAATGCACATATACACACTTTTATTAAAAGGGAAAGTGATGTTAGGTCTTAGAATTAATACCACAACATTCTCAAGCTCACAAATCGGCCCAAAAAAAATATTTATTTTATGTTTAAATTCCATGTTATATCGATCACGGCAATCAATGTGTTAATATATATATACATATAATGGAACTTGCATGAAATAGAAAAACATATTTACAGTTTTATCAATATTGCATTATATCTGGAATGTGGGTCCGATCATAACGCGTAATTTAAGCCTGTAGGACTTTTAAATCCAACCTCCATTTTTCAAAGCTGTAATGATGGCTGTTTCTATCATGCGAGTTACGGCCTTCATGTTCAAGCTCGCAAATGCTACATACGATGGCATGGTTTCTCAATTTCGCTATTGGACCATAACTTGCAGCCTTGAGTTTGAATAGAACCATAACTTGCGAACGCTGCGGGCGCACAGATATACGGCCTATTTCTAAATAACCTGTGCCTCTGAATTGAATGAGTCTCTTGGTCATTTATCTTCAAATAACTGCATTATATTTCTGTTCTAGTTAGAAAATACTCGTTACACAGATCTCATGAATAACATCTGTAACGGATCTACTGGCACCCCGACCGGGTACCTCCGTTGATGGACGCGTCCTAGTTTGCGTCGAGGCCTACAAGCACCGCACCGGACACCTCAACCACCACAGACTCCACAACCGCCGTAGCTTAAAGCTCCCAGGGAGTATGCAGCGCATAGCAATCCCCAGTAATATAGCAATCCCCTCCAAGAACGAGACGAGGCTACGTTTTGAAGGGTCAAGTAGTCAACTTTAATGACAGGGGATCTCCTTTTATGCAATGGTGCCCTCTGAAGGGCTACACCCACATAATTATCACAACAGCCAATTATATACATGGTTCAACCCCCACGTCTCCTCCCCTCAGATAACAGGTAACACAATTAAAAAAGACACAATTTTAACCACATTCTGAATGTACCCAAAAACAGGGGGTACACCTTTAAGTCCAGCACCGTTCAATAGCTCTCACCCAGGGGAACAACATATTAAAAAATGGACAAGAATCAGACCAGGGGTTCAAAAGTTAGTAAAAGTATCTTTTACACATAACACACAGACATTTCACATATCCCCCATAGTTGGCCACACAATACACATAGAGGGACAATAGGTGAGTCACACCTCCCTGAGGCTACCTGGCAACTTTGATACAATTAGACATGGATTAGATCATCCTTCTTTGTTCTTATCTGAGAATGAAAACACTTTATACAATAGACTTCCTTATCTGTAACAGGATTATCTCCCATGCCAAGGTCTGCACTAGTCTGGGCCAATATTCTGCAGAGCATAAACCAACATACATGCAATATAATAGTAGGATCATATTTTAACTATAATAATCATAAAACAGGGTAAAACAGTGATGGGTTCCGTTACACACCTCCCCCGTGACCATAAGCCGGCATACACGATCTGATCCCAACGGATCGGCCTGGGGATGTCCGGACAAAAGTATTTGTTGGTCAGTTCTCTAGTTTGACAACCCATCAGCATTACTGCAATTCACATTTACTCACATTTCACATATCCCCAGATAGCTGGGATCTGAGCGCACAAAACTACCGAATAGCGCTCAGATCCTATTCACACAGTTCAATTGCCATGTAGCTAAAGTCTTTCCCATAGTCTTTCATTATATGAATGGGCTCCATGGCATAGCTATCTGTGGTATCATGGTTCACACAGGGCAAGTACCGAATGACCCCCCTGTATGTAAAGGGCCAGAATGAGTGACATACACTCTGGTATGGCCGAATACTGTGTTTAAAGGGCAATATGTCCCAGGGCCATAGTCGCAGGGCAGGAGGCTGGCAAACAGTCCTCTCCAAGACAAAGTGGCGAAGGGCACTTCGTCACACATCTCCCCTTTGGGGGGAAGTCTAACCAGGCACCTGACCTTCTGCCGGTCAGTGCATCCATTAGACGATCCACCAACCCACAATAAACCAGTGCTAGAGCAGCCCCCCCACAACAACAGTGTGCAAGAGCAGCCCACCCACAACAAACCGTTACTGCACCTGGATATTTCGCTGTAGTGACGGGGCAACACGCTGAGGGGACTTGAGGGGCAGAGGCCAGCGGCACTCTGCCCTGATGCCAGCTCTTCTGCTGGTATAACCTGCAGGACATCCTGCTCTGTACAAGGGACAAAGGGAGGGCAGAGGCCGACTGCACTCCTCCCCGCTGTCAGCTCTTCTGCTGGGGTACTTGGGACATATTCCGGCTCAGTAGCCAGGGAAACGTGGGGGTCAGTGGGGGTTAACATTTCCTCTGTTAACCCTGGTGCCACATTAGAAGTTAGCTGGGGAGGGGAATTTGTACTTACCCCCTCCTCCGTTTGTCCCAGTGAGGGTAGTTGGGGATCTGGACAGGCTGTGGGCGCAGAGACCACGGTCCCATCTGCGCCGTCTGGGAGATTGGTGTCTCCCCTTGTCAGGGTAAACTGTCGCTGGGGAGGGAGGACGCCACCTTCTGCCCCCTGTGGTTCACACTACCGCTGGGGGGGAAGGACGACACCTTCTGCCCCCTGGGGTTCACACTGCCGCTGGGGGGGAAGGACAACACCTTCTGCCCCCTGGGGTTCACACTGCCGCTGGGGGGGAAGGACGACACCTTCTGCCCCCTGCGGTTCACACTGCCGCTGGGGGGAAGGACGACACCTTCTGCCCCCTGGGGTTCACACTGCCGCTGGGGGGGAAGGACAACACCTTCTGCCCCCTGGGGTTCACACTGCCGCTGGGGGGGGAGGACGACACCTTCTGCCCCCTGGGGTTCACACTGCTGCTGGGGGGGAAGGATGACACCTTCTGCCCCCTGGGGTTTACACTGCCGCTGGGGGGAAGGACGACATCTTCTGCCCCCTGGGGTTCACACTGCCGCTGGGGGGGAAGGACGACACCTTCTGCCACCTGGGGTTCACACTGCCACTGGGGGAGGAGGACGACACCTTCTGCCCCCTGGGGTTCACACTGCTGCTGGGGGGGATGGACGACACCTTCTGCCCCCTGTGGTTCACACTGCCGCTGGGAGGGAAGGACGACATCTTCTGCCCCCTGGGGTTCACACTGCCGCTGAGGGGGAAGGACGACACCTTCTGCCCCCTGGGGTTCACACTGCTGCTGGGGGTAAAGGACGACACCTTCTGCCCCCTGTGGTTCACACTGCAGCTGGGGGGGAAGGACGACACCTTCGGTCCCCTGTGGTTAACACTGCCGCTGGGGGGGAAGGACGACACCTTCTGCCCCCTGGGGTTCACACTGCCGCTGGGGGGGAAGGACGACACCTTCTGCCCCCTGGGGTTCACACTGCCGCTGGGGGGGAAGGACGACACCTTCTGCCCCCTGGGGTACACACTGCCGAGGGGGGAAGGACAACACCTTCTGCCCCCTGGGGTTCACACTGCCGCTGGGGGGGGAGGACGACACCTTCTGCCCCCTGGGGTTCACACTGCTGCTGGGGGGCAAGGATGACACCTTCTGCCCCCTGTGGTTCACACTGCCGCTGGGGGGGGAAGGACGACATCTTCTGCCCCCTGGGGTTCACACTGCCGCTGGGGGGGAAGGACGACATCTTCTGCCCCCTGGGGTTCACACTGCCGCTGGGGGGGAAGGACGACACCTTCTGCCCCCTGGGGTTCACACTGCCGCTGGGGGGGAGGACGACACCTTCTGCCCCCTGGGGTTCACACTGCTGCTGGGGGGGAAGGACGACACCTTCTGCCCCCTGTGGTTCACACTGCCGCTGGGGGGGAAGGATGACATCTTCTGCCCCCTGTGGTTCACACTGCTGCTGGGGGGGAAGGACGATACCTTCTGCCCCCTGTGGTTCACACTGCCGCTGGGGGGGAAGGATGACACCTTCTGCCCCCTGTGGTTCACACTGCCGCTGGAGGGGAAGGACGACATATTCTGCCCCCTGGGGTTCACACTGCCGCTGGGGGGGAAGGACGACACCTTCAGCCCCCTGGGGTTCACACTGCTGCTGGGGGTAAAGGACGACACCTTCTGCCCCCTGTGGTTCACACTGCCGCTGGGGGGGAAGGACGACACCTTCTGCCCCCTGTGGTTCACACTGCCGCTGGGGGGGGAGGACGACACCTTCGGCCCCCTGGGGTTCACACTGCTGCTGGGGGGGAAGGACAACACCTTCTGCCCCCTGTGGTTCACACTGCCGCTGGGGGGGAAGGATGACATCTTCTTCCCCTGGGGTTCACACTGCCGCTGGGGGGGAAGGACAACACCTTCTGCCCCCTGGGGTTCACACTGCCGCTGGGGGGGGAGGACGACACCTTCTGCCCCCTGGGGTTCACACTGCTGCTGGGGGGGAAGGACGACACCTTCTGCCCCCTGTGGTTTACACTGCCGCTGGGGGGGGAGGACGACACCTTCTGCCCCCTGGGGTTCACACTGCTGCTGGGGGGGAAGGACGACACCTTCTGCCCCCTGTGGTTTACACTGCCGCTGGGGGGGAAGGACGACATCTTCTACCCCCTGGGGTTCACACTGCCGCTGGGGGGGAAGGACGATACCTTCTGCCACCTGGGGTTCACACTGCTGCTGGGGGTAAAGGACGACACCTTCTGCCCCCTGTGGTTCACACTGCCGCTGGGGGGGAAGGACGACACCTTCTGCCCCCTGTGGTTCACACTGCCGCTGGGGGGGAAGGACGACACCTTCTGCCCCCTGGGGTTCACACTGCCGCTGGAGGGGAAGGACGACACCTTCTGCCCCCTGGGGTTCACACTGCCGCTGGGGGGGAAGGACGACACCTTCTGCCCCCTGTGGTGCACACTGCCGCTGGAGGGGAAGGACGACACCTTCTGCCCCCTGTAGGGCCGGTAGAGAGACCTCGGTCCCATCTCTACCTGCCATCTGGAGGTCATCCCAGGACCAGTCAATGAAGTCTGGTTCTGCTTGTCGAGTAGGTTGGGGCTGCACGAAGCTGAGCAGGTGTTGGTAGTCCTGCTCCAGCTCCCACTCTCTGGTTACCAGGTGGGTCATGTCTTTGCTCACCTCACCTTCGTCATCCCAGACATACATGCCCATCCGGTAGTCGTAGATGTCCCAAAACCTAGACTCCTCCGTGCTGCCAAGATCAATGTCATCCTCCAAGGCATCCCATAATAAACCCCGGGCCATCATAATCATCTCCCTCCGGTAAGTCGTGTTCAGCCGTCCAGGGGGTAAGTCGAACGGTATGCCACCAGAGGGCCTGGTATGCGTTATCTAGCCAAATCTCTTGCCGTACCAGGGTCTCTAGTCTTGTCACCCACTCATCCAGGGGCTGCTCTCCCAATAGAAACATCTGCATCGCCACACGCTTCTGTAGCCGCTGCTCATAACTGGGGAGACTCTCACCTCGCCGCCATTGGGCATCTTCCAGGGCATCATACCAGAGTTCCTTTCTGTCTGCATCCCTGTAGTCCACGGCCTCCTCCTCATCCTCATCATGGAACTCTGTCCGAAAACTAGCCGGTTCCATCCTGCTGTAGCCAGGGGCGCTGTACGGATAGTAGCGTTGCCCTCAATTTGTAACTCCAAACGTTACGAGTGTCTCCGGGCTGTTTTTCCTCGCACTAGGATGCCATCCCACCACTGCCACCAATGTAACGGATCTACTGGCACCCCGACCGGGTACCTCCGTTGATGGACGCGTCCTAGTTTGCGTCGAGGCCTACAAGCACCGCACCGGACACCTCAACCACCACAGACTCCACAACCGCCGTAGCTTAAAGCTCCCAGGGAGTATGCAGCGCATAGCAATCCCCAGTAATATAGCAATCCCCTCCAAGAACGAGACGAGTCTACGCTTTGAAGGGTCAAGTAGTCAACTTTAATGACAGGGGATCTCCTTTTATGCAATGGTGCCCTCTGAAGGGCTACACCCACATAATTATCACAACAGCCAATTATATACATGGTTCAACCCCCACGTCTCCTCCCCTCAGATAACAGGTAACACAATTAAAACAGACACAATTTTAACCACATTCTGAATGTACCCCAAAAACAGGGGGTACACCTTTAAGTCCAGCACCGTGCAATAGCTCTCACCCAGGGGAACAACATATTAAAAAATGGCATGAATCAGACCAGGGGTTCAAAAGTTAGTAAAAGTATCTTTTACACATAACACACAGACATTTCACATATCCCCCATAGTTGGCCACACAATACACATAGAGGGACAATAGGTGAGTCACACCTCCCTGAGGCTACCTGGCAACTTTGATACAATTAGACATGGATTAGATCATCCTTCTTTGTTCTTATCTGAGAATGAAAACACTTTATACAATAGACTTCCTTATCTGTAACAGGATTATCTCCCATGCCAAGGTCTGCACTAGTCTGGGCCAATATTCTGCAGAGCATAAACCAACATACATGCAGTATAATAGTAGGATCATATTTTAACTATAATAATCATAAAACAGGGTAAAACAGTGTTGGGTTCCGTTACACACCTCCCCCGTGACCATAAGCCGGCATACACGATCTGATCCCAACGGATCGGCCTGGGGATGTCCGGACAAAAGTATTTGTTGGTCAATTCTCTAGTTTGACAACCCATCAGCATTACTGCAATTCACATTTACTCACATTTTACATACCCCAGATAGCTGGGATCTGAGCGCACAAAACGACCGAATAGCGCTCAGATCCTATTCACACAGTTCAATTGCCATGTAGCTAAAGTCTTTCCCATAGTCTTTCATTATATGAATGGGCTCCATGGCATAGCTATCTGTGGTATCATGGTTCACACAGGGCAAGTACCGAATGACCCCCCTGTATGTAAAGGGCCAGAATGAGTGACATACACTCTGGTATGGCCGAATACTGTGTTTAAAGGGCAATATGTCCCAGGGCCATAGTCGCAGGGCAGGAGGCTGGCAAACAGTCCTCTCCAAGACAAAGTGGCGAAGGGCACTTCGTCACAACATCAATTCCTAACTAACTAATCACTAGTATGGGCCCCTATTCAATTAAGCGATTGTTAGTTACTGGATCCCATAATGTAGCCCGTAAAGTAATTTGCTATTCAAATGTTGTCTTTTTGCTACCCGCAAATGATTGGCTGAAAATCCCTGCGTTTGCCAAAAACCTGACTCCATCCCATCTAATCCTTTGATCTTTCAAGCCCGTAAATGTTACAATCGAAATCGCTATTAAATTGCTACGATTCCTAAAGCCGCAATTGTTCTGAAGAAAATCCTACGAGTACCAGATAGGAGTCGCAAGGGGGTTAAATACCTGTTCGTAGCACTGTAAACGCTAATAAATCAATACTGCTCTTTAAAAGAAGGGGGAAATGATAAAAGACATTAGAATTAATTGCACAACTGTCTCAAGCTCCCGAATCTGGATTCAAATAATATTTTTTTAAAGTTTAATTTACGTGTTATATCAATCTCGGTAATTAATGAGTTAATCATATCAGGCCACCCACGTGGACTAGAACAGTATCGTCATTCATTTTTATTATTTTGCACACAGACATAGAGAGAGCACAGATAATCCAACATAACATTCTATTATACCATCATTTATGACGGGCAGATTACTAGTACATATACATTATCTCACAAAAGTGAGTAGTCATTCTATGCATTAAAAATAATTCTTAGGGATTATTTGGTGTTCCTGATATCCTGGGGCCATCTTCTGTACCAGAGGTTGTAAGAACTACACAGTCCTGCTGGGGTAGACTTGAGCTAGGTTCTTGTCAAGCCCCATTGAAGAAGCAGTTTGTGACATCAGGGTTCACTGGTAGTCCAGTGGTTAGTATTCAGTGCTTTCACCACTGTGACCTGGCTTCGATTCCAGTCAGGGAAACCAGAGGTCACACCCCCCTGACACTGAGCAGGGTTGAGACTTGTCAGTACTTGGATGGGAGACCACCTAGGAATACCAGAAGCTGAATGCCGTGGCCCCCTGGAGAAGGACCTGGCAACTCTGGCATGGAAATCAAGTGGATCAGCATGACCAGTGCTATGGAATATGTTGGCACGTTACAAATAAAAGTTAATAACCATGGACATAAAGATGTGCCTGGCGTGTTACAGTACACAAGGTCACAAAGAGTCAGAAACGATTGAACAACACCAAAAATGTTTTTATTAATTTGTGCATGGTGACATCATATGCATATCAGTGTGTGATGTTTAATGCACCAGTAACTCGGTATCCATGGATTTTTCTGTAAAATTATGTGACTATTGTGCATTCATCATTGCTTTTCAGTGACTGATTATAGCTTTCAGTATATTCTATTATATGGGTGATACAAATTGTATTCAGTATGATTCAAGTTATGATGCCATCACTGGGAGATGTCAAGTGTTCTGGTATCAATTACCTGTCATTATTTGATCAACCCTTCAGGGGAATATTAATACTCAACAGTATCACAATTTATATGTTTATTAACTCACAAACCTTCTGCAAGCATGATATCCCAATGCAGAGAATCAAACCTAAAGTAGTCATGACTAATACATGTGACCACTTGGAAACCATGTGTGTGTCACTGTAATGGGCTGGAATGTTCACATAACAATCTATTGGACAGTGACTAGGGCTCAATAGTTTACATATATATGAACTTGACAGACATGTGATGTATGTTGATGTCCCAAAACAACAGGCATTGAAGGCACACGGAAACAGTGATAACGGTATAACAACATTTTATTTGATACACAGAGCACACTCAAAATGTATATGACTGTGCATTAATACCATGGGTGTGGTGTGGGCAGACCCGGGAGGGCAAGAGGCTCTTTGGGAAAAAGGGGCATAACTAAAGGAGGATGATGATGATGCATAGCATCTACTAGGGTCACCTGTGGCGATTGCAACACAGTAACCATAATCTGATGACAAAAAGGATCATCATAAATCACTCCATCTAATTGAAGTAACCACTAATGTGAACAGCACTTACAACTGGTCAATTAAACAGATGCATGACGTCCTGGACTATGTAATCCAATCAACGTCTACTCTCTCTAAATACTCCAACCACCAACTCCGGGACCTAATAATTGGGGTGCTGCTGGTGGTGTAGTGGGATAGGGCTCTGTGTTTTCATAACTGTTGACCTGGGTTCTAATCCAAGTCAGTTCCACTGGAGAAGGAACTGGCAACCCACTCCAGTAACACTGCCTGTGCAAACTTACTTGGTTGGGTAGATCAGCACTGGAGGATCAGTCAGTAAAAAGAGCAAGAACAGAGTAGGGAGGGTTTGAAATAATGGGCTTATAAAGCCTTCCTGATGTCATATCATAACACTGAGCCTCTATAGGCTTGGGGGTGGTCAGAGGGAATGCAGCACTGAATGGTTTGCTGCTTGCAAAGCTGACAGACAGGAAAATTGATACAATTCCTTGCACACTGAATGTAAACTCACCCAGGAAGAGCAAGAGAGCATTACAACACTCTCACTGTAATATGATCTATAGCAGCAGTGAAAGACACCAGGCAAGGGGGAAGGCACACAAAGGGTTAATTTAAAGTGAAAGATGCATATTTTTAACAAAATCATATGAAAGAAGACATGAAAGCTGATATACAGATATAATAAAAAGTTATTATTTATATAAACTTAAATAACAATATTAAAGCTATTGATAATTTTTTTTGGGGGGGTGCTTGCCCATTTGTCTCTATGCACCAGCCGCCCCTTATATAATCCTAAAGCCTAAAGAAATATCTTCTTTTGTAAATAAAGTGTCAAGGATAACTATACCAAAAACATTTTTTTTATCCTGAATTCTGAAAGAAAGCATATAATAATGTTTTTATCTCACGCTTTAATTTCAAGTTACTGATATTCAGAGTATTTTTATTGTAAATACAGATATCAATCATGAATAGAAATATTTCAGAAAATCAGAATTAAAGATATAAAATATTTAAGCAGTCATTTTACAGTGTTTCATATGACTAGAAGCTGAAGGCTGATTGGTTGGAAGCTTCTAAGGTAAATTGGTGAAAGCATATACAATTACTTTGTACCTCAAAGACTGATTCCCAACCCTCTCCTCAAGGACGCACAGACAAGCCATGATTTAGGTTTATCATTTTGTGAATACAAATGATGCAGTTAGAGGCTCCACATCCTGTTGAATACTAACTGGCTAACCTTGCATTCACATAGTGTTAAACCTAAACAATGACATGTCAGGTTGTCCTTTGGAATTGTGTTGGGGATCACTGTAGACAGGAGAATCTGCAGAATATATTTATTTTATATGCCATCAAGATCAATATAGAAATATTTAACTTAAATGGGAAGAACAGAAAAAACTTATAATAAGAAGAGACAAATGTGACTTCCATTAGATTTTACATTTGATTTATTGTTGTATTAATTACTTAGCTAAGTTCATTAATAACTCCAACAGATTTCATGCTTAGACTTCTTCAGGAATGATACACAAAACATAAACAAAAAAAATATAAGATCAAGAAATTTACAAAATATAATATCAGTGGATAGAGTTTCAGGATATACAGTGCCTTGCAAAAGTATTCACCCCATTGACTTTTTAGCCTTAAGTTCAATGGTTTGTTAATCTGAATTGTATGTGATGCATCAGAAAACAATAGTCTTAGTTGGTGAAGTGAAATGAGAAAAATATATCCATAAAACTATTTTTTAGAAATAGAAAACAGAAAATTGTCATGTGTGTATGTATTCACCCCCTTTGTTTATGTAGCCCATTAAAAGCTCTGGTGCAACCAATTACCTTCACAAGTCACATAATTATTGACATGATGTCCACTTGTGTGCAATCTGATCTGCAATCAAAGTGTCACATGATCTCTCATTACATATATGGAGACTGCAACACCTAAGCAAGAGACACCATGAACCAAACACTGCCATGAAGACCAATGAATTTTCCAAACAAGTAAGGGACAATGTTGTTGAGAAGTACAAGCCAGAGTTAGGTTATATAAAAATATCCAAATCTTTGATGATCCCCAGGAGCACCATCAAATCTATCATAACAAAATCGAAAGAACATGGCACAACAGCAGCAAACCTGCCAAGAGACGGCCGCCCACCAAAACTCACGGACCAGGGCAAGGAGGGCATTAATCAGAGAGGCAGCACAGAGACCTAAGGTAACCCTGGAGGAGCTGCAGAGTTCCATAGCAGAGACTGGAGTATCTGTACATAGGACGACAATAAGCCGTACGCTCCATAGAGTTGGGCTTTATGACAGAGTGGCCAGAAGAAAGCCATTACTTTCAGCAAAAAACAAAATGGCACGTTTTGAGTTTGTGAAAAGGCATGAGGGAGACTCCCAAAATGTATGGAGGAAGATGCTCTGGTCTGATGAGACTAAAATTGAACTTTTCGGCCATCAAAGAAAATGTTATTTCTAGCGCAAACCCAACACATCACATCACCCAAAGAACACCATCCCCACAGTAAAATATGGTGGTGGCAGCATCATGCTGTGGGGATGTTTTTCAGCAGCCAGGACTGGGAGACTGGTTAGAGTTGAGGTAAAGCTGGATGGTGCTAAATACAGGGATATTCTTGAGCAAAACCTGTACCACTCTGTGTGTGATTTGAGGCTAGGACAGAGATTCACCTTCCAGCAGGACAATGACCCCAAACACACTGCTAAAGCAACACTTGAGTGGTTTAAGGGGAAACATGTAAATGTGTTGGAATTGCCTAGTCATAGCCCAGACCTCAATCAAATAGAAAATCTGTAATCAGACTTAAAGATTGCTGTTCACAAGCACAAACCATCCAACTTGAAAGAATTGGAGCAGTTTTGCAAGGAGAAAAAGGCAAAAATCCCAGTGGTAAGATGTGGCAAGCTCATAGAGACTTATCCAAAGCGACTCAGAGCTGTGATTGCCACAAAAGGTGGCTTTAGGGGGGGTGAATAGTTATGCACATTGACTTTTTCTGTTATTTTGTCATATTTGTTGTTTGCTTCACAACAAAAAAAAGCATCTTCAAAGTTGTGGGCATGTTCTGTAAATTAAATGATGCAAATCCTCAAACAATCCATGTTTATTCCAGGTTGTGAGGCAACAAAATAGGAAAAATGCCACAGGAAGTGAATACTTTTACAAGGCACTATATGTGTGCGTATGGCAATAATATTTGAAAGCATGGTAATGCTGTTTGAGACATAATTGAAACCGTTTTGTACTGTGAGGACCTTCGGCGCTCAATGCGAGCCTCAATACCTTTGGCGCTCATTGTATGGCTTGCGTTGAGCGCCTTTGGCGCTCATCGCATGGCTTGCAATGAGAACCTTCGGCGGAGGTGGAGGCTCCTGCGTCGGCTGCAATGAGCCGAAGGCAATTGCGGAATCTCGAAACGAGGGGCCGCATTTGCGGAGGTGGAGGCTCTACAGTGCCTCATAACGCCTTACAAACAGTTCCGAGAAAAACAGTTATTACACTGCATTCTGGGAAGTTGAGCTGGGAAGTGCAAATGTGGCCACAAATGCCTCGCTCTTCATTCCGTAGCCATTATCAAACATGGCTTCCTTTAAGCTTATGCATGCTGGATTATACAGCTTTAATGCCAAGGTTGGTATAAACACAGGCTGAGTATCCAATCCATTTACAGCTGTTTCAAGCTTACTGGCTATCATCAGCATGAAGCGGGATCTTAAAGGAAGCCATGTTTGATAATGGCTACGGAATGAAGAGCAAGGCATTTGTGGCCACATTTGTGTGTCCCAGCTCAACTTCCCAGAATGCAATGTAATAACTGTTTTTCTCGGAACTCTGAACTGGAAGCAGGTTTTTTAACTTGCTTTAGACATTCAAATGTGAACACATATGTACTTTTTATTTACTGTGTGTATATATATATATATATATATATATATATATATATATTGTTACATAGTTACATAGTATTTAAGGTTGAAAAAAGTTCAACTTTTTAAGATCTCCTCTGATCTGTAATATTCGGATTAACTATTAATTCATTAGTTGTTAATTAATTATTAATCAATTATCTAATATATTTTTTTTTTAATTATTAATTAATCCAGAGGAAGGCAAACAGAAAAAAAAAAAACAAGCGAAACTTAACCAATCGTCTCAAAGGAAAAAACAAACAAAAAAAAACAACAATTCCCTCCTGATCCCAGACACCGGCGACCGGACTTCTCCCTGGATCAATGCTGTCTCTCTAATTATCCATGATAACCCTGAATTCCCTTTTTAATTAGAAATAAACCTAGTCCCCTTTTAAAGTTATCTATCAAATCCGCTGTCACCACCTCCTCTGGTAGAGAATTCCACAGATTAACCACCCTTACTGTGAAGAACCCTTTTCTTTCTTTAAGGTGGAATCTTTTTACTTCTAACCTCAAGGGATGTCCTCTTGTCGTTGAAAACCTCTTGGCACAAAAAGCTCCCCGACAAATCTTTATACTGACCCTGGATGTATTTATATAAGGTAATCATATCTCCTCTTAGACGCCTTTTTTCTAGAGAAAATAAGTTTAATTGGGTTAGTCTTTCTTCATAACTTAGCCCCTCCATTCCCCTTATTAGTTTTGTTGCCCTCCTCTGTACCTTTTCCAGTTCTAAAATGTCCTTTTTATGAAGTGGTGCCCCAAATTGTACTCCATATTCCAAATGAGGGCGTACTAGAGATTTGTATAGTGGCAGAATTATATTTGCTTCCCTTGCTTCTATACCCTTCTTAATACATGCTAATATTTTATATATATATATATATATATATATATATATATATATATACATACACCCATGGCATGGCTGTGGCCTATATAGTCCGGTTTGGTATTTTAAGTTTTCTTAGGTATGGTTTGGGTCTATATAGTCTTGATTGGTGTAATGTGGGTTTTTAAATCCCAATTGTGGCCTATATAGTCCTTCTTGGTATTTTATATTTTTTCAGGTTCGCTTTGGGCCTATATAGTCCTGATTGGTATAATGTGGGTTTTTAAGGTCTGGTTGTGGTCTATCAAGTCCCGCTTGACATAATATGTTTTGTTTATGTATGGTTGGGGCCTAGATAGTCTTGCTTGGTTTCATAAGTGTTTTTAAGTATGTTTGGGGTCTTGCACTCTCTGATTTGCTTGGTTGTTTTATATCACACCCAGGTCCAACCACTCTGTGGCTGCAGACTATTTTTGACTACACTTGAAGACACCCTGAGAAAGAGAGTCAACTGTTGGTGAGTGTCATTGCATTCATGCAGAAGATACATTTTATTATTTGCCTGAATCCCAAGATTCCAGAAATTTTAAATAGTATTAAAAAAATCAGTAGGTGGAGTCTATTTCAATGGGCGGGGCAAGTATAAGGTAATTGGGTGGGGCATACAAAGGTCATTATGACATCAGGGGGAGGGGTTTCAAATGGGTGGGATCTGTGTAAGGGAGGAGCCAAGTTTGGCTCTGGCGCCCCTTCAACTTAAAAGTTCACCAGCCGCCACTGCTCGCCCCCCTCTAACTTGCGGGCCTTGCGATGAGCACCTTTGGCACTCATTGCGAGCATCTCCCACTGTCTACTTTACGAGTCTCGTTTTGCCTTGTGCTCATTGCGAGCCTCTCCCCACTTTCTGACCCCTGTGTCTGTTTCCCCCTCTCCGTTCCATGTGTCTGTTTCCCTCTCTCTCCCTCCTGCTGTCTCTTTGCCCCCTGTCCCTGCCCTTTGTTTCCCCCCCCTTATTTCACTCCCCTGTGTCTCTCGCCCTCTTACCCCTGTGTCTTTTTTTGCACCCTCTCCTCCTTCTCCATCTCCTGTGTCTTTCTCCTCCCTCTCCCTCTTCAAGTTTTGGATGCCTCATGATGAGAGCCGATCGCACCTCTTTCAAAGTATTGAGGGCCTTGCGATAAGTGCCTAAGCCCTATGGCCTTTGGCCTTGTTGTGATATTTTTTTTATTTTTATTACGGCTTTACGGCCGCCCTTTTTTCCTCGCTTAGCCGATTTCAGACCTCCCAAAAACACCAATTAAACATCAAATTAGCTTTCAACCTGTGCTGTGTGTGAGGTTGTAAGCTCCTTTTTTTATTAATTGGCCTCATTTGGCAGTCTTCCAATGGCTTCTGAGTTACAGGATTTTAAAAAATAGACGGCCGTTAAAGCTTTGCGTGCCATTAAAGTTTTGCGTGCCTCGCGATGAGCGCCTTCGGCGCTCATTGCAGCCCCGTCAAACCCGTAACTTTTGGCCCTTGCCCAAGCCCGTAACTTTTAACATAGCGTGACCAACAAATCGTAACTACCACAACCATACATATATATATTTATATGTACCAGGGGGGGCAAAACATTTTTGATGTTATTTTGCACTGTGTCCTAGATTCTCTAAATTATTATTATTGTTTATTTGTAACACACCAACATATCCTGTAACTGCAACTGTATTCTTCTATTGAATTCTATTATTAAGTGTCAATTTAAATGGCTGTTTTCAACAGAAATTAATATAGTTCTTATCTAAATTAATTGTTTCCCACCCTTATGGACAAATACAAATGTCTGTCATTATTAAAGAAAACATGAATATAATACTTAAACACTGTAATAATTTATTTGAATGAATGTAAAGACATTTTACACACTATCATAACGTTCTTCAAAAGAGTATACATATGCCATTTCTGCCTTCTTTTAACCATATGTTTTTGGTAGACATAATGGTGAGACTAATTGGACCTATTGCTGCTTATCTGCCATCATATCTAGTTTTTCAAAGGTGCAAAAGGGAATGCGTTGCTGAATAGGAGAAAATGGAAACAGCGTCCTGTTCCAGTCCCTTCCAACTTTAATGTATCGGGCCCTATGATTTTGTGTAATTTAGTGCACACTCCAAATCAAAGATGTCTTTACTGGGTTTTGTGTTTGATTAACATTATTCTTATTGCTCCCTAGTACTTCACACATTTAATGTGCTATTAGTGCTTTGTTTCCCTTCATAATGGTAAATGCCACCTGCAGATCCATTCAAGATGAAACCAGTGACTGCACAAATGTCAAGACAGGGTAACCAGCCTCAAGCAAACCTGAAACCCTTAGATTTAATACTTTTTAGCACTTTTAGCACATCAAACCACAAAGCAGATTCCCAGCAAGCACTTGCTTAACAAAAGTAACATTGTCTTAAAAAAGAAGCAATCACACAATTTTGAAATAATTTATAATTGTTATGCTGTAACAACTGCTGTTATAGGCAGTATTATCAACGGCATATGTGTTGGAAAGTGTCAAAAATATCAATATTCTCTGAACAAGGATAATAAAAGTTAAAAAGAGTAAAAACTATTGTGCTAATATTTTTTAAATGTAACATTTTAAAGAACTATGCTTAAAAATATGCAACATTTAAAATATATATATATGCTGCAGTGGAACTGACCATTTTGACTTTAGTAGATGAATTGAGGGGGGTAGGGAACTTTAAATATAAAAGAAGTGTGCGTCTGCTCTATTGAATTGTTGCAGTTACATATGTCAGTGCCATCATCAGGATTAAATGCAAGTTCATTGTTTTACAAAAAGCACATAATCCTTAGAAAGTAACAGGCAGCCGCAATGAGGAAAGCAAAACAGCCATGCAGTAAATAACTGCATGCATACCTGCTTTAAAGTACAGCCCAGGATGGTTATGCTGAACATAACACATGATACCGTCATTTATGAGAGGCAAGTTACTAGTTCTAAAATAAAATGTAGCATACTTGTAAAAGATCATGTTTTCCAATGTAAACGTTTTTTTAAGAAATAATTGATTTATATTGTAAAACATGTACATTAAATATAGACAGTGTTTTTTTGTTTTCTCCTGTGTCCTAATATATTGTAGGAAAAAAGGGGCAATATGGATGTCTGAATGCAATATACTGTGTTTATGTTTCCATTGATTCTTATAATAATTGAATGTTGCTTTTAATGAAAATCTGATAACAGCACAATTAACAAGGTATCTGAGTTTATGCTTCCTCTTAACTCACTTGTAAGATGGATCAAACACATTTTCTGTCTGCTTGTTTGTGGTTTTATATATATATATATATATATATATATATATATATATATATATATGTATATATATATATACAGTATATATATATATATAATTTAAGCATCCAAAATTAACATTCCCTATAGAAGAGTCTATGGTATTAGTGTTTTTTGTTATTAGTTTTCCATTTGGTATAAACTTTTTAACGTATAAAACATCCCTTTTTACCGACATAGCAAAGGTTTTGGACTATAGTGTCCTATAAAGGTTGTGGTGGGCAAAAGATGATACAAGTTTTCCATCACGCATAGTACAAATGGAAATCACTAATACAGGCAGCATAGGCTGGGATATTCGGATGTGATATGCATGGATCTATTGAAATAAATTGTGTAAGCAGTTCTGTAAACATGTCACCAACTAGAGTGGGTGAAAAAACAGCTGAACTGTTACAGGATGAAGTAATAAAGCCAGTCATGACCTTTCAAAAGTGTACTTAGCATCTAACATAATTGACACATTTCCCAGTGACATGCTCTTAGGGATGGGAGGAGACAGAAAGGCTAACATGTCAGCCCCTGAGAGAGAGAGAGATTTAAGAAACATTCCAGTGCCCCTTTAAAGCTCATTGTAATGTTAACCCTACCCTGTTCGAGTTTTGCAAAACATCATTTTCAAAGCCTCCAAGTAGGTTGAAAAATGTTTACAAAGCATTAATATAAAATAAGATATTTTATCTGAAATACATTTTCAAAATGTCTCTTGCTATCACATTTCTGCATTTCATATTGGATGGTACGCTGAACAACTTAAGTGCATCATTTTACTTTATAAATAAAAGTACAGATGAAATTAAAATGTGATTTTACAGAAGCCTGTTATACTGTTCTGTCCGTGCATTACTCCAAGCTAAGTTTGTATAATTGGATAGAATGTCCTTAATATAATGCTATTGTGTGCTTAAGGAAGTGTGACCCTTTAATATGATACACCTCTTATATTAAATAGTGCTAACTGGGTAGATTATTTTATTAAACAGAAAGAGTCTTTGTTGAAGGAATATATTGGATCTAGTTTCACTTGTTTTAAAAAATAAAAGTTATAATAAAACACTTTTTTTTAATAATCTAATATTCTTCTTTAGATTTCTAAATTTTAATTAAACAAAAAAATCTTGGATCACCTTGAAGCAAGGACTAAACAGTATTTTACGTGACAGTGTATCGGATTTCTTCATTATTTTATCATTATTTTTTTAAAAACTGCAGAATTAAATGTGTGAAAAGTGAAGTGAAGCTTTGTGTATTTAGCAAAAATGTATCTAGAAAATATTTATTTTCATATCTAAACATAATTTTTTTTATTAACAAGTAAGTACTTAAAAGCTCTGTTTTTTACTAACTGCAACCTTGTGAACAACTTGTATACAGCTCCACCTCTGTGGGTAATACAGGTGCTAAGTTGCCCGTGATAGGCTCCCATAGTCCCTAACACAGCCCCTTTATTCAATAAAAAACATTACTTAAAAATAAAAAGACTTACAAGAAATGAACAGCAGTTATGATCTGCTACACCCTGGTTCCTCACTCTTCATCCCTCAATAAAGTGGAAGTATTCATGTTGCTAGAAGACATCGGTCCTCTTTTTCTTGTTTGAAGATCATTGATGCTTATGGAAAGGGCCTCTAAAAAATTATGCCACACTAAAAATAAAAACTTAACTAAGGTAGCTTCTTCTCTGAGGAGACCCCCAGCCATCTAAAGGCTTTCTATGGTACTATATACTTTTTCTATGTGTCTATCATAGAAATATCTATGTCTATCATATATAACAGAATCCAGTATTTGAAATGGTTAAAAGTCTAACCAGTGATAATGCATGGATTGAAATCTGTGCATTCCATCAAATTAATATAAAAGGCGAGGTAGTGGTCACAAAGCCTTTAGTCATCATGGGAACTCCTTGGAGTAGGGGCTCCATTTGTTTCCATTTGTTTTTTAGAATGACAGAATTTTTTAGGTGGCGGTCTTTCCCATGGGCCAAACAGAAGAGCAAGATAGAGGAGGACAGATTTCTCCAATCAACATGGATGTGTCCGCATATATAGGGATGAAGATTGAGGACAAGGGTGTTGTTGATCATTGCTAGAGGGTCGTCCAAAGGAAGGTAAGGATAATTTCCCCTCAACAAACATAATAAAAAAAAAAAAAAAGTCTCTCTTATTTTAGATTTAATATTTTCTTTTATTTTATTATTTTTTTATATTTTTCTGTACATTTTTTTATCTATTTATTTGGGAGGTTGTGGCAAGGATGATGGGAGTCTATGTGGAACCTCATTGGGGCTAGAGTCCATAAGGAACCGTTTGGTAGTTTGTGTGCGATGGGGGCCCCCATGTTGTGAGATTAATGTTAGGTGCCATGGGGGTCATAAGAAACTCTGTGGTTATGCACAGGGCCAGATTTACTACTAAGCAGGGTGGACACTTGCTAGGGGCACCTCTCTAAAAGGGATGCCTCATTACTACAAAAACAATCAAGATTTTTTTATTTTGAATGTTTCTTTAAGTAATATGTGGGTGAGACAGGGACACAAACGTATGGCATACACTTCTAGAACAATATACTCAGCGCTTACACAGAAATTATTGCACAGTGTAGCAGCTGCATGCTTCTCCCAATGTCTCACCTCCTGCCCTGTGTAACCGGAACTGGTCTTGATAGAGCTGCCTCAACCAGCAGTTCAGCAAAAAGTTAATATAGGCATGTCCCACGCTAGACACTATCTATTATGTCTACAGTATCATATAGGCACAACTTGCGCTTGGTTGGGCTTGGAAAGGGTTCTAGACCAATCCTACCTGCAGGTAGACATGGTTTTGAATCCCCGAAAGGGATGTCCAGGAAGGTAGCTGGATTACAGTTACATGGGCAAGCAGGGAGAACAGGAGGCGGAGGCAGGCCAGCTTTGAGTTGGCAAACAACAGATTTTCCAGATTGAGTGAAATTGTTGGGGATATCCATTCAGCGTGCAGTCTTTTGTAATAGTTGTATATGAGGCCCCTAAATCTTGTAGGTGGTATAGGTGCCCATTTGTCTTGGCAAAATGCCTCCAGGTCATGCAAAGTCTTTGGTGGTCTTGCATGAATCACACATTCCCCCGAGTGCCACGATGATATTAAGGTCAGAAGAATGTGATGGCCACTCCAGAACCTTCTCCTTTTTTCTGCTGTAACCACTGGGGGGTCAACTTGGCCTTGTGCTTAGGGTCATTGTCATGCTGGAAAGTCCAAGAGAGTCCCATGCGCAGCCTTCCTGTAGAAGAATGCAAATTGTCTGCCAGTATTTTTTAATAATATGCTGCATTCACCTTGCCATCAATTATCACAAGATTCCCTGTGCCTTTAGAGCTCACACATCCCCAAAACATCAGTGAGCCATCACCATGCTTCACAGTGGGATGGTATTCTTTTCACTTGTTGAGCCCTCTCCAAAAATAGCGCTTATGGTTGTTACCATAAAGCTCTATTTTGGTCTCCTCACTCCAAATTACAGTGCCACGCAGCTAAATTTTGTTCAACTATCGTCGTATTGTGCTCCTTGAAATAACCACACCATCTTTTTCCACCGTCTTTTTCTCCTAAGGGTATCTAGCCTGCTCAGTGCATCCATGTGAGAGCTAACAAACTCATTGACTATTGAGGTGTGGGAAATTAATCTTTAATTGCCATTTTAACCTGCGTGGCCATGTTACAGACAGACAAGGTGACACAAATATTCAAGGGTATGTAAACTTTTGATCAGAGTCATTTGGGTGATTTCTGTTATCATTATGATTTAAAAAGGATCCAAACAACTATGCGATAATAAATGGCTTCATATGATCACTAGCCTTCAATAAAATAAATTTTTTTGCATGATCAGTCATGTTTTCAGCATAAATGCCAACATTTCACAATTTCTTGCCAGGGTATGCAAACTTTTGAGCACAACTGTGTATATGTATATGTATGAGTATCCCGCTCCATGCTGATGATAGCCAGTAAGCTTGAAACAGCTGGATTGGATACTCAGCCTGTGTTTATTCCATCTTTGACTTTGCATTAAAGCTGTGTAATACAGCATGCATAAGCATAAAGGAAGCCATGTTTGATGATGACTACGGAAAGAAGAGCGAGGCATTTGTGGGCATATTTGTGTGTCCCAGCTCAACTTCCCAGAATGCAGTGTAATAACTGTTTTTCTCAGAACTCTGAGCTGGAAGCAGGTTTTTTAACTTGCTTTAGACATTCAAATGTGAACACAGATGTACTTTTTGTTTACTGTACTACTGTACGGTGGAGGGCTTCTATCGCTCTTTTGCCCACCATATTATAAATGATTGTTGTGGTGAACTACCTACTCATAATTTCCACAACACAGGCTGAGATCCCGCTCCATGCTGATGATAGCCAGTAAGCTTGAAACAGCTGTACATGGATTGGATACTCAGCCTGTGTTTATTCCAACCTTGGCCTTGCATTAAAGCTGTGTAATACAGCATGCATAAGCTTAAAGGAAGCCATTTTTTATGATGGCTACGGAATGAAGAGCGAGGCATTTGTGGGCATATTTGTGTGTCCCAGCTCAACTTCTCAGAATGCAGTGTAATAACTGTTTTTCTCAGAACTCTGAGCTGGAAGCAGGTTTTTTAACTTGCTTTAGACATTCAAATGTGAACACAGATGTACTTTTTATTTACTATATATATATATATATATATATATATATATATATATATATATTAGTCAAAATCTATAGTGAAGTTAATAGCTGCCCTGTGTCCTAGTGAACTGGATGTTATGATGTCTTGCATATGAAACATTCTCAGTGACTGTATAGCAATTTATACAAAACCCAGATGACTCTCAGACTGTTACAGAATATGATCAGTTCAAGTTTAAATATATATCTATTCAACCTGCTTTGAATTTTACAGCAATAAAAACATATTTTTTATATGCTGATCCTGTCTTTATTTTTTTGCATGCTGTAATAATGCAAGGGGATTTTAGAGACATCTGCTGCCTTGGTGAAGAGAACAAAAGAACCTTAAAGATCTGCTGGGTAGATCTGGCCATAACAGCCTTATCAAGCAAGACTGAAGAAAGCAGATCTTAACAGGCATATTGTGGATCAGGTAGATAAATTATTGGGAGGGGCTGAAAATAAACTGGCGGTCTTGGTACATATTGGTACCAAGGACAAAATAAGTGGAAGATATAGTGTCCTAAAGAATGATTTTATAGAACTAGGTAATAAGCTTAAGGCAAGGACCTCAAAGAAAGTCGTTTCTGAGATACTACTAGGAAGACAGAAAGAGCTTAGGGAGGTTAACGCAGGGCTAAAAAAAAATATGCACTAAGGAGGGGTTTGGATTTTTAGAGCACTGGGTTGACTTCTCACCTAGGTAAATCTCTATAGCAGGAATGGATTGCACCTTAATGATGAGGGAGCTTGTTTTCTAGGGGAAAATATGGTAGAAAGGCTGAAGGAGCTTTTAAACTAGTAGATGGGGGATGGAATAGATGAAAGTAATGTGGTAAAAAGTGTATAGGGAGTAAAGAATGAACTAGTCATGGGGGAGGAGTGTTAATATGGTCAATAGGGCGGCATTGCTAAGTAACTCAAGTACAGTGGCAGGCAGTTCAAAACTACAGACTCATAACATAAAGTATATGTTTGCTAGTGCCAGAAACATGGTGAGACTATTCTTATGTCTGGACTTTTAATCTGGATGTTTATAGCCTTCTTTGGAAAGATAGGTGCAATGGTAAAAGAGGAGGAGATGTGTCTGTATATTAATACTGAATTTAGCCTATAGGCAGTGAAGATATAGTATTTATGCTGGATCTGGCGATAATGTTGAATGCTTCTGGGTAGAATTAAATAGCGGAGCAGCAAATTCCAAAAATAATATTGATCCAAGTATGCTATAAACCCCCAAATATGAAAGTGAGGAACAGCAATTATTGTTACAGATTGGACATGCAGCTAAGCATGGTCAAGTTTTATTAATAGGAGATTTTAACTACCCTGAAATAAACTGGATGAATGAGACCAGCAGTTCAGCTAAGGGGACCAGGTTCTTGAGTACACTCAGAGATCATTATCTGGCCCAGGTTATACAAGAACCTACTTGAAATCTTGGATTTAGTTATCACAAATAATATTGATATAGTATCAAATGTTGAAATAGGGGTGCCCTTGGGAAACAGTGATCACAACACAGTGTCATTTGAGATTTAATTAAAAAATTACTGTAAGGGGCCAACAAAACAGTCTAAGGAAAGCAATACACAGTATAGACTGGGACAAAGAACTGACAGGTAAAAATACTAAACAAAAATGGACAATGTTCAAATCCTTTATAAATTGACATACTTACCACCATAAACCATGTGGAAATAAAAGAAAAATGAGTAAATTACATCCAAGTTTGCTTAACAATGATTTAAAGATAGAGAGCCACATTAAATTCCAGGCCCAAAAATCGATCGCAGACGATTGTCTGTGAGTGAGTTGTGGGCTCCAGTTCTCCTCTGTTTGCAATGCTATTCAGTTCTGAAGGGGCACAAGTTACTGTCCCACAGGTGAAAATGCGAACTATGAAATGGTTCAGAGCAGTTCAGGGCCGTGAACATGATCCCTTCAGCAAGCCCTTAACCTCACATTCCGAATCTGCCAATAGAAAATGTGACCATCATTATTACGGCAGTAAAACCTGTGGGAACCCCCACGCAGACTCACTAAAGTAAACCCTGCTGCGGGGTCTCTATCGGGAACCCCGCAGGGTCCCCACAATAACCCCATGATGCAGGCAGAGGTTCTGATTGGGACCCCTGCAACATTTAAAAATGTTAAATTCCCACCGCAGGTCCATAAAGGGCCCGCAGCACACAAATAAGTACCTCTGCGTCACCTAACACTTATCCCCCCATGCGGCAGGGTCCCCACATTAACCCTTGCTTTGAGGGTCCCTCTATACAGACCCCCATGAGCCTCTAATTAATCCCATCAGTTCCAGAAGGGTCTATATAGACTCGTATGGGACAATAATTTATCCTCACATTAACACTATATAACTGCCTCCACCAGGACCCTCATGACACTAAGCCTAAGCACTACCCTACACTACACTATTACCCACCCCAATAAACTAATAAATCTAAATTAACCCCCCTCTAAGTAATTTACCCTCTGATCTAAGTAACCCTATTTAACCATCACCATACCTAATTAACCCTATCACTAACTACTTAACCCTATCTAGACCCAGTAATCCTTATCTAGTCCTATTTAACCCCACCGGTACCCAATAACCCCTAACTATACCCAATAAACCCTAACTGTAACTGTACACCCCACAGGGGTGTATCCCATTCTGATTAACTGAAAGCAATAGCACCTTCTCATTGGATGAAATCGCTGTCATAAAATAACATTTAGAGAAAATATGAATTTTTGAAGACTCTGTTTATGAATAAAGGAATTAATTTACTTTTTGTTACATCAGTTCCTGAGAGCTGCATCATAACATTGTGAGTTTGTATCTGCCATCCAAGAGTGTCTTCAAAATTGATTTATTTCTCCATAAAAAGAACTCAAGCAACCAGAACTCTCAAGCAAACATGAAAAAATTGAATACTGTACTTTAAATAAAAATTTAATTTTACTGGGCTCAACAAATGCCAGGAGCCAGGTTTTCTTGCCACAGCATGCTTACAGGCACCTAGATTGCATTTACTGTACATCTCTGCAATTCAATGGTATATGGAAGCAGACAGGCATGAGTGACTGAGCCATTCCCCGGGGTCAGCACCGCACCCTCCCGCCGTACCTGTGTGTGGTGTGAGGAGTGAAAGCTGCTGCTGCTAGAACATCCCTCACTGACAGATATACTTAGCAGAGCATCCTATGTACAGCTAATCTAGGCCTCTTTTAATTGTAACTCACAAGCAACCAGAAACTACATTTATCCGGCATCTACCAATACTAATGGGTGCCGGTTAACTGAGAGTCTACCGCATTACTTTTCCCACGCCTAATTAAGCACTTAGTTTGGTTCAGAGTTTTTATATATATACTAGTATATTGCCCGTCAAAAAATGACGGAAATCAAATTGTAAGTGAGCTAATGCTGTTTGGTGTATGGTAATGAACTAAACAATACATTAATAAAGGAATATACTTTACCTATTTTGAAGTAATAAATGTAGGAAGCATTATCCTGAAGAGCTGACATCCTGAAGATCTGTTTTCATGATGCTGCAGCATACAATGTGTGTTTTGAGTGCTGTGGAGCTGCTGTGTAAGTGTGAGCAATGTGTGCAGTGTGTCGTGTAAATAGTGTGCGTGCGCGAGCCAAATCCTTAAGGGTAGCTGTGTACTTCCGCATTCTGTAAGTTAGTGTTGTAAAATGGCGCCTAATGTGTGGTACGCGGCTGTTGGTGATTTAGCGTCCTTGTTCTTGGACTTCGTCCGGCTTTTTCGGAAAATCTGTATGTGTTTGGTAGTGTTTTGCATGTTTAGGATCCTGTAGCCTCATTTTCGTTTTTTTCAGCAGCCATTTTTTCTCTCGTTTAGGTGATTTTCGGGTGTCTAAACTCTTCAATTTGGACTTAAATGGAGGTGTAACTTCACTTGCAGAGGTCCTGGGTGCTGTGGGTAAGCTTTTTATGTGTTTGTTGTGTGTATTTATTGTGTTTTGAAGGTTTTGAGGTTCCGCAGGTCGGCCGTTAAAGTCGTAATGTTGCGAGGTCGTAATGTTTTTGTTTCTAAGTCCTGCGTCTCGTATTTCTGTGTTGTAAGTCCATTAATGTTGCGAGGTCCGTAGTTGCTGGCAAAGAGCGCCTTCGGAGAAGCGACAACTTTTGACAACCCGCAGTTATGACAGCTATATATGTGATATATATATATATATATATATATATATATATATATATATATATATTTATTGTTTCCTTGTATAGTGCTCCTAAATACGAAGTAATTCACCCAACGTTTTCTAATGTTTAAAATATGTCACTTGTCATTAAACAACTGACACTATTGCAATTTTTTTTTGTCTGTAAAATGATTTTTTCTGTAAAATTATGTGCCTACACCTCACCTGCCTATGCTCTTGTGCTCATAGACTTATCACACTGAATGAAATTGCTTGTACTTTTCTAAAAAGACCAGTTTGGGTCTTACATGAGAGTGATCTACAATAGAGCTAAAAAAAAATATTTGGTCACATTATCAGCTATGTAATCATGGTAGTATTTTGAGTCATTTTTTAAAGTAGAAGTATTTTTAAAGTAGTCTTTTCTAAAATTATTCAACAGCAGATGAACAATGGGATTACATAGATAGATTGACAGATGAATAATCAGAGTATTGCAGTATATCGTGATATCTTTTTTTATTGGACAAACATATTCGTAATTATTATTACGAGTTTATGAGAGCAGCCTCTCTTTGTCAGAAGCAATACTAATTTTAGGTTCCCATTAAAAGAAAAAAATATCGAGCTCCATAAATAAGGTTCTGTTCAGTCAACTGTGCACAAGCCTGCGTTAGTGCAGATCAGAGTAAATATATAGGGTTGTAAATGTGTTCAGATCCTAAGGAGTAGAGGGACCACAATAAAGCTGTAAGAAGACACAAAAGAAAACAAAACCGAAGTGGCGTCCAACTGGGGTGTTATAGCTATCCTCATTTTGATGGAAAGTCTGTGCAGATTCCTCCTCAGGTGCAGTTTTTGGCTCGTTTCCCTAATGTGTAACAGCCTCTCTCACATATAGTACATTGTATTATGTAGACTACATTAGAGGATGTGCATGAATATGACCCTCTGATGTTATAGCTCTTGTTGTTATGTGTGGCTGTGTCCTCAAATATGTTGACATCATTTGCAGCAATTTTTATTGCAATATTTTCTCTGCTGTTCATCAGCAAATCTGCTGTGCACCAATGTTTGTTTCAGGTTTGGTGACTGTCTAAATGAAAGAATGGGAGGTTTGTGGAATATAAGTTTTAATTTGGCATTATCTGTTAGTAGTGGCTGTAAATCCTTAATATGTTGTGTATTCCTTCTAGAGCCAGATAGTATGTGGTTACCAGAGGTGTACTTGAAGTACTTACTTTAGTTTTGTATTGCAATAGGTGTTCCTGGGGTGTTTTAATGGCAAAGGTTACTTTCTGTGTTATTACATGAGTTTTGTAACCCTTCTGTCTGAAGGATTCAGTGCATATGGCTTAACTAGCTTGTTTAGTATGAGAGGAATGAAAACTAGAGCTGTGGAGGTAACTTCATCTGTCTGTAGGTTTCCTATACACAGATGAGTTAAGTTTGTCATTTGTGATGGATATGGTGTTGTCTAGAAAGTTAATTTCAAACATTATAAGTTTAATTGAATTGTGGAAGTCTCTAAGGTTTTTTCTCCTTCTGTCAATATGATCAACAGGTCATCTATGTAACGGTAGTATCTGTAGGGTTTGTGGACATATGTGGACAGGAATCTCTGTTCCAGGTCAGCCATAAATAGACTAGTATATTGTAGTTCCATTTTGGTGCCCATTGTGGTCCCCATTATTTGCAGGCAAAGCTATTTGTTAAAGGTTAAGTAGTTGTGAATCAGTATATGTTCTAGCAATTTGCTAATGGTATCAGGGTTATATTTCTGGTTCCAAGTGTGTATGAGAAACCTATATATATATATATATATATATATATATATATATATATATATATATATATAAGCAGTGGATATTTATATATGAAGTGGTGGAGCCACTGTTCGTGCAGTACCTTGCAGAGACTAGTTGCAAGAACGGCTCCAAATTACTTTGCAGTTTAAATATTTATTACATTTACCTCTATAAACAATCTGTAAATGAAAAAGATGGGATTTATTCAATATTCAGCATATTTCACTGTAAGCAGTGGCGGAGCTAGGTACTGGAGGGCCCGGGTGCAAAACATTTTTTGCCCCCCCCCCCCCCCCCAAAAAAAAACAATGTTTTGAGCTGCCCCCTTTCACAGTGCAAAACATTTTTGAGAGACATTATATTGTAAAATTTGATAGAAAGAGAATTGGGTAACACATTTTACACAATTTTTATCTCATGGTTTTTATTTTATCGGCATATAACAAGCACCGGCGTATAACACGCACCTCATTTTAAGAAGGAAATTTCAGGAAAAAAAATATTTCAAATAAGGAACTTTGAAGCAAAATCCACCACCTCCCCCCTCAACCCCCTCCTCAAACCCCCCATCCTCAACCCCCTCCTCCACCCCCCCATCCTCAACCCCCTCCTCCACCCCCCCATCCTCATCCTCCTTCCTCAACCCCCCTCCTCAACCTCAACCCCCCTCCTCATCCTCAACCCTCCTCCTTATCCTCAACCCCCCTCCTCATCCTCAACCCCCTCCACATCCTCAACCTCCCTCCTCATCCTCAAACACCCTCCTCATCCTCAACCACCTCCTCATCCTCAACCCCCCTCCTCATCCTCAACCTCCCTCCTCAACCTCCCTCCTCAAACCCCCTCCTCAACCCCCCCATCCTCAAACCCCCTCCTCAACCCCCCATCCTCATCCTCCTTCCTCAACCCCTTATCCTCAACCCTCCTCCTCAACCTCAACCCCCCTCCTCAACCTCAACCCCCCTCCTCAACCTCCCTCCTCAAACCCCCTCCTCAACCCCCCATCCTTAAACCCCCTCAACCCCCCCATCCTCATCCTCCTTCCCCAACCCCCCTATCCTCAACCTCAACCCCCCCCTCAACCTCCCTCCTCATTCTAAACCCACCTAAGCATTCTAACCCCCCTCCTCATTCTAACCCCCACCGCCCTCCTCAACCTAAACCCCCCTCCTCAACCTAATCCCCCCTCCTCAACCTAAACCCCCCTAACTACCTCCCCCTCACTTGAGGAGGGGGGGTTAGAATGAGGAGGGGGGGGTTAGAATGCGGAGGGAGGTTTAGAATGAGGGGGGAGGTTGAGGATGAGGAGGGGGGAGGGAATATCGGCGTATAACACGCACCTATCATTTGCTCCCTATTTTCAGGGAGAAAAAGTGCGTGTTATACGCCGATTAATATGGTATATATATATATTGCCTTTTCTCTCTCACACTCCCCCCTTCTTTCTCCCTTCTCTCCACCTTTCTCTCTCTTCCTCCCCCCTCTCTTTTGCTCCCTCTCCTTTTCTCTCCATGTCTTTTTCCTTATTCCCCTCCCTTCTCTCTCTTTCTTTCTTCCCTCACTTTCCCTCCTTCCTCACTTTCTCTCCCTCTCTCTCTCTCAATCTCCCCTCTCTTCTGCTCCCTTCTCTCTCTCTTTCTTTCTCTCCTCTCCCTCCCCCTCTCTTTCTCTCTCTCTTCCCCCTCTCTCTTTCCCTCTCCCTTTCTCTCCATGTCTTTCTCCCTCCACCCTCTCTCTCTACTTTCTCTTTCTCTACATCCATGTCTCCCTCTCCCCCTCTCCCCCATACCTCCCTCTCCCCCCATGTCTCCCCCTCTCCTTCCATGTCTCCCCCTTACCACTCTCTTCCTCCATGTGTCTCCCTCTTTCCCCTTGCCTCTCTCACCATGTCTCCCCTCTGCCTTCATGTCTCAACTTACCTCTCTCTCTCCCTCCATGTGTCTCCCTCTAATCCCCATGTCTCACCCTCTCCCCATGCCTTCCTCTCTCAGATCCAGCTCTCAGGTAGTAATATAACAAACACAAAATGCATTCTTCAAAAAAATCAGATTTTTTTTAATAGTTGTTTTTATGTCCAATGCTTTTTTATTTGCGTTGTTCAGTAGTTTTTTACAACTCTCCATGATGTCATGGACAGTAACATACCAGGCACATCTTTATGTCCATGATCATGCTGATCCCCTTGGTATTCATAGCAGAGATATCAGAGTGGGTTCCCTATTCCTTCTCCAGTGGGCCCCAGCATTCAGCTCCTGGTATTCCTAGGTGGTCTCCCATCCATGTACTGACCAGGCCCAATTCCACGTTGCTTCAGGGTGTTGTGACCTCTTGATTCCCTGACTGTAATAGATCCCAGGTCACAGTGGTGAAATCACTGAATCCTAACCACTGGATCATCAGGGAACCCATGGCTTACATAGTCTCTAATCTTACTTTCTAAAATACTTCACAAACAACTTCCATTTTTCTTGAACTACAATGTTCTTTATCTATTTTTTCTGATGCATAAATTCTTTGAAGATATTTTTTTTCTTATGACATTCAGCCAAATGTAAAATTGGTTAATCAAGATACACTTGATTACATCTGTTATATCAACATTATTGCCCCACTACTTCACAGAAAGCCTAATTTTGATAAATACAGTAACACTCTCAAAGTAACATGTCACAGTTCAGTGATGCTTGGAATGAGCAGCTCTCTACATTTGATCAAACTGTATTAAGGAGACATTTGTCACATAATAGATATTGATAACTGTTTTACTTTTAGGACAGATCATCCATGTGGTGATCAGATTAATTTCACAGCTTTCTTGCAATGAAGAAAACTACACATGCAGAAAACAGTGAAATCTGAAATATTATTGATCTAAGTACCATACATGATTAGGGAAATCATGCATTCTTATTAATACAGATTCACACTGTGATGGTTTCATGCCATGTACCTCCAAATACTTGAAAATAATTTCAGGAAAAATTAATCATTCTAAAAAAGAAAATAAAGACATACTGACAAATTGCATGTTGATAACTTAAAACTAGGTAGCGAATGACCACAGCCATTGATATTACCAATTAATTATAAAAATGTAATTACTTATAAAAAAAATTGTATTGCTTATAACCAGCTTGTTTCCAAAATATATGAGAATACAGGTACTTTTTGCAATAAAAATATCAAATATAATATAATGATGATTCCATTATGATGATAATGGCTCAGGTTCTCTTAACTCACTTTTATCTTTCTCCTCCATTAGCCCATAATGGAGTAATGTTCATAGTTTGTTTTCTTATTATTTATTGCTAAATGATAAGTGTGAGCTTACTTAATACCATTCTTGCTCTGTTTCTTAAATATAAGAATTGAATTATGTAAAATAATAGTTGTATACATTAAGAATGTGGAAGTTCCAAATATTAAAAAACCAGACAGAAAATAAAAAGGCTAATATTTAACAAGAGATGAAGAGAGGTTAGATTTAAAAATAGATATCTAAGGCTTGCCAAGAGCTATATTCATTTTAAAATGTGATTGAATAAATGTAATGTTTAAATTTATCAAAAGAAAACAGGCCATTCGCATATCTTGAAAATGTAGTTATGAATGAAAAGTAATAGACATCTGTATATGAAGCAGCCGTTTGAAGAATATTCAATAAAATACATTAAATAAAATGATGCATACATTATCCATTGACGTTTTAGGTAATATTTTCAACTTTTGTAGAATTTCAATGTTCTGGAAAATAATTAGATTTTTTATGTTTTTTACAATTTGGTTAGTGCTGAAAAACATGGGCATAGGGGGGTAATTCATCTCTACTCACAGGACAGGAAGCAGGGGCGCCTTTAGATGCTCATCGCAAGGCCTGCGTGACTTGTGCTGCAATGAGCCCCGAAAGCACTCGTTTGCAGGCCTCGCAATGACCGCCGCAGGTGCTCATTGCAAGGCCCGCGGGATTTAGGCTGCAATTAGCATCGAAGGCACTCATTGCATGCCTCACGATGACACCGCAGGACTAGAGGCCAATGGCGCTCATTGCAGGGCTCGCTCGCAAGACTTTACAAATGACAAGGGGCTGCCAAACGCGCTCATTGCAGGGCACCCGGGGAGCACCAAAGGTGCTCATTGCAAGGCACGCGTGGAGCGCCAAAGTTGCTCATCACGAGCCATGCAAGACTTTAAAACAGCCTACACATGAGCACAAAAGGTGCTTATGTCAATGGCTGCGATCACCGATAAAACACGTAGCACTTTGCCTCTGATCGGGAGGCATGCAACGGTTTACACTTTTAACGGCCATAAAGGTCTCAAATGCGTAACTCAAAAGACCACCAAAAACAGCCAAATAATAAAAAATAATAATAACACAGTCACACACAGCACAGGGAGAGCCTTTGAGTGAGGCTGTAAGTGAATTTGAGCCCTATTTCAGCTAAGCGAGGAAAAAAATGTAGGGCGAAAAAACGTACAAAATCTCAAACAGGATCAAAATGAGGTCAAACAACGCCAGGCATGCGGGACTTAGAAAACACATGGCGGTGAAGACAGTAACATTTACACGAACAACGCCAGGGACACGGGACTTTGAAAATAAAAACAAGATTCAGCAGGCACACAGAGGAGAAAGACACAGGGAAGGGACAGAGGGGAGATGGAGGAAAGAGCTGTAAAGTATACGGGAGGAGAGGCTCTCGATGAGAGCTGAAGCTGCTCAAAGGGGGCAGAATCTCGCATTGTGTGGCAAACAGCATTGCCAGGCTTCACATTTTATTGCCGTCATTTTTGACGGGCAATTCCCTAGTTCCATTTATAATAGTAGAACAATAAACTGGTACTATTCAATTCACTGAAATACTACATTGTTATTACCTGCTATATTACTTACTTATAAAATCTACCTACAATTGCTATAATCAGAAAACACAGAACAAAGATCCCCTTATAGGGCACACCTCTATTTCCCAATCTCCTGGGAGAATCATTTTAAAACTTAACTTTTATTAAATCCATGATTTTAAAATAATACATTTCTATAAAAATTTCAGGTGCAGGATTTCAACTCCAGTAGAATACAATTTTAATGGATGTTGTGCACTTATAACAATTCTACAATTCTAATTGATATTATGCCCTTGAAAATATTTTTGCTTAATAATATTTTTTATATTTATTATGCAAGATAGTAGATTGCAGAGACAATTTATTATAAAGTGACCAGAGTAGGTAAAATAAAATTGATAAATAAAGTGCAAAGTGCTTAAGGTGACCATATATCCTTATTGAAAGTGCTTATAGATAATAATATGCCATAGTGTCCTCTGTAATATTGTTATTGTTATATTGTATACAATTTATATGTACTCAATTGAAAGGGAATGTGAACAACAGGAAATGTTTATTTTCACAGACCATTTATTTCTCTTAAATATTTTAATTTGAAGTGATAATGATACATTAATAGGTTAGAGGTTTATAGTTATTTTTAATATACTATTTTTAAATTTTAACATTTTAGTATTTTGTTGCAATTCTTCTCTAAATGTCACTGAAGATCATAAAAGGTGTATGGATACATTTCATGTTTCTCTTCTTTTTGAAGGAAGTGTCTTAATGACACTGCCATTAGTGAGAAGGATAAAACCATAAATAGGAAAATGGAAATATACTAATTACAGATATTTATGATTATGTTTGAAATGTCAAATTTGAATCATAAATGCAATTCTGTATTTTGAAGTACCCAACAGTGGTATATGCTACTACATTGAAACCTGAGATTCATCACTATAAAAAAATATAGGATGCTCAAATGTATGAACAATGTCAAAATGTTAATGTATTCACAAGTAGAGGGACTTCAGATATGCTTCTGTCTGTCTGTCTAACTATTTGTCTGTCTATCTATCTCTCAATCTATCTGTCTGTCTCTCAATCTATATATCTATCTATCTCTCTATCCTGGTCTATCTCGCAATGTAAATATCTATCTATCTCGCTATCCTGGTCTATCTCTCAATCTATATATTGTGACAGATTCACTGTCACTCTCAGGATCCGTGCCTGGTTTTTCAATAAAATGGAGGACGCAGGAGCTCTTTAAATATTTAACCACACTTTACTGGTTGTTTTAACAGCATACAACATAAAACTGAAGGCAGAAACAAAACTCTAGCTTCTCATTGAAGCTCTGCATAACTGAACTGTAGTTTCCCTTACTGTCTTATGTAGGCGTGCAAACATACAGTCCATATAACGGTAGCAGAGGTGTCTTTTCCTCTCACCTCTCTTAGGCTCTGTATCTCCGGGCCTCTCTTTACACAGCAGATCCCTCCTTTGGTCATCACCTTGAGGGACTTTCTCTTCAAAGCTTCTGGCTTTGTTCCATTAGCTTTCAGTGCGGCCTCTGACTTCAGCCCTGCACACTTCAACACTCCAGCTCTGTCAAACAGCTTTCCACCTGGAGACAGCCGTAGCTCCTGATTGCAGCCACACCCCTGCCTTTTGAGCAGGTTGTTAACTCTCTCACTCCTGGGGAAAAGTCTTGAAGAGCTCTCTTCTGCCCTCTGGTGGCACTTCACCACAATATATATATATATATATATATCTATATATATCTATCCTAGTCTATCTCCCTCTCTTTCTCTCAATCTATCAATCTACATGTTGCTGGTTGGTTGTACACGGGCAACTAACCTAATACCTTTACTGAGCGTCAATCACTTGCAAGCCTGTAATTACTTGTGACCCGACATTTTGGCTGCGGGTCACATTTTTTTGCAACATTTAGATGTAATCTAACCCGTAATTACAGGATCAAAGAATCCACATGCAAACCATGAACTCGTATGTAGGATTTCAGGAGGCATGATCATGTGATCTGACAATAATTAAGCAAGTTACTTTTTAGACAGAGCCAATAGTAAATGAGACATCATGACGTCAGTAAAACATGGAGGTTAAAATTAACCTGCAATTGTAGCCTAAGCTTTAATACATGCAAAAAAGTAATGTTTAATGCACTCAAGCAGTCTTGAAATACATTAAAGCATCTATTTAAGTCCATGTGTATGGTGTGAAATGTATTAACCTCTTGATTTCCAAGATCAATATAACACAGAAATAAAAGTTACAAATAACTAGATTTGCCAGCTTGAGACTGTTGTGCAATTAATGTGAATGCCTTCCATTGCTTTCCCAGTATTTTAAAGTACAGTAGTGTGTGTTTATTTGCTACTGCAGTTATATGAACAGGTGTTTAACCCACTTGCAGGTCCTATCTAGTATTCGTATGATTTTTAAATACATTTGCCATTTATGGGTTTGAAGGCAATTGTAGACTTGTCGAATTTGTGTAATTGAATATGGATTTGGCGTCTTTAACACTGGTAGCATTCACATGCTTGAAAAATCAGTGGAGGAGATAGGACAAAGTTACATTTTTGACAACCGCAGTGATTTTGAGCCTGTAACTCGCAATTAGAATGCTAGTAGCAAAAGGTAGATAATTGAATATCTGTTCTATTTACGGGTTATATCTGTACATATTGTTTATAAACTGAGGTTAAATAATAAATTGCACTTTATATAGCCCTGGAAATGATCATTAATATTTGGAATGTAAATTTGTTTTGATATTTTTGATAGTTTATGGTGCCTGTATCACACATAATGACAATCTGTAATATATCTATACAGTAACTGTGCTTTTATGATGATATGTGGCAGATTTCAGATTAAGGTATGTTAATTACAAATGTTTTTAGTCTTATATAAATGTTTTTTTTTTTTTTATTGTATACGTTGCTATATCAGTCTAATTTAATTTAATGTTTAAGAAAGCAACATTATGCATGTAGACCTGGATTAGTTTATATACAAATTGTCTTGGTCCATTTGGAAGGATATTGACAGGCCTATTAATACTGAAATTATTGTGCAGTACTTTTGTATTCCTTTCTGGGTTGCTACCTTGTCATGGTGAAGGGGCTTGTGTACCTCAATAAAGCTGTGATATATATAAAGTTGGGTCACCCAAGATGGGCAGGTCAAAGCAGAGAGATCAGATAAATCACTGTCCACTGGAGAAGAAACAGACAACCCACTCCAGTATCTTTGCCATGAAAACCATATGAATAAGCAAAACTAGAAACACAGACAGATGTGCCTGGTGTGCTGCGTCCATATGGTCACTGAGAGTCGGACAGAATTGAAGGACTGAACAACAACAACTTTTGTATATTCACTGAATTTGTGTACATTATTTGGCAACAGTATCATAGCGGAAGTTCTGTAATAAATACATATATAGGATATTTTAACTATCATACTTGCAATAACATGTAAATATGTTCTGAAAAATCTGCCATATTCTATACTATTGTGTATATATCTTTGTTTCATATTTTGAGCGATCTGTCTACAGTATTTCATTGTACCACTTCTTTGAGTTTTTTGTTCACAGAATAATTTGTTGATAACTGTATACTTATAGTGTAATTATAGGTTCATTAAATGCACCTGTTTTTATTTAATTGATGGTAACTTGCTCCTGAGCTTGCTATTCATTCATTAATAGCTTTCAATGAAACAAAACATATCACAGTTTGTTCAATTTCTGGTTTTGTTTCTGTTTTCTATGCTTTATTATGTTTATATCTGTGATTAAATAAATGCAGATTTTTATTTAACAATGAATGTGGTTTTCTTACACTTTCAGTGACACAAGAGCTGTATCATTTTGGACCTGTTGTGAATCTCCCTGGCAACTGGCCATTTTTCTCATAAAAAAAGCAAATGTACTTTAACAGTCCTAGGTTATTAATAGAGGGAGACGCAAGTTGGATTTGAGGGAGTGGAGGAGATTCATAAGGGTTAAAATGTACTCTCCATTTTTTCTGCAATATAATATCATAATGTGATGTGCAATTATGTTTTCATGAATGGAAAATAGAAATTGCTTTCTTGAAGTAAGAAAAGTACAAAAAATAAAGAGCATGTCTTAATCAATCATATGTAAAGAGACATTTAAGTGATCAGATGTACTCTGCTCCACCAGAGAGCTTAAAAGAATTTGGACAAAGTGCTTACCTTTTTGAAATTGCAATAGTAGTGTAGTCAAGGTTGTAAGATCTAGATGGAGGTCACTGGTTAAAACTCAGAATCTTAGATTACTTTATAGAAGAGCGGGCCCATCATCTCCTCATGTAATAATGTATCTGTACAAAAGTGCTGACGTCTTATTTTACTGTCATCAAGTGTTTGTCAACTTTTATTAATGTGTTTATTGTGTCTCAAGCACTATGGAGTCTGTTTGCTCTCTACAAATAAAATATAATACAAATAATAGGGACAAACTGGGTTGAGCAACATACATCAGATTACCAAGCAGAGTCTGCAGGACATGGATTCTGCAAAAACTGAGACTATATAGGAGAAAAGAGTGATGAATTGGTGGCAAACACTCTATTGTCTGTTTTGGCAAATAACCAGCTACTGAAGAATAATTAATCTGTACCTGTCCTGGCCAATAAAATATCCTCAATGTTATCATACAGCCCCTATGCATAGCAAGTTTTCTGAACCACAAATTAGCATATTGAATCACTCATTTTCATACTAATGCAGAAAAATACTGACTATCAGCCCTATTAAATTGCGATTTGACCAATTATAAAGGGCTCTATATAAGCACAGAGCATATTTTTTTACAGAAGTGTTTAGTTAGTGAACTTCTATCCAAAAGCAAGGTTTTCACTAACTAAAAACGTTTAAAAAAAAAATATGCTCTGTGCTTATATAGAGCCCTTTAGAATTGTCCAAATCACAATTTAATAAGGCTTTATGTTAAGAATAATTTATTCTATAAATATGGATAATACAACCTATAGGCAGTTTTCCATGCTCTTTATGATGAAACCAACTTGCTTTAGTGGTGACAGTGTCCATTCTTAGGTGTGTGTCTCGCCTGTTTTTCTTGCATGGCCAAAGAGCACATTGACTGGGACTATGGGCCATATTCTATTGCCAATTAGAAAATTGATACACACTTAAAACTGCTCCTAAAATTGGCACATATTCTATTAGCTACTTGCAGTTTGATTATGAGTTACCCACCCACAATCTCTGCAGGCCAGCTGAAGATGCGAAACCAGCCTTAGAACTCCATTGTTTTTAGCACTGCTCGAATATTATGAGCACTAAACTATTAAAATTACACAAAATCAATATTCTATTAGACCCGGAGATCTAGCTCGCACAAAGTCTGAAAAAAGTACCATGTTTCTGTCAAAAATATTATGAGTACTAAATAGGAATCGCAAGGGCTTTTTCAAACTTAGTAGAGCTGTAACAGCAATTATACACACAATACTGTACTTTAAAAGCATGGAAAGGCATGGAAATACATTAGAATTAATTGCATAACAGGCTCAAACCCACAAATATGCAAAAAAATATTATTTTTAAATGTTATTACTGAATAATATGGACACAAGGGATTTATACATATCATGAAACCAACATGGACTAAAACAGATGATCTACTGCATTTCATGATGCTGGTCTCATTTACTATTGGCTGTGTCTAAGAAGTAAATCACCGGCTTGCTTAAATATTGTAAGATAATATGATCATGCCCCCTGAAATCAGACTTAAAAAGTCAGGGTTTTACTAGTTCAGCCTTGAGGTTAGCATTTGTGAATTGGAGTCAATATAATACATCTAAACATTTATAAAGAAACACACTGCAGCCAAATTTGAGTTTGAGGCATTTTGGAGCAGCTAATATAATATGGCACTATATGAGAAAGAAGGGGTGGAATTGGGTGCAGACATTCACCTTAAAACTCCTAATAGCATTACTACTTAAAGGGATTCTTTATAAAATGTTTTATTTGATTTACATTTTTTAGCTAAGTGACCTAATTAAGTTTATCCTCCTAAATGTAATATAATGTTGTGTAAAATGTATACTTCACTTGCGACTACGAAACCCCCAGAGAGTGTCTATCGCATTTTTCGAATCTTGCCCTTCGCTCCTGTTCTCTCTCATGTAGGGTGACTTTTGTCAAAGCTGTAAGCTAAGGCCATACCCACAGAGAGGGGCTTGACCCTATCAGTGTGTCATGTTGCTCAGATATACAGCATGTCACTGTCTAGTTTCAGCAGAGCAGTATAAAATACTAGTAATGTGAAGCCCCTCCTCTGTTTGTAATGACTTAGTTCACGCCTTTGAAACATGACACCCTAAACTAGTGTGAACAGGAAGAAAGGATGAAGGATCTAGAAAATGAGAAACTGTTACTCTGGGATGGTTCTTAGAAGTAAATGAAATGTACATTTTATATCATAATTTCATTTAGGAGGATAACATGTATTGCCACCTAGTTAAACATTTATAACCTCCAAGGCAGCAACTTGATCTCCAAGCCCGGCGGACTGCGGCCACAAATGACAGTATTGGCTAGTGACGATGTGCCAGCTAGCCAATGTACTACATGTCATTCTCATGTCCCCCAATGTGTCTCCTATCAATTACAGCGCTGTACAGTGCTGCATTGAATTTATTTTGGACTTTTTAGTTTGGCTGGCTTTCACTCTGATCTGCGGGCTAACGCTCGCGATCAGGTACAATCCCACCAAAGCTAACGTCCGATTGCCTGTCTTGCAATCGGCCCATTCCTTTTAATAGCAAAGTAGCTAAGGGGCCGCAGCACACAGTAAGGGATCACAGCGTTGCGGACATTTTGCGGCCATCATTAGAATGAGGCCCCATGACTGTTATCTGTTATTCAACTTTATCAGCCCATAAATGTAATGTATATGGATAAACTATACGTTTCTGAATGGACCATAAAATACAAGCTTCCTCTAAATGCTTCTATACCATTAAATTCCAGTTCCTTCCTTTGTAATTCAAAGGTCTGAAGAATCCAAATAAAAAAAATAAAAAATTTGTTGTAATAATCCAGGTCCATTGACATTTGCAGAGAGCTTGAGACTCTTGCAACCACAGTAAATTCCAAGTCTGTAGCGGCAACAACACACCTGCAAAGCCTTGAAATTCTGCTGCGTTACAAAGCTATTACATTCAACCATGCCGCAAGCTACGGGCCATAGACACCAGCCCATAAATCCTTTCCGCGCACGCAAGCTGTTAAGGGGCTTGCCGAGCCGCGATCAGACGGTACTATCCAATTGCGGTATAAGGTAGTGCGACACAGGCCTCTCTCTGTGTTGTATTTTCTGACAAAGTAGCACACTATCTCCCATCACATGGTCCATGATCCCCTTCTCTGTGGACACATAGGGTTCTGTTGAACATGTCACCAATTGATGGTCACTGAGGAATGCTGTTGAGAAGTGATGCTGCAGTCCCTTATTTTGTAGGTTTGTTATTTTTATTTTTTTTGCAAGGTCTCACAATGGCATGTTAATGACAGCCAGCATTAATATATGCACTAGTGAAGCATTTGATCCTGACCTCAATATCAGTTTGAGAACAGATCCTTGGGTCTGATGTAAGTGACATTGAATCTGGTTGCTGACCTTTGTGTCCTCTCCGTATTAATGAGTATTTTCCCATATTGCTGATTATCCAGAGACCTAGCTAATAGTTAGTAATGCTTGCAGATGGGAATTAGGTGGGTTGGTATATCGTTACAGTATTTAGCACTGTACTGTACATGCACGTTGATTAGTTTTTTTTATCCTCCTTCACCTTTTTTTAGTTGATCACTTTTTTTCAGATTTAGTTTTTGTCACCACACTGTATGTGTGAAACTGGATTGGATTACACAGTCCAGAGGAGGAATCATCTGTTTCATTGAGCAGATCTAGACAAGTTGTAAGTGCTATGCAAATTAATGGTTTCTTCAATTAAATGGAGTGATTTCTGATTATCCTTTTTTTCATCAGATTCCGGTTGCAGTGGTGTAGTGACCACATGTGACCCTGGTAGATGCTATGCATCATGCTTATTCTAGACTATGACATTACCCCCTGTAGGTATTGCCTTTTTCCTACAAGCCTCTTGCTCTCCCGGGATCCACCCACACCACACCCATGATATTAATGCACAGTCTTGACCATTTCTGATTGTGCTGTGTGTATGAAATAAAGCTTTGCTATACAGTTCTAATCATGTCAGTGTGTTTTCAATCGTTGGGGCTATGGGACATCCACATACATCACATTTGTGTCACATTCCTATATATGTAAACTAATGATCAGTAGTTCCTATGCAATAGATCAATACATATAATAATAGTCATAATAGCATTAGATATCAAATAACTATATATATATCATATATAATCAACATAGAGGTTTAATACACATGCAAAGACCAATTAGTGATACTGTGGAGTATCAACATTCCCCTGAGTGCCTGATAGGAATATGACAGGTGATACTGGAGTGGGCTGCCAGTTTCTTCTCTAGTGGACTGTGATTTGTCTGACCTTTCTGCTATGACGTGCCCATCTAGAGTGACCCTACATTGTATAGCCCACAGCTCCATTGCAGTACTCAACCCCTTCACCGCCACCACTTAGCACTGCTGAAAGGGACCAGGGGAACATACACCACACTAATCCACTGTAACCCATCATGAGGGGCTGCAAAAAAACACATGAAGGCTATGCAGAGGCACGTGGATCATCAGCCAACTCACCTCCATCAGGGATAATTTCCGCTAGGCCCATCCTGGAAAGTCCCACTCCAATGCTGGTGGCCACGTGCCAAGATGTATAGCCATTCCCATTTGGTCACCTCCCATTATGTTTTGCTATGCATCAATTTACATTAGTGTGTTGTATGCTCCCCTGGTCCCCTTGTGGATTGCTAAGTGGTGATGGTGAAGGGGCTTGTGTACCTAAATGAAGCTGTGAGCTATACCATGTAGGGCCATTGTAGGTGGGCAGGTGATAGCAGAGAGGTCAGACAAATCACAGTCCACTAGAGAAGGAACTGGCAACCCATTACAGTATCTTTGGCATACAAACCTTGTGGAACAGCACAGACAGAGACCTAGCTAAATGTGCTGCAGTCCATAGGCTTACAGAGAGTCGGACACGACTGTAGGACTGAACAATAAATAATATAATGTTCCCCTGGTAGTTTATATATGTGATGTGGCGGTGTCATTTTGCCACTTTCCTCTTCCCAATGTAGATGTGATGAGCGACATGTATATTCAATTATATTTATATTCCAGGGTCCACATTAGAGACTCTGTGAGTGAGGAAGGGTTAATATGGCATCAGTTTCATGTTTTTGTGTTGCTATTTAATCAGGTAGTGTGTCTTGAATTGCTTTATGCATGTTGCAGCGTGGCTTTTCATATTGGCATATGCATGACCATTCCAACATATGATAAAAAATAAAAAAAATGTATTTGGGTGATTATCGTGCAAGTAATTGTAATGCCTTTCCATGCTTTTCCTATATTTTAAAGACCAGTGTTGTGTTTACAGTATATTGTCATTTACAGTGTTGAGAACTTGTCTGTATTCCCTTTGCGGGTACTATTTGAGGGCCGTAATATTTTTGCCTCCATTTGCGGGTTACGGGTTTGAACGCCAGTGTGTCATTGTGGATTTGTAGCAATTTAATAGCTATTTTCGAACGTAACAGTTACGGGTTTGGCAGGCAACGGAGTTCAGATTTCGACAGCCCGTAGGGATTTTCCATCTGTTTGCGGGTAGCTTCAAGAGGCCAATTTAATAGCTGTAAGTCTTGCGGGCTCCGTTACGAGCTACAGTTTTACACATTGGGGGAATTGAATGGGGCTGTTGGTTCTTTAAGATTCTTCAGTCAAGAAATCTGAAGCCCAAATAGAGGTAGGATGGCTGACATAATTACTAGGTAATTACTATAATTCCCCTTCTGGATAGCTACCTGGTCATGGTGAAAGGGCTTGTGGTAGCCATGAGCTCAATAAAGCTGTGAGCTATTCCATGTAGCGTCACCCATGATGGGACAGGTTATAGCATAGAGATCAGACAAACCGCGGTCCACTGGAGAAGAAACTAGCAACACACTCCAGTATCTTTGGCAAGAAAAACACATGAATAAGCACAACCAGAAAGACAGACAGATGTGCCTGGCATGCTGCCGTCTATATGGTCACTAAGAGTCGAACACAACCGAAGGACTGAACAACAACAATTACTATAATTCCAATAAAATAATTTTTAAAACTAAACTTTAAGGACGCAAACCTTTTTTCACTTGGCTTCCAGTATTATTACATTTTATTCCCCTTTAACTGTGAAAATATTACCATAGCTTTTGAAGACACATAGAGCACAGAAAGACTCAGAACATACATAGACTGTTTTAAATAAGCCATGGAAACACTGTATTCTTTTACATCTTTTTCTTTTTTTTTTCTTTCTTACCTTCCAAAGAAATAAACTTCTTACTACATTCACAGTAGAAGCAGTCTAGGACCACTCTAGGCATATCATTAAAAATATTTTAAGGCTTACAGAGCATTGCACAGCTGTGGTTGTATGAGAGATGAAGGATTTTAGTCTCTATGGGTCACCTTATCTCTGAAGAGTAGAGAAGATTCTGCAAAAATGAAACAATCAGATTAACTTTCACGGGGAAGCAAAGTAATATTTAAACAGATCTTACATGTCATTACACTGTCACTACCATAGCAACCTGGCAAAGAAAATCCTGTAATTTTGAAAAGCCACCGTGAATATACCCCCTTGTTAAACTATCATCTTTGGATTTATTGTTTTTGAAGTGAGCACATGCATGTAATTCACAATACGTAATGATTTTAATGAGAAATCCGGCAGCCACAAGTTAATGATTTTATAGTCTATGTTTTAAATTCTGGAACAATCTAAAGGCTTTCATCAAGGTACAGTTCTTGCTGGAGGATTTATCATTAGCTTTCAATAAATGACATAAATGTGTATTGTCCAGAACTGATGCCAAAATATCTTTCATGACACCCTGTGACAATAGCAGAACTGGCGACTGGTAAAAAAAGAATCCCCCCTCCCCCCCTCACAACTTCTCTCTGCCTGTCTCTCTCTTTCTCTCACTCTCTCTCTTTGTTGATATATATATATATATATATATATATATATATTGTGACAAACCACTTCTTTTACAGGTAGGATTGTCACCGATCTTGCAGTAACCACAGCCTTCTAGGGTATACAAAGTCCAGGACACCTTCAGCTCAGTTTTCCTTTTTTATTCAGTTTGAAAACAGGTACTTTAAATAATAACAAAACAAACAAAATCCCTTGCTCTTACTTGAGCTCTTACTAGACAGTACTTGCTATCTGCAATTGGGTGGCTTTCCCACTTACCAATTTCCCAAACAAAAGCAATGTCTTTGCAATAAGCGCAGCCTCTCCTAGCTGTCTTTTCCTCTGCCCCTTGGAGCAGGCTGCTCTCTTCTTTTAAAGGCCTGTCTGCTAATTGAGTAGCTACAGGTGAGTGCCAATTAGCTAACTCTTAAAAACCAGATCCAAGCTGTGGTCTGTTTATACAGCCACTAGTGCTGTTGGAGCATTGGCCCCCCCTGCTCTCCAAATACTCCGCCCCAGGGACCCATACCATGTTTTGCAGAGCATCAGCTATGCATATTGCAAACTGTAACATCTCTCCCTGGGGCATTTAACTGAGAAATCCTCTGGTTGCTGTCTAGCAAATCAGGTCTGATGTATCTCCCATCAACCACTATTCCACCTTTATTCTCACATATCCTCCCCCCCAGCTCATACCCAAGGGTTTGAGCGACCATGGAAATCAGGGAGTGTACCCTCGAAAGCCCATCAGCATTACCTTGTTGCAGACCAGCCCTGTGTTCCACAGTGAAATCAAAAGATTGCAAACTCAAAAACCATCTGGTTACTCTGGAGTTACTTTCCCTGTTCTGATACATCCACGTCAGAGGAGCATGGTCCGTTATCAATCGAAACCTTCTGCCTAGTAGGTAGTATTTAAGAGAGTCTAATGCCCACTTAATAGCAAGACACTCTTTTTCAACAATAGAGTAGTTCTTCTCATGTGGGTTTAACTTTCTGCTCAAAAAGAAAACAGGGTGAAAGAACAGCCCCCAAGCCCACATCAGAAGCATCTGTCTGAACTATAAAATCCCTGGAAAAATCTGGGGTCACTAAGACAGGATGGCTACAGATAGCTTCCTTCAGACTCTTAAAAGCCTTTTCTGCCTCAGGGCACCATTTAACTATGACTGGGGATTTTGCTTTAATAAGGTCTGTCAGGGGTGCAGCAATGGTAGCAAAATCTGGAATGAACCGCCTATAATATCCAATTAAACCCAAAAATGCCTTTACTTGTTTCTTTGTAAGGGGCTGTGGCCATTTTTGTATGGCTTCTACTTTGGCTTCCTGTGGTTTAACCAAACCCCTCCCAATAGAATAACCTAAGTACTTAGCTTCCTCTAAACCAATCGTACACTTGGAAGGATTGGCAGTTAAGCCTGCTGAGCGGATAGCATCAAGTACCGCTTGAACTTTAGGGAGGTGGGATTCCCAGTCTGCACTGTGGATGACGACATCATCCAAGTATGCTGCAGCATAACGAACATGAGGTTTAAGAATTCTGTCCATCATTCGTTGGAATGTGGCAGGTGCCCCATGTAACCCAAATGGCAATACAGTGTACTGAAACAGGCCACGGGGTGTTGAAAAGGCTGTCTTTTCTTTGGCTCTTTCAGTGAGCGGGACCTGCCAGTAACCCTTTGTTAAATCCAAGGTTGTTAGATAACGAGCTTTGCCCAGTCTTTCTATTAACTCATCAACTCTTGGCATTGGGTAAGCATCAAATTTTGAGAGGGCGTTTAACTTGCGGTAGTCATTGCAGAACCTCCATGTGCCATCAGGTTTTGGCACCAATACAATAGGACTACTCCAGTTACTCTGGGATTCTTCAATGACTCCAAGTTTTAACATGCTCTCAACCTCTAAGTTTATAACCTCCCTCCGGGCCTCAGGAATTCTATAGGGTTTGAGGTTAACTCTTTTCCCTGGTTCGGTTATTATGTCATGTTTAATCACTTTAGTCTTTCCTGGAACTATCGAGAAAACATCCCTATTTCTTCTGATGAAATCTCTGACCTCTTGCTTTTGATGGACAGACAGAGTCTTAGATACGTTCACATCTGGCTCTACTATAGGAGGTTCTGAAGGTTTTAAAGCAACCAGGACCTCCCTGTCCTTCCATGGCTTTAACAGATTTATATGATACAACTGTTCAGGCTTTCTTCTTCCTGGTTGTCTGACTTTATAATTGACATCACTCACTTTCTCTATTATTTCATAGGGTCCATGCCAAGTCGCAAGGAACTTATTCTCCACAGTAGGGACCAGAACCAATACCCTGTCTCCAGGTTGGAACACTCTGACTCTAGCATTACGGTTATAGCTGTTTTTCTGAGCCTGCTGGACTTCCAGCATGTGTTCCCTGACAATAGGCATGATGGTGGCCATTCTATCCTGCATTTGAGCTATATGCTCAATTACACTCCTGTGAGGAGTAGTCTCCTGTTCCCAGGTCTCCTTAGCAATATCCAATATTCCCCTGGGATGTCTTCCATATAATAATTCAAAAGGAGAGAAGCCCGTGGAGGCCTGTGGAACTTCCCTAATGGAAAACAGTAGATATGGCAATAAAAAATCCAAATTTCTTCCATCTGCATCAATTACCTTGCGTAGCATACTCTTAAGGGTTTTGTTGAACCTCTCTACTAAACCATCAGTCTGTGGGTGATATACTGAGGTCTTAAGATGTTTAACCTGCAAGAGCCTGCACAACTCTTTTGTGACTCTGGACATGAACGGGGTCCCCTGGTCTGTCAGTATTTCTTTAGGGATACCCACCCTACTGAACATCAACATAAGTTCCTTAGCTATTAGCTTTGCAGAGGTATTACGCAAGGGAATGGCCTCAGGATAGCGAGTTGCATAGTCCAAGATGACTAATATATATTGGTGTCCCCTAGCGGACTTTACCAGTGGCCCCACTAAGTCCATAGCGATCCTTTCAAAAGGCACGTCAATTATGGGTAAGGGTACAAGTGGACTACGAAAAGTCTTGAAAGGAGCCCTGTACTGGCACTCAGGACATGAGGAGCAATAGTGTGTAATAGCAGCAAACACTCCAGGCCAGTAAAACCGTCTAAGGACTCTCTCTCTAGTTTTTTCGACTCCCAAGTGTCCCCCTAATATGTGGCTGTGAGCCAACTTTAGCACTATATTCTGGTAAGTCTGAGGAACCAACAGCTGCCTAATGATGTCTGAATCCTTTTTTTCTACACGGTAAATTAGGTCATTTTGTACTTCAAAATAGGGGAACGGCAGTGCTCCTCCTGGCTGATTAACAACCCCGTTTACAACTTTAATATCATTTCTAGCTGTCACTAAAGTGGGATCTTCCCACTGAGCGCTTTTAAAATTACCTGGACTAATTCCAATATCAATTAAGTCCTTATCCTTGTCTGCATTATTAGTAGGCTCCTCACTAGTTTGAGCTGGGTTATCTCCTATTAATACTGGTTTAGGGCAGTATTTTTTCTTTTTCCTTATTTTTCCGTCACAGTGGTCAAAACCCAAGTCAATATCGGAAAAAGGGAACACATTATCCTCGACAGACTGACTCATTTCTGATAAATTTTGATCTGTCTTTTGTAAAGCTGCCCATAATTTTAGAAAATGAGGAAAGTCTCTACCGATCACTACCTCATGGGCTAATCTAGGTACTACACCCACTCGGTACTTTAAATTCCCATACTGGGTTCCAATATTTACTTCCGCAGTGGGGTATTCCTTTTTATCACCATGAACACAGATAATGCCTATTTTCTGTCCATGATCAGGTTTTACACAAGGTATTATAGACTCTGCTACCAACGTAACCATACTACCTGAATCAAGTAATGCTTTAGACATTTTTCCATTCACAGTTACACAGTATTTATGAGCGTTATTATCATAGTCATTGTTAGCAATACCACAACAACTGAGCAAAAATGAACGTGTTCCCTCATTTTTGCCCATATTGCATTCCATAGGTTCATCCTTAAATGGACAGTCTTTGGCCATATGACCATCCTCTTTGCACTTGAAACATTTGACAGTACAGTCTGACCACCAATTAGTTCCTTTCCCAGGCCTATTAGACCTGGATGCCCCCCTTAAACCTTGAACAGTCTTACCCGGTCTTGCAGAATCTTGGGGCTTAGGATTGCGAGGGTTTTCCTGTGAAGTAGGACATAGCAGTTCTCCTGCAGCCGCATATCTTTCCACCAAGGCAATCAGTTGGTCAGCTGTATGGGGGTCACTTTGGCTGACCCAGCGACGCAGGGAAGCTGGTAAACCACGCAAAAACCGGTCCATTACTAAGGTTTCCACAATGTGGCTAGCTGAATGGATTTCAGGTTGTAACCATTTCCGTGCAAGGTGTATGAGGTCAAACATTTGGGAACGTGCGGCTTTGTCTGAAGAATATGACCACGAGTGGAACCTTTGGGCACGTACTGCAGAGGTTACACCCAGTCGTGCCAAGATTTCAGCTTTCAATTTGCTGTAGCTACTTGCATCGGCTGGTTCTAGGTCATAATATGCCTTCTGCGGCTCTCCACTTAGGAACGGTGCCAGTATGCTTGCCCACTCACCAGCCGGCCATCCGTCCCTCTCAGCAGTGCGCTCAAATGCCAGAAGGTACGCCTCAACATCATCTGATGCGGTCATTTTCTGAAGATAGTGGCTCGCCCGAATCACCTTTGGCCCCTGGTATCTTCCATCAGGGTCTCCATTCAGTTTTCCAGAGATCGCTTGGATTACCTGTTGTAGTCCCTGGGTGACTTTTTGCTGCTCCTCACGGGCTACTTTAAACATCTCCGCTTGTGTCACAACAAGCTGTTTCACCAAGGACTCAGTGCCCTCCATTTGTGTTTTGGCCAGGACTTTAGCACTCTCTGCCTGGGCCAGCACCAGTTGCTGCAGGGCTGCACTGTTTTCTGCAGCTCTCCTGTTAGTCTCCTGTTGCACAGAGGAGGATTGGATCAGAGCCTTGATAACATCCTCCATGTTGAGCTTTAAATGACTTCTACCCTCAGGCTTACGTGGATCCCCGCATTCTCCACCATATGTGACAAACCACTTCTTTTACAGGTAGGATTGTCACCGATCTTGCAGTAACCACAGCCTTCTAGGGTATACAAAGTCCAGGACACCTTCAGCTCAGTTTTCCTTTTTTATTCAGTTTGAAAACAGGTACTTTAAATAATAACAAAACAAACAAAATCCCTTGCTCTTACTTGAGCTCTTACTAGACAGTACTTGCTATCTGCAATTGGGTGGCTTTCCCACTTACCAATTTCCCAAACAAAAGCAATGTCTTTGCAATAAGCGCAGCCTCTCCTAGCTGTCTTTTCCTCTGCCCCTTGGAGCAGGCTGCTCTCTTCTTTTAAAGGCCTGTCTGCTAATTGAGTAGCTACAGGTGAGTGCCAATTAGCTAACTCTTAAAAACCAGATCCAAGCTGTGGTCTGTTTATACAGCCACTAGTGCTGTTGGAGCATTGCCCCCCCCTGCTCTCCAAATACTCCGCCCCAGGGACCCATACCATGTTTTGCAGAGCATCAGCTATGCATATTGCAAACTGTAACATCTCTCCCTGGGGCATTTAACTGAGAAATCCTCTGGTTGCTGTCTAGCAAATCAGGTCTGATGTATCTCCCATCAACCACTATTCCACCTTTATTCTCACAATATATATATCAACAGAGACTATGTATATAACATACAAAAAACAACAGGCAGTATACAAATAGATAAAGCATGGAACCTTCAACAGAGATATATATGATACTAGCTACTTGCCCATCAAAAATGACGGTAATGCTGTTTGCAACCCAATGTGAGCACCTTCAGTGCTCATCGCGAGCCCTGCACTGAGCGCCTTTGGCGCTCATTGCAAGTCTTTCCCCCTGTCTTCCTCCTCCCATGTGTCTCATATCCCCCCTCCTATCCCAAATTTTAAGCCTGGCAATGCTGTTTGCCACCCAATGTGAGAACCTTCGGCGCTGATCGTAAGCCATGCGCCGAGCGCCTTTGGAGCTCATTGCGAGTCTCTCCCCCTGTCTACTTCCTCCCTTGTGTCTCATTTCCCCCCTCCTCTCCCTCCCTTGTGTCTCATTTCCCCCCTCCTCTTCCTCACTTGTGTATCATTTCCCCCCTCCTCTTCCTCCCCTGTGTCTCTCTTTGCCCTCCCTCTCGCCTGTGTCTCTTTGCCCCACTCACCCTCCCCTGGTGCTGTGCCCTCTGTACCTTACAGGCCTTAAGGGCCTAGCGAAGTTGCTTGGGATGCTGGGAGTTGTAGTCCTCCTGCACTGAGGAGAACGTGGAGAGTGCTGGCCGAAAGCTGCGGTGTGCTGTGGCGAGGAGAACCGGGGAGGAGAGGCTGGAGCAGTGCCAGGGGGAAGGAAGGCCCTAGGGGCCTTGCGATGAGCACCTTTGGAGTTACAGAGCACTACATTTAGCCAAGCCCACAACAGAGGTGGCCAACATCCAAACCCGTAAACCGTTCTTGTGTACTTTGCATTTGCGGCCGTGAACATGATCAATTAGTCAAACCTGTGGTTACGGGTTTAGACGGATCTAATTGTAAAAGAGATTGTCAACATTATGTCAAAAAATGGAGGTTAGATTTCAATCCCTTGCGGGTTTGAAGTACAAGTTTCGATCGGACCCGCATTCCAGAAATAATGCAATATGAATAAATCAATAAATATTATATTCTAGTCCTTGCAAGTTCTATTATATGTATTAACACATTGATTGCAGTGATCGATATAAAACACATAAATCAAACATAAAAAAAAGTAATTTAACTTGCAGATTTGCGAGCTTGAGAATGTTGTGCTATTAATTTTAATACCTAAAATCCCTTTCCCTTTAATTCAAAATACAGTATTTAGTTTATGTTAGCGGGTCCTCTCTAGAACCATTAGGCTTTTTGGCTCCATTTGCAGTTTACGGGTTTGAACGCCAGTTCGTCCTTGTGGATCCGTAACAATTTAATAGTGATTTGTGAACGTAACATTTACGGGCTTGACAGATCAAAGGCTTAGCGGCAACAGTGTTCAGATTTCAACAGCCCGTAGGGTTTTTCCACTTGTAACCAGCAGATCGTTTGCGGGTAGCCGAAAGAGGCCAATTTAATAGCTGTAAGTCTTGGGGGCTCCTTTACGGGCTACGAGTTTTACAGTTGGGGGAATTTAATTGGGCTGCAGGTCCGGTTGCAATGCATGTAAAGAACCACTAGAAATTATGGTAGAACTTGTTTAATTAAAAAAAACATGTAAACTAAAAAACATTAGCAGCCATGTTCATGAGCATTAAAGCATTATCAGCAATAAAATGAGCAGGCTCTTTTATTACATGGAAGCTGCCATGCCAGTAATACTTTATTTTCAAGGCATGGAACAAAGCAGGGCTTGCAAGATTTGTGATAGACTTCAGCGGAGTATGTGTGATGATTGGAAGGTTGTCAAATGCTAAAAGTTTTATCTGACGCAACAAATGAGCGAACATACCCGCTTTCTGTTCCCTCCCTATATTTTCCACTCCTTAATAGATAATATAAATTAGCAATATACTCCCTAAGCCACCATGCCAACCGGACATTTGAATGTTGTAAAAATAGTATCCCACAAACAGATTTTTCTAAACAAACGCCAGCTCTACAAATACTTGTATGTTCATGTCTTAAATAGCTGCTCATGTTATTTTGTTACATACATCACAAACTACAGTGGTCATTTAATTTTTATTCACACACTATATTGATTCCGACAAAATGGTATCACAGTTTTTGCCACAATTTAAACATTGCTCCTCACATGGAATAACTATTGCCTTACAAACAATTTGTAATTCACTACTAGAGTGGAAGAGATGTTTTCATCTTATCTGAAGAATAAGAAACAAATATAATAAAATTATACAAATATATGTTCAATAAATATTAGTCATTTTTAGAACATTTGACTTTTTGTACTAAACATATCGAGCTGTTTTAAATTGATCTTATTGCATCACCTCCTCCATCTAATTCATATATTGTGTCATAAATCACTAATGCATAGCACTTATGTCATCCTTGCTGTTAATTCTGCTTTATAGTCCCTTATCACAATAGTTTTTGTTAGCTCATTCTGCTTTCAACAAGCAATTAACATCCATTTTCAGAACTTTCAATGTCAGTTTAGACAGCTTTTCCTATTCTATTGACCATAGACATTTGTCATTAAGTGCTATGTGATGAATTTCTGTGAATGCTATGATACTGAAAATTAAAATGGAAAAAATAATTAAGTACCTTATGGCCAGAAGCTATGCCCATTTTGGACTACTAAGAAGGCCAATGGCTAATGGATAAGATTAGAGAAAATGAGAGAGGATGGGGAAGATGTGTACAAAGATGAGTGATTAGGACAAGTTTATAAAAGGGAAGGATGGAAAGGGAACCTACCACAAATCCAGGTAATTAACTGGGGCATAATTGTCACCCCCCTCTCCCCTAGTAGCTTCATGTGTGGCCAGAAGCTACACCCGTTTTGGTCTTCTAAGGGGGCAAACATTTTCTTAGACATAGGGCCTCATTCTTTTAATGGCCGAAAATGGCCACAAACCTGCGATTCCTTGCGATCGGCCATTAGCTTTTGCGGGCTTGGACCTGATGGTGGGCGTTATCCCCCGGATTAGAGTGCAAGCCCACCAAACTAAAAAGTTAAAAATAAATTCAAGGAAGCACTGTACAGCACTGTAAATGCACTGTAAATGATGGGGGGGGGGGACACAGGGTCATGAGGATGACATGGAGAATGGGTTACTGCCTTGGAGGTCATCCAAGCCCGGGACTACGGGCTTGGATGACCCCCAAGGCAGTAACCCGTTCTCCAAGCCTGGCGGACTTGTGGCTACAAATGTCAAAGGCCAATGTACTACATGTCATCCTCATGTCCCCCAATGTGTCCCCTATCAATTACAGTACTGTACAGTGCTGCATTGAATATCTATTAACCCCTAAAGATATCCAAGCCTGTCCGAGTACAGGTTTGGATTTAAATCTCCCTCCACATCTCCTTAAAGGGACCGCGGCACACTAATGATTACCCTAAGCCACAGGGGTACTGTATCCCCGCGGCAACTAACATTAACCCTCATGCTGAGACATTCCCATTGGTCCCCATATTAACCCTTGCAGTGGGGGGGACCCCAGTTGCATTAAAAATTAAAATTTCCCCACCCACGCAAGTCATGAAAAGACCTTAAAGGTCCTCAAAGGACACGTCAGAAATAAAGAATTAACCCCTGCCATGGGAGTACTATAAGTACCCCCCCGGCACCTAAAATTAAGCAATCATGGGTGTCAATATAGACCCCCATGAGACCAACATTAACCCCCTCTGTCCAAAAGGGGTCTACATAGACCCCTAAAGGGCACTATTACCCCTAGGTTAACCCCATAAGTGCCATGAGGGTCCTCCAGGACCCTTGTGACAAAGTCTAAGCACTACACTACACTATTAACCCTAACTATACTCCATTAACCCCTTAACTCTAACTAACCCCATTAACCCATACTAAACCCTATTTAACCCTAACTGTACCTATCTAACCCTAACTGGGCCTATTTAACCCCTTCTAGTCCTATTTAACCCCATCACTTATGGGGGGTCTATACAGACCCCATAAGCATTCATCTAACCCATCACTTATGGGGGTCTATACAGACCCGAAAAGTCTCCAACTAACCCCATCACTAATGGGGGTCTATACAGACCCCCATAAGCCTCCATCTAACCCATCATTTATTGGAGTCTATACAGACCCCCATAAGCCTCCATCTAACCCGATCACTTATGGTGGTCTATACAGACCCCCATAAGCCTCCATCTAACCGATCACTTATGGGGGTCTATGCCGACCCCTTTAAGCCTCTATTTAACCAAATCAGTCCCATAGGACAATTAGAACCCTATAATTAACCGCCTAAGTGCCATGAGGGTTCTCCGGGACCCCCATGACACTAAGTACAAACACTACACTACATTATTCCCCCCCAATAATCATCTAAATCTCAACTAACCCCCCTCTACCATAACCTATTAACCCATTCGTACCTAACACTACCTACCTACCCCTTATTAAACCCCCCACCGCACTAATAACACAAAATAAAAGAACTATGCCACCAAAAATAAAAAACCTATGTTAACAAAAATAAATTAAGTACAACCCCCACTACAAAAAATTAAAAAAGGACATTACAAGCCCTACCCAATGCAAAAAATAAAAAAAAACATTACAAACCCCGCCCCAATACAAAAAAAAGATATTACAAACTCCCCCCACTACAAAAAATAAAAAAAGACTCACCTGCAAAGAAAAGGCATACACAAATATACACAACATTACAGTAAAAAATACATTATAAATATACTTCTAACTACAATACATTACCCCCTATCTATACATTACCCCCTATCTATACATAACCCCCTATCTATAATAACCCCTATCTACACATTACCTCCTATCTATACATTACCCCCTATCTAGAATACATTAAACCCTAAATCTAAGGTAAAATAGAATAATTTAGACCACTTACTTTTTCATATGTCCCTTCTTGAAAAAGGAAACCCCTAGGAAAAAAAGAAACATCTAATTAGTACAAAACACTACATATAACAAGTACACATTGTAAACACAGTATTAAATTCACCTTTTCAGCATGTCCACATGACACATGTTTCAGTCAATTGTAATCAGTAAAAATAGTATGTAAGGTGAAGATGTGGTCTAAAAACTGTTAGTCAGAGTGGGTTTTAGGCGAAGGCCCATTTCAACAAGCCGAAAATCAGGACCATAGAGCTTATAGTTTAGAATACCATCAAGGTTTGTAGGGACCCCAATGCTATAGGAGTTTATTAGGCTCCATCGGGGTCCATAGGGAACCTTGTGGTCATTCTTTAGATTGCAATGGGGGTCCATAATTTTTATTAGGAAGGGTTGTAGTAAATTTAAACAAAATTATAATATATTAATATAATGAGCCAACTACCCTACACAAACAAAATAAGTATTAATTAAACATATATCTATGTTGTCGCGGTCTTGCTTACCACTCTCCTGTCATAGTTAAATCCTCAAATGAGAATCCTGACCTACAGGCAGATAAACCAGCAGAGTGTTTTCAGACTTTTCCGATTTGTTGGCATGTCCACTTCTAAGTTTTCTTGTGATCCTGAATTTGATCATGCCAGTTTGTAACTTTTAGTTCTGGCTATTGGATTGCGCTTTGGATTGCCGCCTGAAGTGAGATTTTTTGTTTTTGTTTGTGAACCGATGCTTCCTGCAACTGCCCTCGGACTCATTGACTATTATAATGCCTCTTGCACTTTTTTATTACTCCATTGAATACTCCTGTACAGGAGATCCAAACACCTGCCATTCTGTTACATTGGTTTATGTTGAAGTTTACTTTAGTAAACATACATTTCTTGCATTTCCTTGTGAGCTTTAAAGATGACCGTTCAAGATAAAATCTTGTAAGAATATTACTGTTATGTTTAGTAGTCATTCAAATGAAATATCCTGTCAAACAGAATAATATCAAGCACTTTGCAATCAATACCTGTTGATTTACATTTCATTGTTTTTTTGTGTTTTCCCTGGCAGAAAATCATTACTTTGAACATAAACATTTAGTTATGTAAGAATGTTCAAAGCCTATTGCTATTCACGGCCAGCTGGATCTTTAAACTCTATTTAAATCTTGTAACTTTATTATCTGCAGCATTTTAAGAACATTTCACAAACTGCCTATGTGTGCCATTGCGATAACTTCAACCAGACTGATTAAGAAGTACATTGAATAAGAATCGTAAAAACTCTTAATTTAATCAAGCTATAGAGCTACTCTCTGCTCATTTTGTACCTCTTACTGGATTGGCCAAAGATTGTTCTGTCATGAGAACATTAGATTATTAGAAGAATTAGAATAATCTGAATAGTACTTCTATGGAATAGAAAGAGTTAAAGGACAACTGTAGTTTTAAAAAACTGTGTTTGTGTAGTATTACACAGATTAATAACATTGGCAGCTGTGTAATCCATGAACATAAACCATTTTTATAGAAAACCAGAATTTTTGACAACTGTTAATGACGAAAGATTCAATTTTGTCTTGCAGTTTTCAGTGCCAGTGCTACTACTGTTGAAGCAGATGCAAATCACTGGAGCTTACAAATGGATATGTTCCCTACGCTGTCAGCAGTAAAGTTGGATTCTTAATTTATTATGGGAGGGCTATGAGGGTAGGCCTGACCATTTGTGCCAGATCTACCTTTTTTCGAGCCCCAGTGCGTGCGCAAGATATACACGCACCCATTTTTTTCCTTTTCTGTGCATGTACATCTCTCTCTTGCTGTGTGAACAAATCCCAGACAATTCCCCATAATAGCCACTTTTACAACTTAGCTACTCATACACACACTGAGGCCCTCATTCAATTGCAATTTGGCCAATTGAATAGGGCTCTAAATAAGCACATAACATGTATTTTTTAAAGAAGTTTTTAGTTAGTGAAAACCTTGCTTTTGGATAGATGTTTACTAACTAAAAACTTCTTTAAAAAAAATATGCTTTGTGCTTATTTAGAGCCCTATTCAATTGGCCAAATCGCAATTGAATGAGGCCCTGAGCCATTACTTGTTGATTAAATGCATTTGATGGTTTGGCCATATTATATTTTTTTTATGTAAGGACAGCGAGCATATGTTACATAAACACATATCATGATCACTTGTATCACACATAAATTATTATTATTTTATGAGAGTTAAAGGGCCACTGCACAATGAGAATAGAAATTGTTTTAAAAAATGTAGTTTAACTTAGAGCATAGGTAATCAGGAAAAAGTCATACAGCTATTTTTTAATTAGATAAAATAAATGTTGATGCCTCTGCTGGGCTCTGGGAAAATCCATGATACATATATATCACATATATAGTTGTCGTACCTCGCAATTACGATGTGAGTGCACTGCGGGTTGCGCATGCATAATGCACATACCCGGTGTCCCCCTGACTGCTCCTGCTCGCCAGCCACCAGTGTTGGTTAATTTTTTTCAGTATAAGGGAGGTCTCTACGGCATCAAACTGTAGCGAGTTTGGTTCCTGGTACTGTAAAGCGTACAGTGCCTGGAACATGGCGGAGAGCCCAGGAGCGGGAGACTCCAGGACCATGTTCACGTGAGCGTGCAAGTCCCCACAGTCCTGCCTTTTCACATCCTCACAAGGTACATGACAAGTACATATACAGAGTCTGTCAGTGTCCCTCTCACCTGCATTCTCTCCGGGGACATGTTGAGACAATACCCAGGGTACATTCTTGCAATTTCTCTGTAGGCCTGACAGTGTCTAAGGCTCTCCCTGCATCCTCTCCAAGTACTCTCCCAGTGTATGTCTGAATCAGTCTCCTGTGTGTCTCATCTGTATCCTCTAGAGGTACTCTCCTGTCACATACCTTCCCTCTCTCAGTGTAGGTCTGTCAGGTGAAGGAAGGGGGAAGAGACACAGGGGAGGGAGAAGAGACACAGGGGAGGGAGAGGGGGGAAGAGACACAGGGGAGGGAGAGGGGAGAAGACACACGGGGGAGGGAGAGGGGGGAAGACCCAGGGGATGGAGAAGAGGTGAAGAGACACTGGGGAGGATGAGAGGGGGAAAGAGACACAGGGGAGGGAGAGGGGGGAAGAGACACAGGGGAGGGAGAGGGGGGAAGAAACACAGGAGAGGCAGAGGGGGGAAGACACAGGGGATGGAGAGCGGGAAAGAGACACAGGGGAGGGAGAGGGGGGAAAGAGACAAATAGGAGGGAGAGGGGGGAAAATGGAGAGGGATAGGGGGAAAGGAGGCACGGGAGAGGGAGAGTGGGAAAGGAGACACAGGGGAGGGGGAAGGAGACACAGTGGAGGGGGAAAGAGACACAGTGGAGGAGGGAAGGAGACAGGGAGGGAGGGGGGACAATACACAGGGGAGGGAGGGGGAGACACAGGGAAGGGAGACAGATGGAAGATACACAGGGGAGGGAGAAGAGACACAGGGGAAGAGAGGGGGAAGAGACACGGGGGAGGGAGAGGGGGGAAGAGACACAGGGGAGGGAGAGGGGGGAAGACACATAGGGGAGGGAGAGGGGGGAAGACCCAGGGGATGGAGAGGAGGGGAAGAGACACAGGGGAGGTAGAGGGGAGAAGAAACACAGGAGAGCGGGAAAGATACAGGGGATGGAGAGGGGGGAAAGAGACACAAGGGAGGGAGAGGGGGGAAAGAGACACATGGGAGGGAGAGGGGGAAAATGGAGATGGATACTGGGAAAGGAAGCAGGGGAGAGGGAGAGGGGGAAAGGAGACACAGGGGAGGGAGAGGGGGAAGGAGACACAGTGGAGGGGGAAAGAGACACAGTGGAGGAGGGAAGGAGACAGGGGAGGGAGGGGGAAAATACACAGGGGAGGGAGGGGGAGGGAGACACAGGGAAGGGAGACAGGTGGAAGATACACAGGGGAGGAAGAGGGGGAAGAGACACAAGGGAACAGAGAGGGGGAGAGATACAGGAGGGGGAGAGACACGTGGGAGGGAGGGAGGAACAGACACAGGGGAGGGAGGGGGTAGAGAGACACAGGGGAGGGAGGGGGGTAAAGAGACACAGCAGAGGGAGAGGGGGTAAAGAGGCACAGATGAGGGAGAGTGGAAATAAGAAACAGGGGAGGGAGAGGGGAGAAAAGGAGAGGGAGAGGGGGAAAGGAGGCACAGGAGATGGAGGGGGAAAGAAGACACAAGGGAGGGAGAGAGGGGAGGATACATGGGGGAGGAGGGGGGAAGGAGACACATGAGAGGGAGAGGGGGAGAAGGACACAGGGAAGGGAGGGGGGTAAAGAGACACAGCAGAGGGAGAGGGGGTAAAGAGGCACAGATGAGGGAGAGTGGAAATAAGAAACAGGAGAGGGAGAGGGGGGAAAAGGAGAGGGAGAGGGGAAAAGGAGGCACAGGAGATGGAGGGGGAAAGAAGACACAAGGGAGGGTGAGAGGGAAGGAGACATGGGGGAGGAGGGGGGAAGGAGACACATGAGAGGGAGAGGGGAAGAAGAGACACAGGGAGGGAGCGGGGGTCAGCCACACAATGTATAAAATTATATCATGCCATCATTTTTGACTCACAATTTGCTAGTATATATACTGTATAGTATATTCCAGTCTACCACCCTTCCAGTTTATAATTTCACGAGCTACCGCTGTTTCCCCTACATATAAATGTAATCATTTTCAGTCAGGATCACTTTTTCTCATACAAGTATACACATATTTAGCCATAAAAAGTCAGAAAGCGTCGCCTGAAATCATTAAAGTAATACAGTATATAAATATTTATTCTGTGTCTCATACAAACGAACACATTTACTTTTGTGGAAGTTAAGTGTAGCCACCTACCTACCACCCTGACCCAGTGACCCCATACTGACCCAACTACCAAGCCACCTACCTACCACCCTGACTAAGTGACCCAACTACCAACTTGGTAGTTGGGTCAGGGTCGGGTCACTGGGTCAGGGTGGTAGGTAGGTCGCTTGGTAGTACCAAGCCAAGCCACCTACCTACCATCCTGACCCAGTGACCCCATCCTGACCCAACTACCAAGCCACCTACCTACCACCCTGACTAAGTGACCCAACTACCAACTTGGTAGTTGGGTCAGGGTGGGGTCACTGGGTCAGGGTGATAGGTGGATCGCTTGGTAGTACCAAGCCAAGCCACCTACCTACCACCCTGACCCAGTGACCGCACCCTGACCCAACTACCAAGCCACCTACCGACCACCCTGACTAAGTGACCCAACTACCAAGCCACCTACAAATCAATTAAAAACACAACACAACCCCCCCCCCCTATTTTTATTCCATTTGTCAAAGTAACAGGCAACGTATCTTTAACATTGCAGTTAAAAAAAAAAAGGATACATTAAGTATCAACAGCACACACTTACCTGTCAAATTGACCCCTCCAGCGGTGGCCTTCTGCCCTGGATAGTCGGGCATTCCAATCAATTTTGATTGAAGCCCATGTCCTTCAATCTTGATAGAAGCCCTTGTCCTCATCTTGATTGAAGCCATTGTCCATCCATTCTGGCCTATTGCAAGAAGCCTCCACCTAAAAAAACCAACGCTCTAAAAAATAAAAAAAACAACAATCTAATGAAGCTCCTCCTACAAGGAGCTCCCCCGGCGACTAATTAATTTTTTCCCACGCTCCTCCTTTTATTCTATTTTTGAAGGACTCTGATTGGCTGAAATTTTTATTGACTATGATTTCAACCAATCAGAGTCTTTAAAAAATTTGCAAAGCAGGTATGGAAGCCTGTAAGGGCAAAAAAAGGTTAGTGTAAACTTGTATGTATTATACATATTACAGAGCTATTTATGTGATATACATGTTACAGGATAATATCCTGTAACATGTATAGCAAATAAATAGCAATGTAATATGTATAATAAATAATGTCTAATAAAAATACATGAGCAATAATCAAATAATTAATAAAGTACATCAATTAATCAATTAATAAATATCAATTAATATATTTTTTTGTTTTATGGATATTGCTTTATGTGTGTATATGTATATATATATATATATATATATATATATATGATTGATTTATATATTGATTGATAGATATATTGATTGATATATATATATATTGATATATATATATATATATATATATATATATATATATGATATATATATATATATATACAGTATATATATTGATATATATATATATCAATATATATCAATAAATATATATATATATATATAGATATATAGATATTATAGATATATTATAGATATATATATTATATATATCTATATAATTATATCTATATAATTATATATCTCAATATATATATATATATATACATATATATATATATATATATTTATCAATATATATATCAATATATATATATATATATATATATATATATATATATCTCAATTTATATATATATATATTTTTGTATTTTTATTTCATTTTTTTTAATGTACAGTTTGGGCCTAAATGGTTTTGATTGGTTATTTAAGGTTTTTAAGGTGCGTTTGGGGCCTTTTTGGTCACACTTGGTTATTTAAGGTTTTTAAGGTGCGGTTGGGGCCTATATGGTCACACTTGGTCTTTCAAGGTTTTTAAGGTATGGTTTTGTTCTTGAATGGTCCGATTGATTTGCTTGTTTTCTTTCAACCCCAGGTGCAAACCCTATGTGGCAGCAGATTTGTTTGTACTCGTTGGTCAACTTACGTGAATGCCCTGAGAAGAAGAGCCGACTAATGGTAAGTGCCACTGCTTTAATTTTTCTGTTAATGCCTATAGGTGCAATTATGATATTGCTGTAGTCTTGTCACATGAGTTTTTTCAATCTATATTGTATACCAATGAATTTAACACATTGTTACTTTACTTCTTGACATTGCTGCATTGCTGATCATGTAATTTAATGGGCTTTACAAGTATAAGGTCGTTGGGCGGGGCTTATAAAGGTCATTATGATCACAGGGGGAGGAGTTATAAAAATGGATGGTTTGAAAAAAGGTGAGGGGCTACATTTGGCCCTGGCGCCCCTCCCACTTGAAAGTTCATTAGCCGCCACTGATTCCCAGGATATTGATATTTAATCTTTTCATCTCATGTTTGAGCTCATCCAGTTTGCCTTGGCTCTTAGTTCTAATATTCCAGGTTCCAATGCTTAATTGTTTTTTGTAGCAGAGAACTTACCTGTCCCCTCCAGACACATCCGCAGCAGGATGACCTTCTCCTGCTTTGGCCCAACCACTTACCCGAGGGGCTCATCTCTGGCTGGGTGGCATGATTTCACAGACTGTCTCAGCAGCATGTTATGAAAATGCTGCTGTGATACAGTCTTTCACTGGCTAGTACATCTAGTACTAAAGGCTCATTAAGCAACTAGGGGTGGACCAAGCACCAATGCTATGCCTGACAAATGCGAGCACCAACACCAGCGCACCCGGATGATACAGAAGTTCTCTTCTCTATCTTCTCACCTATTCTTTCTTTTCTCCATTACCCTCCTGTAATTTCCTTCACTACTCATCTCTCTCTCTCTCTCTCTATTATCCTCTCTCTCCTCTTCCTCTTTCTCTCTATTTCCCTTCCCATCTCTCTCTATCCCCAGTCTCCCCATTCCACTCTCTCTCTTCCTCTATTTACCCTTTTCGTCCATAATTGGGGTGCCATTTACCTCACACACATCACTATGCCTTGCAGTCATCCTGCAAGGCATACTGATGTGGATGAGGTAAATGGCACCATTCCTGATTCTGTCTCACACAGCTGTGTGTCTGATTCCTCTGCTATGACCTGTCCATCTTCGGTGATCATACATGGTATAGCTCACAACTTCAATGAAGTAAACAATCCCCTTCACCATGACAATCCAGGAGGGGATATATGAATACCTAGGGCAATCTCTATCTATTATATTCATAATTTCCTCTGAAATACTGGAATCCAGGTTTTATGCACTTTTCAATATATTTTTATGTGGTAAATATTTTAAGACAATTTAGACGTTCCAAATATGGTGCAGTTTACTCTGTGAACAATTGTCCCAGAACCCCAGTGGGTAATAAACAACTAAAGGCATTAATACCCATAAGGAAGTGATATCAGTATTGGTGGGTGGATCAGGAATTTTGAAAAATTCAATAACATTGAATTAATAAAAAAAATGTCCTATAGAAGACCATAGCTGGAACATCTGCTGTGCTACTTTAAATAGGGTTAAAATATTCACACTTACTATGTTTTTGTTGAAGCCTTTTTAGCAGTGATAAATACATTTTTTATCACCGTTTGATAAATAGACTACAAACTCTGGTTAAACAGAACTAATGCCTTCCCCAACACAGTAGAGGAGTATCACAACAGATCAATAAAGGCCTTCAGAGATCTGCTGTGATAATGCCATCATTTACGTATCCATTACAAGAAGTGTTTTTAGCTATTGGAACACAAGACAGCCTCTACATACTCCAGCCTGTTTTGTATTACATTTCTCATTACATTTCAGAATATAAATATACATTTTGCAATTTGTAAGGGAAAATGTCATATATGCCTAGGGCCTCATTCAATTGCGATTTGGCCAATTGAATAGGGCTCTAAATAAGCACATAGCATATTTTTTTTAAAGAAGTTTTTAGTTAGTGAAAACCTTGCTTTTGCATAAATGTTTACTAACTAAAAACTTCTTTAAAAAAAATATGTTATGTGATTATTTAGAACCCTATTCAATTGGCCAAATTGCAATTGAATGAGGGCCCTAGAGTTTAACTACCTGCTAATATATTAATTCTGCAGAATGTTCTGTAGTTGCCTTTTTTGGATTATATTCACATGTTAAAAGTAACTAATTAAGAGTTTTTTGTCCTCATAATTGCTGGGATTGCAAAAATACCTTTTTTCTTTGCAAAATATACTGTTGGCTCACATCTGCGACAGTCAATCGCGGTTTCCTTTTTTGTGTCCTTTATTGCTGGCCAACAGGACGGTAAAGGCAAACTTGCATGTACACTTATGATATAAAACTGTGGGAAAAAATATTATTAAACAGGGACCATTTTATTCACTATACCAGTGTGTTTTATTTTGTACCAGGTAAACCATTTGTGTGCTGTGTTCTTTTCTTCTGCAGCGTAATATTTCCCTAACACAATTTTTACCAGTTTTTCACATTGTTAAAATTGTAGTATTTATTACATGATATCATTATACTCTTCAACTAGAAGGAATTTTGGCACTATCTTATTTTTTCGTTTTTACTAGAAGTGTCATATGCTACTGTTGCTTTGGAATTATAACACAAATTGTGGTTGCTAATGCAAAAACTCAATGGTAGCTTTTTACAGTGTTATGAGATCTAATACTTAAACCAGCAATATTATAGAGAGAAACATTACCCTATCTATTATGAAGCAAAAATACTTTTTTTTGTAGTTCATTATGCCTGCTGGATGCAAGCTTATTACAAACCATTAATAAAATATGAGTCACTCGTAAGCATATTTTATTTTGCATCAGAAACTTTTTACTGGTGTTTATTGGATTACAAGTCTCAGTATAAAGTGTTGCATCCAAAATGGCAATATGGCCAATCAATGGGTTTAATGGCATTTATATTTGGCTAGAGTGATATATATTCTAATTGGCATTTTATGATTTACAGTGTTGTTGAGCTTTGGAATCAAATGGGTTTTGATTTGATTTTGCTATGACAGAATAAGAAAATTCTTCACATTGGTAGCAAAAAACATTAAAAAAATAAACTTAGATATTCAGATAATGTGAGAAAACATTTGCTTATCCCTTATTGTTAAAGCGGCATGGAGGGTTCTCTATTTTTAATATTAAAAAAACTACATAAATATTTATTTGCATATTTAAACATAATTTTATTAACAAGTTAACTCTATTTTTATTTACGGAAACCTTCCAAAGGTCTCTTTATTGGTCCACCCCTAGTTGCTTAATGAGCTTATAGTAATAGATGTACTAGCCAATGAAAGACTGTATCACAGCAGCATTTTTATAACATGCTGCTTAGACAGTCTGTGACTGAAAGGGTGACCTTTGAGGAGACTAGGAGGTTTTGGTGAATATAACAGCATTTTAGGCACTTGTTAATAAAATGTTTAAATATGCAAGTAAATGTTTAGGGAGCTTATTTTAATATTACAAACATGGAGCCCTCCATGTCCTTTTAAATGTGATGCGAACATGTAAGTTCAATAGAAGTTGTAAAGAGCTTTATTTAATCCAAATGACTAACAGTTTGGAGTTACAAACAGACCCTGTGCCTGGAATTTGTGCCTTTAGACTAAAGTCCTTGGCAGGTATGGGTGTTCAAGGTTACAGTATCAAGGTCATGGAAGGCACAGTAGAATTGCAAGAAAAATGGTTTAGCAAAGGTAATTACTGGCTAGTCGCCTAGAAATTGTTGGATTTACAAAATTCACTTTTTAAGACGTGTGGAAGGACAGAAAGAGTGGTGGTCCAGTTACATATCTTCCACTTTCTATTTTTAATGGGTACTATATTTCCATATGTAGATCTATGATTCATTTGTTTTGTTTGCATAAGCATGGTAGTCAATTATAGACACCAATAGGCTTATATTTGATCATTAACAGTTCCATCCTTCTGTTCATCATCTCTGCGGGTAATGCTTTAGCATACTTTGCAACTAATGTTAGATCCACTAAGGAGATGGGATGAAACTTATAATTTTCAAATACATTTTCAACATGTAAATTGTTTTTTTATTTTTTTTTATTTTTTTTAAATATGTCGAAATATTTTTTATATAATTTACTTTTTTTTTGCCTTTGAAAATCAATATAGTTATAAGACTAACATGAAGTACATATTCTAGTTACAAAGCAAGGCATAAGACATTCAGGTTAAAAGTATGTGAAAAAGAGCATATCCAGGCTAACTTCTCCAGGAGATTGTAATCTATTTTTGGAATAGATTCTATATAAAAATGCAAGACATTTATTTTGAGCCAAAAACCATTATATTTGACTTTCTTAGCCAGAATGCATTAGGTTTAAATTTATGTCATTTAATGATGATAGAAACTGAAGTTGGCAACACTTCGCTAATGTGACAAAAAGTTTATGAATGTGGTATTTTCCTCACTGACCGCAGGTTGTAACACAAAGTCATATAAATATGTTATACAGTCTTTTGAAGTACTGTACTACCATATTAAATGTTGTTTGATGATCCTGAGAGGCTAGATTTGAATAACACAGGTATCCAAAGCATACTGTATTATGCATATATTTCTATTATCATACAACTGTTGTTCTAGGTTCAATAGTTAAATGCTTGGAGGCGGCAAACAATTGGATCAAACAAGAGTTTGGCATCAAACCATTAAAGATATCCTACTTTTGTATTTTTTGAATTGCAAAGTTTTTTCCACCTCTATATCAGAAGCCCTGTAAAGACCTCTTCTGAGGAGGAGTGGGGACAATGAAGGAGGGAAGGAACTGGAAGGTAATGTATGATTCTGGAGTTTGAAAAACTCTAGTGTTTTTGAAATATTATTTTTCTTCCCAACTCTGCTTTTCCCTATTGTTTCTCTCCCCATATGTTGTCACCCATACTTTCTCCCTATTCATTCCTTCATTCTTTTTTCTATCTGCCTCTCCTCCACATTTACTTCACTCCTTCTTTCTATTGTCTTCAATTTAATGATAACATTTTGGCAAAACCAAGAAATATCTATTACGTAACAAAATGTGTTGCAGGAAAAACCTAGCATTTAACAGCTGGTTTATCTGCAAGGCTAGACACACCATGCAAATTAAGAAGTCTACAAATAAATATATTTACAGAAGCATTTCCCTCCTCCTAACCACTATGCTTTCCAAACCAGCTTTCTAAAAGATTCATAGAGCTTTGAACACATAATTTGAACATAATAAAGCACTTTAAGTTTTTTGGTTATTCTACCAAAGACTGCACAATAAAATGCATTATGTTTCCAATATGAGTGGTCCTTTATACACAGAGACTATGCCTTCTAAGAAACTATCTCCCATAGAGCCTCTCCTCTGTAAAACATTTTATCATTGATGCAATATTTATAGTCTTTGATGAATTAAAGATTTTCTAATGCTTAGTGACCATACAGCAGCATAATAAATGATAAAAACTCACTGATGTTTAGACTAAAAGACACCCTATATGGATTGCATAAGTTCTTTATGCTACCCATATCTACAACTAAGCATACTCTGAGCTCTTAATAGGTCACCGCTACAGGTCCCAATCATGATCCCACTTTAGCCTGCCACAGACCAATGCCCTCTAATTCTATAGCACCAAGCATTCAAGCATAAAAGCATAGTGCAAGACTCAGAGTCACATTGGTAGAAAATGGCTGCAGACTCATATCTCATCAAACAGCTAAAAACCAACACTTGCCACAACTTATTGCTATACATGGGACTCATCAGTGGGAGTATGGGTGCTAAGTAACATAATAACTTGAATTTATTAAACTCATGGGCCCTCATTCAATTGCGATTTGGCCAATTGAATAGGGCTCTAAATAAGCACATAACATATTTTTTTTAAGAAGATTTTAGTTAGTAATCATCTATCCAAAAGCAAGGTTTTCACTAACTAAAAACTTATTTAAAAAAGATATGTTATGTGCTTATTTAGAGCCCTATTCAATTGGCCAAAATGCAATTGAATGAGGGCCATGGTGTACAGAAGAGTCCTTTGCCGTATAGAAAGCAAAAAAAATGTGTTCAAAGGTACAAGTATAGATGAAACTCCACTATAAAAATATAAGAAAGTATTAATTATATACCAGAAAAATAAATATATTATAAAATAATATATTCAAATTTAAAACAAATTGCCTCATTCGTATCCACAATGCACAGAATGCCACATCCGTTTCCAGTGAGATAAGTTAAACATGGTTATTATTACATTATCAGTTTCTACCCACACTGTGGTGTTGCAGCATGCATGAAAGGAAGAACATCCTGAGATAGCTGGCGCGGTGTGCCAGGGTTGTAATTTACAGCTTTTGTGAAGTAATACGCTCAGTGAGCCAGAGGGTGCAGCCTGAATTGAGTTTTACTTCCTATGTCAATTTTTTTTTAATCAAAGTAGAAAGTGCTACTAGTTGGATTTATATTAGTTTAAGAATCAATGTAGTGCTGATGCAAAATGGATTAATTTGTTTATTTAATCCTTAATTCACCAAAAAATCAGTAAGTAAACACAAAACAGTGTATCTTTAAAACATACATTTGAACTTTAATCTTTCAGACTTCAGATATTCTTCACTCTACCCAATATCAGATTTCCAGTGGGTAAGAGAGAATCTACCTAGGAAGCTGTTCTCAAAGGAGCCTTTAACTGCCTCTTATCTTTATTGGCAAATCTAAATTATTGACAAACCCTCAAGCGGACAATAAAACACAACATTTTAAAAGTCAGTTTTAAATACTAAATTGTTTTTATTATAATTTTTTTAAATACTGCTTTTATTGCTAATGCGTTTTCCAAATTAAACCCTACTGGTTGACCACTATGGTTGTCATATACAGTGGTGTCTTTGTCATGAGATTGTAGTAGCTTGATCATGCATGCTAAAAAAATATTTTAATTAGGTGTCCATATCACTCATCCATAAAGATTTATGAAGTTAACTTTTTTCTCATATTTTAATTTGTATTGTTTTTAGAAACAGACAACCAAAACAAAATACATACAGTAAAACAATACTTACATTTAAATCATACAGAGTCACTAACCTACATACCCCCACCCACCCCTTTGCAATATTCTCATTATTTGCATAAGGAGGCAATACCCGAAACCTATTATATAATGAAAGTAACATCGCTAAAGGCAACAAAAAAAAAAAAAAAAATATCTGTTAACAAAAAGTTAAAAGAATTTTTTTTTCTATTCTTGTTCTCAACTACAACATATTTCTTGGTGCTTTTTGAGTGTGAACATGTTTTTGATTAATTTATTAAAACACAGAGTGCCCGTAACATACAACAATTTCAAATGCATGGCACAAAATATAGTAAATATAGAACAAATCTCATATCGTTTCTCCAATAAGAAGTAGGTTACATAAACAGTACATATTTGTATTAATAGTGCGGGTGCTAACTGGATGTGTTCATTAAATCCAAGGTCCCTCCAGTTCCTCACATGTGTATAATAATAATCCTGTAAGAAAATAAAGCAAATGTCTACCACTATTGAAGCAAAAATGGATATAATAGTTAATAGTTAAAAATTAAAGGCTGTATTTATTTATTTATTTTACAATTTCTAAATATAATTATAATGGGCAGTTCTTCATAAGAGCATACTAGACATATGACATTTCATTGGACCTTTAAGGACCCCTTTGACCACAGATTTCTTTCAAACTTGAACACCTGAATTATTAAACTCATGGTGGGCAGAAGTCTAAGTACAGATTGTTCAGCACACGTAATGTCAGTTTGAAAAATTAAGCTTTTAGTTTTACTTACAGTACCTAAACTTTTCTATTGTAGTAAGAGTTTGAAAAGGACAAAATTAAATAATATCATTAAAAAATGTAGAACCATCACTATCGTTTTATATTTCATTATATGTCAGATAGCTTTTCTTTTTATGTCATTTTTTCTATTGCTATGTCACCTACACTATGCATTTTGATGTATTACAGATTCAATAGAATACTCTTTTATGAAGCCGCTTTTTAAGATTCATAGATGATTAATTTGGCCTCTGAACATGATATGTTGAAGAGGAAGACAGATCAGTAGGGGGAACTTCAGTAACTGTTTTATATAGGCACCTTCATAGGACTTCAAGATTTCTAGCCTCTGGGTGGAAATGCTTTCAGATTCCTCCCCTAGTGTTAATTCCATCTGATGATGAATAACCATACCTAAGCTTTAAAAGAAATGAAAAGGGTTTAATGCAGAAGAAAGATTAGCTTTACTGTGTACATCAAAGCTTTTTCTTTTTATGTATCTAGGCATTTTATATAAGACACAGTCAGAACTGTAAGTCTATTTGTTTTTGATATGTATACACGCTGGGCAATCCTCTGCTATTGTTCTACAACACAGTAAATAACATAAGCATAATGGTATTGTCTTATCTCCTTACTAACATTTTTACTTTTGCTTTAGCTAGAATAGTGATATGATGAGTTACAGAGTGCCATAATAAGAGATAAGGATTTCTGAATAAAAACAATAGTTATCTGGGTTTGTTAAAAGGACACTGTATTAGTCATAAAAATAGGTATTTCAAAAATCTTACATGTGAACTTTAGCATTGCAGCATCAGGAAGCTCTGATATTTTCCACCTACTTTAGGTGTCCTTAGGGTAGGAGGAAATCTGCCCAGGAGGTTGTCCTAATATTTACAACAGGTTATTCCGTCTTGCAAACAGTTGCCACTGTAGGGAGGCAGGGAGTGGCAGGTGGCAGGGAGAAGCTCCTATCAGGAAAACTCCTGGGCATGGCCGGATTACCCATTAGCCCAACAAGACAGCTGCCTAAGGGCGCATCCATGTGAGGGGTGCCACTTTAAAAAAAAATGGCTCCTGGCTTAACTAAAATGAAATGATGCAGTTCATAGACTGGCTAGTAGGGGGGTAACCACCAAGAACAAGAGAATTACTATAGGAAAAGTAACTTAAATGCACAGAAGAGGCAAAAATGGGTGCATGCATACCTTGTATACTCACTCGCAGGGGCTCCTCCACTTCACTGCCTAGGGGCTCCAAAAAGGTAGGTCCGGACCTGCTCCTGGACAGATCTTCTCCCACAAGAGGATGGAAATAAGCAAATCTGTTGGTGGCTGCAATCCTAACGTTAAATTAAAAGTTGTAAATGCTATAATGCTATGTTTTTTTTAAATAGTTCTCTTATTGTCAATCAATAAATAAATGGAACCCTATTGCATGGCCACTAAAGAGATTATTTAAAGTGACTAACTACCTATAGAACATATATATATATATATATATATATATATATATATATATATTGTGACCAGGATGGCCGTGTAGAGATGTGCTTTCTTGAGTTAGAAACGGATACCTTCTGGTGAGGCAGCAGACATGTTTATTATGAAATAACAAAAACAAACAGGAGCAGTAACTCTGCTTAAATAACGAAAATAAACATCTACATATACGAACTGACTGTGACACAGGAACGCCCTGACTATACCTGTGCAGCTTACCTGCAACAGGGAAAAACAGACTACACCCCGGTGTCTTCAGGACGGAGCTCCCACTCCGTTGTACTCTGGAAGGAGTAATTTCATAGGAATAGCGCCACCTAGTGGCAAGGACAAAGACAGTCTTTTAATAATTATAATTTGTCACCTTGTGGCCAGGTTACAGTTAGTCTCTGGTTATTGAAAGATTGCCACCTTGTGGCCAGGATACAAATAGTCTCCGACTATTGCGATATTGCCACCTTGTGGCCAGGATACAAACAGTCTCTTGTATATCGGTAGTCTTTTCCACGTTTCTACATCGGTAGCAGCAGATGAAGCATAGGGTCCGCCCGTCTCTCCCATATGCTTCACCCCAGGGACCCTTTGATACAGCAGTATTAAATTATTGCATATGTACCGGTCAAACACTCAGCAACTTCCCTGGGGCATAATCAGTCTGGTACCTTCAAACAGGGCCTCTGTCCGTTCCACACTCAGCAACTTCCCTGGGGCATAATCAGTCTGGTACCTTCAAACAGGGCCTCTGTCAGTTCCACACTCAGCAACTTCCCTGAGGCATAATCAGTCTGGTACCTTCAAACAGGGCCTCTGTCAGTTCCACACTCAGCAACTTCCCTGAGGCATAATCTGTCTGGTACCTTCAACTCCAAGAAACCGCAGGATCTCACTCACCACATTGCTTCTCCAAACGATTCACCTTGGTCATCCTTTCAGCAATTCAGGCAGCTGTCAGTCCTCTCAACTAGCTGTACTTTACAGGCTCCTTCCAGCTTGTCTCCTTGGCAAGGCCCCAGCTTCTGGCTTCAGCTTCCAAACTACTCAGGACAGAGCCTAATCAGCAGCACACCCCTCCCCTTCACTGGGGCTTCCTGGGGTTTTTATCATGAACACTGGACTAGGTGAATTTAAGTGTTTTAACTCCCTGAGAGCAGTTCAGCCTATGGCTTACATAACGGCCCTCAATAATCTGTCCCCGGCTCCTTACATTCTCACAATATATATATATATAGTGCCACAATCTAACCGAGCTTGACACACCCGCGCCGACACATGTGCGCAGCAACAACAGCGAGCCCGACAGGAACCTGCCCAAAAGGAAAGGTAAGGTTAGGGTTAGGCTAGGGGTCTAAGGGTTAGGGTTAAACTGGGGGGTCTAAGGGTTAGGGTTCGGCGGGGGTCTAAGGGTTAGGGTTAGGCATGGGCTACAAGGTTTAGGGTTAAAAGGGTTCATGTCGTTAGGGGATAGACGGCGAGCTGCTGTCGGGGTAAATATATGAGTATACACTGCTTTTTCCTACTCTGTTCTCTAAATGTTCTCTAGATGTACCTGGCGTGCTGTGTCCATATGGTCATCGACTGAAGGACTGAACAACAACAACAAAATGTTACTGCTATGAAAATGCTAAACATGTAAGCATCTTAAATTATGCTTAAATAACAACAGAGTGAAATGGTGTTTTAGATGTTTGGGTCTGTTCAAAGACCTAGATAATGTAAACAGGTTTAGCAAGTAAATACATAATTCTATCAAGGCCTGGACCAAATATCAGTGCCCAGGCATTGTAGTAGAGAGGAGGTAATCAGAACACATAGCAGGTGAATGTAGAATGCTGTGTCTTTTTGGTGTTCCTTTTTGATGGATACCAGTTTGTGGCAGTTCAGATTAGTTGCTGATAGCAGCATGAGTATAGGCTGAACCTTATATCAATGCTTATATCAATGCTCTTTCAGTTGGGCAGGAGTTTTTATTATCTTGTAGTACAAAAAAATGTTTTCACCCATCTAAATTTTTAAGACCATTGGGTATAATAGCAGTTAGAAGGAAGCAGGAGCTTCAGTGTCACAGGTATATTGCCGCAAAGATATTTTTGATGGGTGGCTTGGGGGAATTCAAGTATTTCTCAGGTGGTGTGGTACAGTTTATTGCAGCAATACTCACTCTTACTCGTCAAGCCTGGGTATTTCATGTGGTATCCTGGATTTGGATTATGACTAGAGCTTCATCAAGTATTCTTCTGATGGCCAATGTGCAGGCCATACTTACCCTGGACACATTGCAGACCTTTGTATCAATCAAAAGCGGAGTTATCCTGCTTTCCAAATAAGGCAGATGCATTAAGTAATGGTACTAAGACGGAAATTTGACAGAAAGAAGAATATGTATTATGGCTTTCTTCATGAAAAAGATGGCTGCAGTTTATTTTTATTTATTTTATTAACTGTTCATTTTTTTTTTTGTACCCTACCCATGTTGTGTCCTCACCAATGTAATTATTTTTATAATTAGAGAATAAATGTTAAATCATGGTGATTGGATGTTGATATATACTGAGAAAACATACCTAAATATTTGACAAATGAAGAACAATTTAACAAATTTTGCCTTTGCGAAATATATATCATTTAAGGAAATGTTTTTGCCTTTTGTTCCTAATATGAGTATAGAAAATCAACATAGTATTTCACTTATGGTTACAGTAGAATTCTGTTATGGCTCATTGCATTAAATTATGCTATTAAAATGTTGGAAATTACATTCTATTATTTCCTTAATAATTATTTTTGGCGGGATTATATTTATTCTCAAATATCTAAAAACTAATTTTGAAGCATATAAAGTTAAATTGTAATTATGTGCTTATTACTGCCTATGCAATTCGTTTCATTATTAACAGCAGGAAGTTTTGCAGCTGACGCAGTGTAATTTATTTTCTAGGTCCAATAATTACAATATTTAATTTAAAACTGCAGGCATTTGTAATCATGTTCAATTCTGATTGTTTCATTTTATGGTAGTGTTTATGATTGATTGGCCCTTTCCTGTTTATTATTGAAAAGGTGAATTCAATTAAGAAACCGGCTCTTGGTACTGTTGTCATTACCAATTAAATTTGCATTGTGGTATTTTCTCATGTTACCATTTCTTCTCCTTGGAATATGATGAGCGTACAGTTTGTACAACGTACATTTTTTTGCTGGTAGCAATGACAGAAGCCTAGTTAAACTGTCACTGGAGATTTGTGAGAAGTGAAATTCATAATACATGGTATCTGTCATGATTTCTCCTGTATTATAACAATGTAAAATATTTTAGTACTGGCTAAACTGCCTCAAGGGCAAGCCATGAAACTGGACCTTTAATTTGTCCTTTTAGCACATTGCCGTATATGGGCTACCACCAATTAAGGCATGGAAAGCCCTACACAGGACAGGATTTGAGGATATCCCTACTGCCTACAGGTGAGTGAATCACTTTTTCAGTCATCCTGATTGACTTGTGCACAGAAAGGATATCCTCAAATACAGGCCTGCGTGGGGCTCTCCAGTTGCCCAACCATGACCCCTATTCAATTGTTGGTTACTGGAGCCCGTAATGTAGCTCGTAAACTAATTTGCTATTCAATTAGCGACTTTTAGCGAGCCGCCAATGATATACGGGTTATAGGCTGAAAAGCCCTACAGCCCATCTAAGCCTTTGATCTTTCAAGCCCGCAAAAGTTACAATGGCTAAAATTGCAAATCATTATTCAATTGCTACAATTCCTCAACTCCGCAAATGTTTTCACACCTATAAATGGCAAATGTAGAAGAAAATCCTACGAGTACCAGATAGGACTCGCAAGGGGGTTAAACACCTGATCATACCACTGTAAATGCAAATAAAAAATCAATACTGCACTGTAAGCTCGTAAATCTGCAATCAAAAATATATTTTTTTCTGTTTCATGTCCATGTTATATCAATCTTGGTAATCAAGGAATTAATACATATTATGCCCCTCTCTAGATCATTTCTATCATTCATTTTAATTATTTTGTACATTGCCAGATTGAGAGGCTGATCGCATATGGGACTTCTAAACGCAAATTGATTGATGTTTAACTTCCATGTATTAATGATGTCATGATGATGGTCTCATTTGCTAATGGCTGTTTCTAAATTGGTAGTTACGGCCTTGCTTAATGATCATGATCACGCTCTGAAATGCTACTTACAATTGAATGGTTTACGGTTTCGGCTTTCTGCCCGTAAATTGCAGGCTTGTTCAATTGAATCACTCTTTAAATGTAGCAAATTTCAAGCCTGCAGACGTACAGCCTGTATAACGGAATCCGTAGGCTTTTAATTGAATAGGGGCCCAAGTGTATAGCACTGCTGTAGTGCTTGTGAAAATAGTGACGTTTCCCAAAAGATTGTAAAAGTTACACGTATAAGTAAATAATATATATAGAAGTACACAATTTCAGGTGAGGAGTAGCAATCAGTATCGTCACACATTCTTACTCAGTCCATACAGCATGAATACCCAAAATAAACCCGATAATCACAAGTTATCTAGTCTTCCTTAAAGTGAGGGGCATGGGTATGGAATATAGATCCGGCCTGTTAAAGTCACATATAATTCCAATAGGTATCAGTTTAATCCTCTTGATTGTAAATGCAGTTCTCAATCTTAGATATGAGTTCCATGCATATAGAGTCCTTAGGGGTGTGCAGCTTCTTGATTAAGCACTGTTCACGTCCGTGCTTTGTGATATGTAACAGGAAAAGGGGTTATTTGTGGAAAGAAGTGCATAAAATCATAATAGTGCAAATCACTTACATGTATTACAACAGATAAATGATATCTAAAAAATTACACTCAAATTGTTTACCCTCAAATAAAATGAGCTATGAATGCAGTGTAAACGACAGCCACGTATGTACGAGATAGTGTTGAACAAAATAGGGATATAATAAAATAATATAATGAAATAATATATAATGAAATAAAATATTATAATTATAATAATATATAATAATAATACTAATATAGAATGAAATAAAATAAAGTAATGCAAAATAAAATAGAATATGGAGTGGTAGTGTTTAAACCCTTTCTCTCCAGGCACACTTTGGGGCCTGTTAGGTCCAGATAATGTGTTAGGTAGATGAGATAAGGTAAAGCTTCAGGAGTGACATGGCCACATAAACTATTGTAATAACCATATAACAGAGCCACACTTGCTCCTTGAGAATAAGCTATAATAGCTTTTCAGAGTGGATTGCAAGTGTAATAAATATATAATAAAACCACACTTGATCCCTGAGTGTCAGCTATAAAAGCTTTTCAAAGTGGGTTGCAAGTGTGAATACAGGGAATGAGTAAATACAGAATAATATGTAATCAGTGAATATGGTAAATCAAACATGTTTTATCGTTGCAATATGGCTTTCTCAATGATAATTAAATAATTGCTAAAAAATAAGTCTATATATTCTTTATTCTTCAGCGATTATATAATTATCATCGAGAGAGCCATATTGCAAGGGCGAGGTGTTGGGACACGATCACTCCAAATTTATTTATTTTGCATTAGAGTATACTTTATTGTATTTTGTTTTATCCATATTTTATTCAATGCTCACTCATCACCACCTGAAAGGACGGAAAAGAAACCAGGATGACATACATCGAATGTCGTTTACACTGCATACATACCTTATTCTATTTGAGGGAAAATGAGTGTGGTATTTTATTTTTCATTTATTGGTTGTAGAGATGTCATTGATTTGCACTATTAGGAGTTTGTGCTCCTCTTCCCCCATTCAGCTGCTTTTTCTGTTACATATCACCATTTTATCCTGACTGACCTTTTTGCCTTACTATCTCTCACCGGCTATGACATGGCACAATGACACGGGATGACCATGATTTAGCCCACATAGTGTCTCGATCCTCTCTGTTTGCCTCCTTTAGTATAAAAAGCTTGTGAACAGCAGTCATAGGCTATACAGCTCTTTGGATAAAAGCATCTTAAATCCTAGACTGTTTCTCTCAGGGCACGTCCTACTCCTCTTTGTATCTGTATAATGAAATTGCATAGTCATTAAACCTTCAACTGGTGCTGTCACAAACCTGTAAACGATGTTGTCACAAACTCTTTAAAAGTTGAGAGCCCTTTGGATTAAAGCACTATAATAATGTGAAATAAATAAAATACTATTCACCTTATCTTGTGTCCCACTGTACCCACCTGTACTTTGGACGGTTGATATGTCTTTTGTATCTATGTTAATTGACTGGACTGGTGGTCCAGTGGTTAGGATTCGGTGCATACAGTGCTGCAACCTGGGTTCGATTCCAGTAAGGGAACCAAGAGGTCACACCACCCTGAAGCCAAGCAGGATTGGGACTGGTCAGTACTTGGATGGAAGATCACATAGGAATACCAGGAGCTGTGGCCCACTGGAGAAAGAACCCACTCCAGAATTTCTGCCATGAAAACCAAGTGGATCAGCATAACCATGGACATAAATATGTGCCTGATGTGTTATGATCCATGAGGTCACGGAAAGTTGGAAACGATGGAACAACACAAAAAAATAAGTGACTCAAATAAATGCAATGTAAATAAATGTGAATAATTAATTAAAGGCCATACATGCATCAATATTTGTTGGCCACTTGTATTGATAAAAATGTATACTCTAGAGTTATGATATATAATATATATATACATATATAAATATAAATATATATATATATATAACTGGCATTTATGTATATATATTTATTATTTGTTTGCGTTGAATGTTATTGATAAGACCCTGTGCTGCTACTTGATGATGTTTGAGGAACAAGGTGCTTTGTTATCTGAATGTCTAAACCGGAAATTGGAAATCAATCAAAACATACCTGGCAGCCTTGGTGAGGAGAGAGAAAAGATTGATTTTATGGTCTCTTTACAAAACAAGGGTGATTCAGGGGAGTAAGCATAGGCAGAGAGTCAGGCCTCAAGAGAAGGAATTACCCTCCTAAATAGAGTGTGATGGTATATAAATAAATTATAAAAAAAACATAATTACATAGAATTAAAATCAATTGAGTTTACCTTTTATATACTGTATTGATTTTAAAAAGATACATGATCTTCGTAATAAAAACAGTTTTTAAGAAAAAAACATGAAATCACTTCTTTAACTGGATCAGTTTGGCTCAATTCGTTTTTTCACCTACAAAAAAAATCAATTGCCTTGTTGCTCCTGTTCACGAAAAGGTCGCTCGGAGGTTAGGTTGAAATGTAGTGATCCATGAGTCGATTATGTGTTAAGAATAAGTATGATTAAGTCAACTGATGCTTGTATTTTTCTCCATTCATGAACCTATACAGGACACTTAAAAGGATTCCATTTTTCAGAGGAGCATTCAGTAAGTAAAGAAATATCTTCAATATTTTACTTGTACAAAACAGGGATTATCCAGCACCTGAAATATTGGCTTGACAGTAATATTCAGACAGCTGCAGATGTTTTGTGTAAATTGCTTTTCTTTCTATATCCTGCTCCAGGACATCATTATCATGAACAAATGTCCCAGTTTTAACAGGACCGTTCTAAATTTAAATTTGAGAGACAGGAAAGTAAAATATACCACGGCACTGAAATCAGTAATCCAGAAAATTTCAATTATTTGCAAACTTAAATGATAGAAAGGATTTGTATGTATGAGGTCCATAAACCACTGATTAGCATGAAAATCATAATATATTTTTTGCATTGAATGTAAAAGTGCAAAACTGTATTTATTGTAAATGTCTTTATTAACTATTTTTGAAAACGTGCACTGAAAAAAGTAGATATATTTGTCTGTGCAAGGATACAAATCCCGATACCAAAACATTGTTAGTCTTATCCATCCTCACACGTGCTTCTCTAAGTAATGTGCACTGTTGGATGTAGTCTCTCAAGTTTTAGCCATTACACAGGAGAATTTGGTGTGGTAAATCTTTCTGTCTACTCCAAAAAGAACAGACCAACCCTGAAATGCCCAGCATATGGAAGAAATGGCAGAACCAAGATATACGGTTTTGGATTACGGATTTCATCAGTGCGGTGCCATTGATCTTTATGAGCACATTGGGTAAGGATTGTACACCTATAATCACTAAGGAGTTCCTAATAGTTTTTATTTTACATATAAATGAGAGATGAGAAACTGAAAACAGGCATGGCTAAGTAGCATACCCTATTGGATGGCGCCCACTCATGGTGCAGTCACTCAAGCATTAGCTCAATTGCACCATTACAGAGAAGAACGTTCAGTGTAGCATATTTTATTCATTTCAACCAAAAAGGAGAGGCACCAAAGAAGTATCAGGCAAATCTCCCATTCAATCAAAAAACAGCAGATCCCAATTTGTATAATCCAGGAACTCAGAATTGAAGTGACATTGATCTGCTTAGGCACAATGGTTCGATGACTGGGTTATGCTTGAAAGGTTCATGGAAATTGTGAGGGCTATTTGAATATAACCAAAACAAGATAAGAGGAAAAGGAAGCATAACAGTACAAATTTTGCACTGTGGGATGACATCTACTGGTACCCTATATGTAAACAAATAAAGACTCAAACATTATATTTGAAGCACAAAAGAATGACTGACTGTTGGTTTACATGGATGCCTGTTGGTGACAGAGGTAATGGACAGTTATGGTGGCAATGGAGGCATTGCCAACATGTGTGTATATAGTATGGATGTATACATATTTCAATGGTGATGCACTGTAGTGGTAGGGGAACAAGAAGTCTCAGGTGCACCAGAATATTTTTTGGTATTGTAATGTAAAATTATGAGATTTAGGAAGCAGTGCAAACTGAGAATTCAACAAGATCATGTGGTTGGGCTAGAACTAGCTGGAGATATGGGAGGAAACACAGGCATACAGCAGACAGAGCTATCAAAGGCCTTAAGAAGCGTGCAAGAAATGTGGAGGCTTTTCACACTCAATACACTATCAGCTTTATTAAATTGTGATTCAGTAAATTTAAAAGGGCTCTATATAAGCACATAGCATATTTTATTTACAAAAGTTTTTAGTTAGGGAAGACCTTGCTTTTGGATAGAAGTTCAATAACTAAAAACTTCTGTAAAAAAATATTCTGTGTGCTTAAATAAAGCCCTTTTAAATTTACTGAATCGCAATTTAATATGGCTGTTAGTCTTAAACATGCATTGTGGAATGGACGCAGCCAGTATATAAAGGCCCTGGGATTATCTGATTGGCTAAGCCCATGCTCAGTTGCAGACAAGGAGTGAATTGTAATACATGCAACAGAGCACCAGGAAGTAAGGAGTGACAGCACCAAAAAAAAATAAACAACCGAAGCAGGTCTACCAGAACCCTTAATGTCACAGGAAAGTGGAAATACCCGGATGTGGCTAACTCTGGCCAATTGCAGATGCATCTTATTATTCCTGCCTATGGTGAATACATTTAATAGTCCATTATGGTAATTTTTATATGGCATTTCATATAAAAAATAAAATAAAATAAAAAGATACACACAAAATTAGCATTTGTATATACAATTATTCTTTATTATGTGGTTCCTTCATTTCTGAGCAAATTCTTTATGCTACTTCATTTGGACAGTCTTGTAAACTTGCAATCTTTGAGAGACAAGCACTATCAGTTTGAGCTGCCACATTCCAGTGTGCACTTAGATTGTTCGTTTAAAGTCTCCTCCCACCTGAGGATGCTGATCAGTGAAAATTAAAACATAATTACAAATAAAAAGTATTAATGTAGAGGCTGTATTATTTTTAGTTTTTAAGGTATTTTCCATTTTATATTGGAAATACAGAACTACACTGGGCCTCTAAACCTATACTTTAAAGGTCAGTATTTGCACTACAATTTATTGAACATTAAAACCATTCTGACATACACAGGCTGTTAAAATATGCATAGTGTGTAACTCTTCCAAATATTTCAGTCTTAATTTTGTATTCTTATGAAAGGGTTTTTGGTTTGAACTGAATATAACAAATTGGCCTTGTGCTGTGCATGTCTGAACAAATTATACAAAATCATCAGGCAACAGTAATTACACAGGGAAATCTCAGTGGAGTTCCAGACCTTAATAAATAACTTTGTGCAGAGCGAAAAACTAATTATCTGCTGATAAAATCGTAGTTAGCCTGTCTCAGCCTTGCTGACTTCATCTATAATGACCACAAGCAGCAAAAAGAATCTCATTGAATGCCATACGAACACTAAAACTTAATGGAGAAAGATGGCAAGACGAGAGAGTACCTTCAAGCCTATCAAAAATTACTGGCTCTTTTTAGCAAATTTCTCCTGTGAATGAGTCGGCGTTGTGATTTATATTACCTCTGACTGTGCGGTGATCAGTAGAAATGGCCACATCCAGACTTCTTGTTGATTGAGCAATTGAATATTATTTGAAGAGATAATGATACTTTAGATGCACAAATGGCATCTTATTTTCATAGCAGATGGCTTATCACATGCTTATTGCAATATATTTTACATTTTTCAGTATTCACACCTATTTGTGCTAAGCTATTATGGAGGAGGACTGGAGGTGTATCATTGGAATGGACATTCCAGACGTGGAAACCTCAATCAAACAGGGATAATTGTGGCTAATGATGACTTTGTTGGCAATTGCTTGTTGTTTATGATATTAGAAAATGGTGTACTCTATAATTATAGTACATTTTGTCATTTCAATAAGACAGCACAAAAACAATATGAATAACCAATCTAGATGCTGCTGTACATTACTAACACTTAACATACAGTTGTAGTAACTACAATTAATTATTTTTTCCTGTATAAAACAAAAAATACACAAAACTACTACAGCAAGTACCACACATGAGTTACTGTATGTTTTTATAGATGCATTTAGAAGAAGCATGTTTTAAAGATTCCCATTAAAATATTTTGCTAGAAACATTTTTGATTTGGACTATAATAAACTTTTAAACACATTTTTGAAAAAATGTATATTTAGCAAATCAGGATCTAGACTAATAATTCCAAACCCTTACCACAATGACCCAAGATAGATTATGATCACATATATAGTTGTGAGCAGGCGGGTTGTTGCTAACGCTGCAGGCTCGCGTAGTGAGCCTGCAGGCCTTTGCAAAGCAAGGGCCTCAGTTGCTGGTATGGAGCGCCAAAGGCGGACTTACGACAAACAAATACGAGGCGTGTTACGACCCATTACGACCTCGCAAAAATACGACCTTACCGACCGAAACCCGCGCACATGAAAACATGAAAAACACAATAAATACACACAACAAATACATAAAAAGCTTACCTACAGCAAGGGGGGGGGGGGCACCCAGGACCTCGAAAACTGAAGTTACACCCCAATTTCACTAGAAATAAAAGAGTTTAGACACTCGAAAAACCCCTACGCGAGAGAAAAAATGTCAGCCGAAAAAAAACGAAAAAGAGGCTACAGGACTCTAAAGATGCAAAACACCACCAAACCTGTTCGGATTTTCCGAAAAAGACGTACGAGATCCGAAAACAAGGACGCAACCCGCGCAACCCGAAAAACATTACAAACACAATAAATACACACAACAAACACATAAAAAGCTTATCCACAGCACGGGGGGGGGGGGGGGGGCACCCAGGACCTCTGCAAGTAAAGTTACACCTCGATTTAAGTACAAATTACAGAGTTTAGACACCCGAAAATCACCCAAGCGAGCGAAAAAGTGGCCGTCGAACAAAACGAAAACGAGGCTAAAGGTCCCTAAAGACGCAAAACATCACCAAACACCTATGGATTTTCAGAGAAGTTGGACGACATCCGAAAACAAGGACGCAAAATCAGCCACAGCCCAATACAACACATTAGGCGCCATTTTAGAACACTAACTTATACAATCCAGAAGTACATAGCTACCCTAATGGATTTGCCTCGCGCACGCACACTATTACACTACACACTGCACACATTCATCAGACTTACATAGCAGCTACACAGCACTGATGCTGCAGCAACATGAAAACAGATTGCCAGCTCTTCAACACAATGCTGCATATATTACTTCACAATAGGTAAAGTATATTAATTTCTTATTTTATTGATTATTCATTGCCATACCAAAAAAAACAAAAAACACTGCTCATAGCACAGAAATAACCAAGAGCCTCGCAATGAGCGCCGAAGGATCTTGCAACACCAACAAAATTAATTTCGCACACAAACAACATTACCTGTCTTGCAATCTTATTGCCGTCATTTTTTGACGGGCAAGTCGCTAGTTTAGATATAACACTGTGAGGCAATTGGTATTCAACAGGCTATAGTGTATTCAACGTGCAAGCAATGGCACTAGGTCATGTAATGATGCATAAGCGTCTCAATGATGTCTCACAGCGGCACATAAGCAGGGAAATAGAAGAGCTGCTACCCACTATACCCAATGATCCGCTTCCCCAGAACTCCCAGAGAGGGTAAGTAAGGGCTATAAATTCTAGCAGAGGGCAAACAGACTTTGTTGAGTTGTTGGCTTGTCCATTACAAAACATTCCTGTAATTGTGCCTCTTTTTTTGATTTCATGGTATCTGACTTTGGCTTTGTTTATTGGACTCTTCTTTAGAATGCTGTCTGGAATGACTTTTTGGCTTAATTATTTAATTAATCAACCCACTCTGACTGCCACAGACTACATACTCTTTTGACCTTGATTTATACCTCTTGCCTTCTTGTTCTGATACTGTTGGATACTTCTGCAGTGAAAATCCGAACACCTGCTATTTTGTGGCAGGGCTAATGTATGGGGGGGACCTGGTGCACTTCCCGAACCCCCTCCAACATCAACTCACACAGTACATATATAAAATATATATAAAATTTATAAAAACTTAGATATATATATGTGCACATATACTTATAAAAAAAAATATATATATACATAAACAATATAAATATATACATATATATATATTTACATATTCATCTACACACACAGACATACATATATAAATATATATATATATATATATATATATATATATATATATACAGTATATATACAGTATATATATATATATATATATATATATATATATATATATATATACCAAATACTTCCTTACCTGCCCAATGCCGCACTCCACTTCCTGGGGGCAGGCCAGAGGGGGACCAAAGAAGTCTGAGGGGGCCACAGAGGTCTGAGGGGGGCCACAGGGGTTTGAGGGGTCCACAGATGTCATCAAGGGCCAAAGGAGGTTGAGGGAGGCCACAGAGGTCTGCTGGGGACACAGAGGTCCAAGTGGGCCAAAGAGGTCTGTGATAGGCCATAGGAGGTTGAGGGAGGCTACAGAGGCCTGCCAGGGGCCCTCAAGGACTGAGGGGGACACAAGGGGCCTAGGGAAGCCACAGCGAGACACAGAGGGCTGAAGAAGGCCACAGAAATCTGCAGGGGGGGGGGGGCACAGGGGCTCACAAGGACCAAGGGAAGCTACATGGGGGGCTAGAAAGGCCATAGGGTGCCAAGGGAGGCCCTAGGGTGCAATGAGGGGTTGCAGAGGCCACAAGGGGCACAGGGAATGCTCAGAAGACCAGTGGGGGCCACAGAGTACATGCAATTGCAAAGGGAGCCACAAGGGGCCTGCAGGGGCAACAGAGGGCCCACATGGGCCACATGGGGCCTGCAGAGGCCACAGGGTACCTGGGGGCCAAAAAGGTACTGCGGGGGCCACAGGTAAACCACATGGACTGTGGGGGCCACTAAGAATATCATTAAGAATATCACAGGGAAACCACACTGGCCCCTAAGGACCTGGGGGGGGTTGCAGGGGGCACTAAGGAACCGCAGAGGCCATAAATGGGGGCCACTGGAGGTCCACAGGGAGGTCCACAGGGGAACAGGGGGCCCCTCAGAGGCCAGGGCCTCGGTGCCTTGCACCGGCTGCACAGGCTGTAGCTCCGCCTGTGCTGCTGTTACTGTTTACAGATATGTGGATTTCATATCTGGGCCACACATTTTCTATATAGCTGGCAACCAGAAGGTTAAAGTAGTTTGGGGAAAATTTGACTTGGTTATAAAGCATATTACAAACTAACAGTATTAGCAGCTATGTAAGCCAATGCAATATTTTTTTTATGAAAATGTTACAGGACCACTGTAGGGCCCTAACGGCATACATTAAATGTTTTAATTAGGCATTGATTATTAATAAAATGAATATTCAATAGTATAAAAAAGCAGTACTTAATAGTAATTATACTGTTAAAGTTCAGACTTAGCTGCTGTTGATATCCACCCACTATAAAGTCAATGGTGGGAGGTGTTTTTTTTTAATTTCCATAGCATGTAGCAATAATATGATCTCTTTTGGCTAGAGTTTTGTTGTTTTAGAGATTTAGGGCCCCATCATTTTTTTATATTTTGTAACAGTTACAGTGCACATAGCATTAAAAAAAAGTAAGGTCCCAATAAATATAATACATTTTATTCAAGCACTACATGAATTCAGCACTGAATAGGTAAAATGCTCAATTTTACCAAGTTTACCTCTCACATTCAAATCTCCCTTTAAGCGATCAAAATTGCTTTTAACGTGGCTATATGCAATTCATTTACAATGCGTCAAGTCCTTTTTCCCGAACACAGAATCAAGCATCAGATCTGACGCTGAAAAGACCATAACCCTCAGCTGAGTCACATATAAAGTTTGATTCCTTATATGTAACAGAATTACAAAGTTACAAGGATCTTCCCCTAAACCCTCTACCCCCATGAGCCAAGGGATCCAAAGGATTCCCCCATTTACAGTGCATTAAATGGGGGAACCCCACAGATTCTACTCTCCCACCCTGGAGGGAAGCCCGAGATTCCTTCTTCCCTTGCAGTGAAGGGAACCCCTGGGGAATCCTTCCCCTGCTCACACCCGATCCCCAATATGAACTTGTTGATACCCCCATGGCACCTGCAAATTAAAGGACCTCTGCGGCACCTAAATTTTTACTTAGGGATGCTCACGGCATATATAGACAAGTCCAATGCCTGTAAGGACACCTGTGGCATCTATACACTACTTAGCCATGGTGGTCCTCGCATGGCACCTCTGTGAAATAGGCAGGACCTCCATGGCTCTTAAAACTAACTCTCTGTAAGGACCCCCATGGCTCCTATTATAAATTTTATATAGGCGTCCATGGTACTTAGGTGGTAATGTACAATATTATGGGGGTCCTTTAAGGACCCCATGGTGTAAGGTTAATTTTAAGATACCATGGAGATTATTTTAAATAAAACTAAGAAAATACATAAACTATGTGTGTTAATTAATTTTATCCTCTTCAATGTAATTGTAATATAAAATTTACCTTCTGGAACCTCCATCTCTACACTTACGGCCATGCCCACAGTGGAGTGGCTTCATACTCACATTCTAATGCTATTAGCTAGAAAATAGTGAAATGCTGTGTTACTGATTAGAGCAGCATTCCACTGGTAGCCTCCCATGTTGTGTGGTCACAACTGTGAAACATGTCATGTTAAATGAGAGAGAATAGGAAGAAAGGGGAAGACTCACTCTGAGGGCGTCTGAGGAGCAAGAGAAGTGCATTTTTTATGTGACGGTTTCATTGTGGAGCATAAATTAAATCACCACGGGACCTGTCAAATTGCAACAGTTACAGAGTGATTCAATTGATCAAGCCCGCAACTACCTGGCCGAAAGCCTAAACCGTAAACTGTTGCAATCATAAGTGGCATTTCAGGGAAGGACCATTATCAATTAAGCAAGGCCGTAACTACTGATTTAGAAGTAGAAAATATTAAATTAGACCATCATCATGACATCATTAAAACATAGAGGTTAAATGTCAATCAATTAGCATTTAGAAGTCCGATATGCAATCGGATTCGCAGTCTGGCAATGTACAAAATAATAAAGATGAATGAAGGAAATGTTCTAGTCCATGCGGGTGGGCTGATATGTATTAACTCCTTGATTCCTGGTATCAATATAACATGAAAATAAAAAGTAAATAACATTATTTTTGATTGCAGATTCACAAGCTTGAGACTGTTGTGCAATTAATTTGAATGTTTTTCATCGCTTTACATGTCTTTTTTAGTGCAGTATTTATTATTTATTTGCATTTATAGTGCTACGAACAGGTGTTCTCTCTAGTACTCAGAGCATTTTCTTCTACATTTGCCTTTAACGGGGTGAAAATATTTGCGGGCTTTAGGAATGATAGCAATTGAATAGCGTTTTTTGATTGTAACATTTATGGGCTTGTAAGATCAAAGGCTTAGATGGGTCGGCGTTACGATCCATGCGTGCAGCTAAAAGACACCAATTGAATAGCAAATTAGTTTACAGGCTACATTACGGCCACCAGTAACCAACAATTGCTCAATGGAATAAGCCCCCTAGTTAAACATTTATATACAACAAAATTGCCTAAAGAGCGCCTTTAAACAAACTACTCCATTTGAAGCAGAATTGAGAGATGATTTTTTTTGTTGCACCAGAGACAATAATAATTAAAGGGCCACTGTATAAGACTGTGTAAGAGCATAATTAAACTGGGATCAAGTAATTAAACCTGCTGGATCCTGGCGGCATCCATGCTACAGTGGTAAATGTTGTGTGTGTCTGTGAGAGGGAGTCTACATCACAGGAAGTGATGAAAAAATACAAAATGATGTATTATATTCATAAACTGAGTATTCAATAAAACAAAATGTTTGTGTTTATGATTTAAGAATAGTGATGTCGCGAACATCAAATTTTCGGTTCGCGAACCGCGGACGCAAATTCCATCAAATGTTCGCGAACGGACGAACATCGGCGAACCGCCTTAGACTTCAATGGGCAGGCGAATTTCAAAACCCACAGGGACTCTTTCTGCCCACAATAGTGATGGGAAAGTTGTTTCAACGGGACTAACACCTGGACTGTGGCATGCCAGAGGGGGATCCATGGCAAAACTCCCACGGAAAATTACATAGTTGATACAGAGTCTGGTTTTAAGCCATAAAGGGAATAAATCACCTAACATTCCTAAATTGTTTGGAATAACATGCTTTAAAACATCAGGTATGATGTTGTATCGATCAGGTAGTGTAAGGGTTACACCCGCTTCATAGTAACAGACCAATCTCCCTGTTTAATGCACCGCAAACAACCGCAAACAGTCCCTTTGCACAACCGCAAACTCCCCATTTGCACAAGGTTGGATACCAAGCTAGCCATGTCCCGTTCCTTGTCCTCACTGATGTCATTAAAGGTCTCTTCCTCCACCCAGCCACCAAGGGTCCCCGAAAGGTGACAACAAGCCCCCTGGGACGCCTGCTGTGTTTGGTCTTCCATCTCCTCAAAGCCACCTTCCTCCTCTGACTCCTCTTCTTCAGACTCCCAGAGTCTGGGGGCTTCCACTGCCCAGCATGGAAGATTATACACAGGTCAGAGTCTGTGGGCTTCCACTGCCCAGCATGGAAGATTATACACAGGTCAGAATCTGGGGGCTTCCACTGCCCAGCATGGAAGATTATACACAGGTCAGAGTCTGGGGACTTCCACTGCCCAGCATGGAAGATTATACACAGGTCAGAGTCTGGGGGCTTCCACTTCCAAGCATGGAATATTATACACAGGTCAGAGTCTGGGGGCTTCCAATGCACAGCATGGAATATTATACACAGGTCAGAGTCTGGGGGCTTCCACTGCCCAGCATGGAATATTATACACAGGTCAGAGTCTAGGGGCTTGCACTGCACAGCATGGAAGATTATACGCATTGCCTCTGTCTGCTTTATTATAAGGTGTGTACTGTTAAGTAGTACTATTCCTATCGGTTTAATCCCTGTTACGTCCACTATTAGGGGACAGGTATATGGCATTGATTTTTGGAACAGGGAGATGGAAAAAGATGCTTGGTCGGACCTCCTACTTCGAATTTGGGGCACTGCACGTGCAATCTAAGGTGCCACCAGATAGGAGAGGTGTATTAAGTTATAATACTCATTCCTATCAGTTTAATACCTGTTACGTTACCTATCAGGGGACGTGTATATGGCATGGATTTTTGGAACATGGAGATGGAAAAAGATGCTTGGTTGGACCTCCTACTTAGAATTTGGGGCACTGCACATGCAATCTAAGGTGCCACCAGATAGGAGAGGTGTATTAAGTTGTAATACCTGTTACGTTACCTATCAGGGGACGTGTATATGGCATGGATTTTTGGAACAGGGAGATGGAAAAAGATGCTTGGTTGGACCTTTAACTTCGAATTTGGGGCACTGCACGTGCAATCTAAGGTGCCACCAGATAGGAGAGGTGTATTAAGTTGTAATACTCATTCCTATCAGTTTAATACCTGTTACGTTACCTATCAGGGGACGTGTATATGGCATGGATTTTTGGAACAGGGAGATGGAAAAAGATGCTTGGTTGGACCTCCTACTTCGAATTTGGGGCACTGCACGTGCAATCTAAGGTGCCACCAGATAGGAGAGGTTTATTAAGTTGTAATACTCATTCCTATCAGTTTAATACCTGTTAAGTTACCTATCAGGGGACGTGTATATGGCATGGATTTTTGGAACAGAGAGATGGAAAAAGATGCTTGGTTGGACCTCCTACTTCAAATTTGGGGCATTGCACGTGCAATCTAAGGTGCCACCAGATAGGAGAGGTGTATTAAGTTGTAATACTCATTCCTATCAGTTTAATACCCGTTACGTTACCTATCAGGGAACGTGTATATGGCATGAATTTTTGGAACAGGGAGATGGAAAATATGCTTGGTTGGACCTCCTACTTAGAATTTGGGGCACTGCACGTGCAATCTAAGGTGCCACCAGATAGGAGAGGTGTATTAAGTTGTAATACTCATTCCTATCAGTTTAATACCTGTTACGTTACCTATCAGGGGACGTGTATATGGCATGGATTTTTGGAACAGGGAGATGGAAAAAGATGCTTGGTTGGACCTCCTAATTAGAATTTGGGGCACTGCACGTGCAATCTAAGGTACCACCAGATAGGAGAGGTGTATTAAGTTGTAATACTCATTCCTATCAGTTTAATACCTGTTACGTTACCTATCAGGGGACGTGTATATGGCATGGATTTTTGGAACCGGGAGATGGAAAAAGATGCTTGGTCGGACCTCCTACTTCGAATTTGGGGCACTGCACGTGCAATCTAAGGTGCCACTAGATAGGAGAGGTTTATTAAGTTGTAATACTCATTCCTATCAGTTTAATACCTGTTAAGTTACCTATCAGGGGACGTGTATATGGCATGGATTTTTGGAACAGGGAGATGGAAAAAGATGCTTGGTTGGACCTCCTACTTCAAATTTGGGGCATTGCATGTGCAATCTAAGGTACCACCAGATAGGAGAGGTGTATTAAGTTGTAATACTCATTCCTATCAGTTTAATACCTGTTACGTTACCTATCAGGGGACGTGTATATGGCATGGATTTTTGGAACCGGGAGATGGAAAAAGATGCTTGGTTGGACCTCCTAATTAGAATTTAGGGCACTGCACGTGCAATCTAAGGTGCCACCAGATAGGAGAGGTGTATTAAGTTTTAATACTCATTCCCATCAGTTTAATACCTGTTACGTTACCTATCAGGGGACGTGTATACGGCATGGATTTTTGGAACAGGGAGATGGAAAAAGATGCTTGGTTGGACCTCCCAATTAGAATTTGGGGCACTGCACATGCAATCTAAGGTGCCACCAGATAGGAGAGGTGTATTAAGTTTTAATACTCATTCCTATCAGTTTAATACCTGTTACGTTACCTATCAGGGGACGTGTATATGGCATGGATTTTTGGAACAGGGAGATGGAAAAAGATGCTTGGTCGGACCTCCTACTTCGAATTTGGGGCACTGCACGTGCAATCTAAGGTGCCACCAGATAGGAGAGGTTTATTAAGTTGTAATACTCATTCCTATCAGTTTAATACCTGTTAAGTTACCTATCAGGGGACGTGTATACGGCATGGATTTTTGGAACAGGGAGATGGAAAAATATGCTTGGTTGGACCTCCTACTTAGAATTTGGGGCACTGCACGTGCAATCTAAGGTGCCACCAGATAGGAGAGGTGTATTAAGTTGTAATACTCATTCCTATCAGTTTAATACCTGTTACGTTACCTATCAGGGGACGTGTATATGGCATGGATTTTTGGAACAGGGAGATGGAAAAAGATGCTTGGTTGGACCTCCTAATTAGAATTTGGGGCACTGCACGTGCAATCTAAGGTACCACCAGATAGGAGAGGTGTATTAAGTTGTAATACTCATTCCTATCAGTTTAATACCTGTTACGTTACCTATCAGGGGACGTGTATATGGCATGGATTTTTGGAACCGGGAGATGGAAAAAGATGCTTGGTTGGACCTCCTAATTAGAATTTGGGGCACTGCACGTGCAATCTAAGGTACCACCAGATAGGAGAGGTGTATTAAGTTGTAATACTCATTCCCATCAGTTTAATACCTGTTACGTTACCTATCAGGGGACGTGTATACGGCATGGATTTTTGGAACAGGGAGATGGAAAAAGATGCTTCGTTGGACCTCCTAATTAGAATTTGGGGCACTGCACGTGCAATCTAAGGTGCCACCAGATAGGAGAGGTGTAATAAGTTGTAATACTCATTCCCATCAGTTTAATACCTGTTCCGTCACCTATCTTTCCTCCTAATAGCACATTCTATATGTCATCAACCGGCCTGTGTGTATTTAGAGAACCACACTTTAAGGCCCTTAACCTGGCACAAGGTGGCTTGGCTATCAGAATTACCTCAGAGCCTTAAAAACTCGCCAAACCCCCTAATGAGACACTCACTATCATACTGGAAATGGGCCAAGAAACACACAGGTTTTTTTCCTAGATGCTCATCTAGGAGGAACTGAGGGACAAGCATGACCTACCGCAGTCAGAACATTACAATTACTGTAGGCTGAGGCATTTCACACACTCCCTGACCCAGAAACAGGGGACACCAGTCTTAAATTGGTTCTCCAAAATTTGTAAAGATAAACCTCTATCAAGGGGGATCATGGGTCGCTTTACAAATATAAAACATTTGTTACTAGTTGAAGCGACACTGGGGGAATGACCGGAATGGGGGAGCCCTGGAGACCCTTCAGGAGCAACCGGCGGCAAAATCATCCCAGGAAAGGAGAGGTCGCTTACTGAAGCCTGCCTTAGGGTAACCCAAGGGTGATTGCCCAGGTTAGATATTGTAAATAACAAGCTAATACTGCTGGAGGGATGATAGCTAATAGGACTTTGGTGTTTCCTGCAGATATACTCTTAACTATTGTCTGTTTTACTATGTTTTAGGTATCTCTTAAATTGCAATCACAGTAAAAAAATAAGAAAAATTATTAACCTAAAAAGTAAAAATAAGAAGGAATAGCCAGCTAACTTTCACAAAATGTCTCTATTGTAAATATGTATTTTTGCACAACGGTTATGCAAGACTGTTCAAAAATGCTTTATTTTTCATTACATGCTGTACGCCTTCTAAAATAAAATAATTTAAATGCAAAAATTAGGTATTGTTGCAGCGACCAGAAAAATTGATGTTAGTTTGCCAGGCAGAAAGTGCCCTAAAACATTGTGTCTTGAACCCTAGTTGGTGGCGGATAAGTCACGCAAGTCATCCGGCATTCAGGGATAAAATGCAGCAGCGTGTGGACCATTCTTAGCTCAAGGCAGCTCATCTATCAGGCCTTTTTCAATCGAATGTATCGCCCACTGTCAGTCCCTTCGGGATCCATCCCTCATTCATCTTAATAAAGGTGAGGTAATCTAGACTTTTTTGACCTAGGCGACTTCTCTTATCAGTGACAAAACCTCCTGCTGCACTGAAGGTCCTTTCTGACAGGACACTTGAAGCAGGGCAGGACAGAAGTTCTATGGCAAATTGGGATAGCTCAGGCCACAGGGCAAGCGTGCATAGATATCTGTAGTTATGGCGAGGTAGTCTATTACCTGACGGTCGAGTCGTTCTCTGATGGTAGACCCCGAAGGGCTGTGGCGATGCATAGGACTTAAAAAGCTCTGCATGTCCTCCATCAACAACACGTCTGTAAAGCGTCCTCTCCTTGCCGGCGTGGTCGTGGGAGGAGGAGGATTATGTTCACCTCTTCCGCTGTTAGATTGCCGTTGTGCTGTGACATCCTTTCCGACTTGTGGTAATTCGGTAACATTTCAGGCACTTTCTTCTTATACCGGGGGTCTAGTAGCGTGGACACCCAGTACAGGTCGTTCTCCTTCATCCTTTTTATACGAGGGTCTATCAACAGGCACGACAGCATGAAAGACCCCATTTGCACAAGGTTGGATGCCGAGCTAGTCATGTCCCGTTCCTCTTCCTCAGTGATCTCACTGAAGGTATGTTCTTCCCCCCAAGCCAAGTACAACACCACTGGTACCAGATAGGTGACAACAAGCACCCTGGGATGCCTGTTGTGGTTGGTCTTCCTCCTCCTCCTCAGAGCCACATTCCTCCTCTGACTGCTCTTCCTCACAATCCTCTTCCAGCGTTGCCGCAGGTCCAGCAAGCGATGCTGATAAGGCTGATTCTGGCGGTGATGGTGACCACAACTCTTCCTCTTCCTCTTCAAGCTCATTTACGGCCTGATCCAGCACTCTTCGCAGGGCACCCTCCAGGAAGAAAACAAATGGTATGATGTTGCTGATGGTGCCCTGGGTGCGACTGACCAGGTTTGTCACCTCCTCAAAAGGACGCATAAGCCTACAGGCATTGCGCATGAGCGTCCAGTAACGTGGCAAAAAAATCCCCAGCTCCGCAGAGGCTGTCCTAGCAACCCGGTCATACAAATACTCGTTAATGGCTTTTTCTTGTTGGAGCAGGCGGTCGAACATTAGGAGTGTTGAATTCCAACGTGTCGGACTGTCTAAAATCAAGCGCCTCGCTGGCATGTTGTTTCGCCGCTGGATATCTGTAAAGTGCGCCATGGCCGTGTAGGAACACCTGAAATGGGCACACACCTTCCTGGCCTGCTTCAGGACGTCCTGTAAGCCTGGGTGCTTATGCACAAAGAGTTGTACAATCAGATTACACACATGTGCCATGCAGGGCACACGTGTCAACTTGCCCAAATTCAATGCCGCCAACAAATTTCTTCCGTTGTCACAAACCACTTTGCCGATCTCCAGTTGGTGCGGGGTCAGCCACTGATCCACCTGTGCATTCAGGGCGGACAGGAGTGCTGGTCCGGTGTGACTCTCTGCTTTCAGGGAAGTCAAACCCAAGACGGCGTGACACTGCCGTATCCGGGATGTGGAATAGTACCTGTGGAGCTGGGGGGGTGCCGTTGATGTGGAACAAGACATAGCAGCAGCAGAAGAGGACTCAGCCGAGGAGGTTATGGAAGAGGATGGAGTAGGAGGAGTAGTTGAGGTCGCAGCAGGCCTGCCTGCAAGTCGTGGCGGTGTCACCAACTCCTCCGCAGAGCCACGTATTCCATGCTTGGCAGCCATCACCAGGTTTACCCAATGCGCAGTGTAGGTGATATACCTGCCCTGACCATGCTTTGCAGACCAGGTATCCGTTGTCAGATGGACCCTTGCCCCAACACTGTGTGCCAGAGATGCCATTATTTCCTTTTGCACAATCGAGTACAGGTTGGGGATTGCCTTTTGTGCAAAGAAATTTCGTCCGGGTACCTTCCACTGCGGTGTCCCAATAGCTACAAATTTTTTGAACGCCAGCTTGTATGGTAAAAGCTGGCGGGCTAAGAGTTCAGACAAGCCAGCTGTCAGTTGCCAGGCAAGGGGGTGACTTTGTGACATTGGCTTCTTACGCTCAAACATATCCTTGACATACACCTGACTGTGGGTAGATGAGCAGGGCCTGCTCAGGGCGAGACACGGAGTGGCGGATGGTTGAGAGGGGGCAAGCAGGGCAGCAGTGGTTGACGTGGCTGAAGATGCGGGACCAGGAGGAGGATGGCAGCTTTGACTTTGTGTGCTGCTTGTACTCATGTGTTGATCCCATAGGCGTTTGTGATGTGACATCATGTGCCTTCGCAAAGAAGTTATACCTAGGTGGGTGTTGGACTTCCCACGACTCAGTTTCTTTTCGCACAGGTTGCAAATGGCATCACTGTTGTCACAGGCAGACACACGAAAACATTGCCACACTGCTGAGCTCTGCAATGACGGCATTCTGGTGGTGGCAAAAGCATGCGTTGACTGGCGTGCTGTTTGGCTGACCCCGGGTGCCGATGCATGCTGTCTCACTGTGCCACTAGCTACTTTCGACGACCTCTCGCTGCTTCCAACTCATCTCCTCCTCCTCTCTGTCTCCCCATCTGAACTTTCCTCCTGTTCTTCTTCTCTTATAGCGGGCACCCACGTGACATCCACGGATGCATCAACATCATCAACCGCTACACTTGTATCTGACAACTCAACAAAGGAAGCAGCACCGGGTACAACATCATCATCATCAGACCGTACATCCATGTGTGTAATGCTGCCTGACTGGGACATATCCCTGTTATCTACATCCTCTGGCACTAATGTTTGTGCATCACTCATTCCTTCCAACGGATGTGTAAATAACTCTGCTGACGGATCAAGTGAAGCGGCTGTGGTGCTAGTGCTGGTCGTGGCGGCAGGTGGGAGAGTGGTAACTGGAGAGGTGCCCCGAAGCTAAGCTGGAGGAGGATGGTGCGTCTAGGTTCCGAGCGGAAGCTGTAGAAGATTGGGTGTCCTGTGTTAGCCAGTCAACCATGTCCTCAGAACTGTTCAAGTTCATGGTACTTTGCCTCTGAAAACTGGGCATTATTCTAGGGCCAAAGGGAATCACAGCACCACGACCATGACAGCCCCTGCGGGGTTGCCTGCCTCTGTCTGTCATTTTTTTTACGATTAGTGGTACTATGCGTACCAGCTACTGTGACACCAGATATGATTGTCATTGCGCAGTGGTAAAAGTTGGCAGACTAGATGCAATAGGCCTCACACACACGCCTGTAGACAGGCTACTGATATTCAATCGATTACAGTAAAAAAAGGGTTGTTTTATTTCACTGCACACTACAGTGGCACTAGATATGAGTGACACTGCGCACTGGCAAAAGTTGGCAGACTAGATGCAATAGGCCTCACACACACGCCTTTAGGCAGGCTACTAATATTCAATCGATTACAGTAAAAAAAAGGGTTGTTTTATTTCACTGCACACTACGATTGCACTAGATATGAGTGTCACTGTGCACTGGCAAAAGTTGGCAGACTAGATGCAATAGGCCTCACACACACGCCTGTAGGCAGGCTACTGATATTCAATTGATTATAGTAAAAAAGGGTTGTTTTATTTCACTGCACACTACAGTGGCACTAGATATGAGTGTCACTGCGCACTGGCAAAAGTTGGCAGACTAGATGCAATAGGTCTCACACACACGCCTTTAGGCAGGCTACTGATATTCAATTGATTACAGTAAAAAAAGGGTTATTTTATTTCACTGCACACTACGATTGCACTAGATATGAGTGTCACTGTGCACTGGCAAAAGTTGGCAGACTAGATGCAATAGGCCTCACACACACGCCTGTAGGCAGGCTACTGATATTCAATCGATTACAGTAAAAAAAGGGTTGTTTTATTTCACTGCACACTACGATTGCACTAGATATAAGTGTCATTGTACACTGGCAAAAGTTGGCAGACTAGATGCAATAGGCCTCTAACACACGCCTTTAGGCAGGCTACTGATATTCAATCGATTACAGTAAAAAAAGGGTTGTTTTATTTCACTGCACACTACGGTTGCACTAGATATGAGTGTCACTGTGCACTGGCAAAAGTTGGCAGACTAGATGCAATAGGACTCACACACACTCCTTAAGGCAGGCTACTGATATTCAATCGATTACAGTAAAAAAAGGATTGTTTTATTTCACTGCACACTACAGTGGCACTAGATAGGAGTGTCACTGCGCACTGGCAAAAGTTAGCAGACTAGATGCAATAGGCCTCACACACACGCCTTTAGGCAGGCTACTGATATTCAATCGATTACAGTAAAAAAAGGGTTGTTTTATTTCACTGCACACTATGGTTGCACTAGATATGAGTGTCACTGTGCACTGGCAAAAGTTGGCAGACTAGATGCAATAGGCCTCAAACACACGCCTGTAAGCAGGTTACTGATATTCAATCGATTACAGTAAAAAAAGGGTTGTTTTATTTCACTGCACACTACTGTGACACCAGATATGAGTGTCACTGCGCACTTGAAAAAGTTGGCAGACTAGATGCAATAGGCCTCACATACACGCCTGTAGGCAGGCTACTGATATTCAATCGATTTCAAGTAAAAACTCATATCTAGTGCACACTACAGTTGCACTAGATATGAGTGTCACTGTGCACTGGCAAAAGTTGGCAGACTAGATGCAATAGGCCTCACACACACGCCTTTAGGCAGGCTACTGATATTCAATCGATTACAGTAAAAAAAGGGTTGTTTTATTTCACTGCACACTACTGTGACACCAGATATGAGTGTCACTGCGCACTGGCAAAAGTTGGAAGACTAGATGCAATAGGCCTCACACACATGCCTGTAGGGAGGCTACTGATATTCAATCAATTACAGTAAAAAAAGGATTGTTTTATTTCACTGCACACTACAGTGGCACTAGATAGGAGTGTCACTGCGCACTGGCAAAAGTTGGCAGACTATATGCAATAGGCCTCACACACACGCCTTTAGGCAGGCTACTGATATTCAATCGATTACAGTAAAAAAAGGGTTGTTTTATTTCACTGCACACTATGGTTGCACTAGATATGAGTGTCACTGTGCACTGGCAAAAGTTGGCAGACTAGATGCAATAGGCCTCACACACATGCCTGTAGGCAGGCTACTGATATTCAATCGATTACAGTAAAAAAAGGGTTGTTTTATTTCACTGCACACTACAGTGGCACTAGATATGAGTGACACTGCTCACTGGCAAAAGTTGGCAGACTAGATGCAATAGGCCTCACACACACGCCTGTAGGCAGGCTACTGATATTCAATTGATTATAGTAAAAAAGGGTTGTTTTATTTCACTGCACACTACAGTGGAACTAGATATGAGTGTCAATGCGCACTGGCAAAAGTTGGCAGACTAGATGCAATAGGCCTCACACACACGCCTTTAGGCAGGCTACTGATATTCAATCGATTACAGTAAAAAAAGGGTTATTTTATTTCACTGCACACTACGATTGCACTAGATATGAGTGTCACTGTGCACTGGCGAAAGTTGGCAGACTAGATGCAATAGGCCTCACACACACGCCTGTAGGCAGGCTACTGATTTTCAATTGATTATAGTAAAAAAGGGTTGTTTTATTTCACTGCACACTACGGTGGCACTAGATATGATTGTCACTGCGCACTGGCAAAAGTTGGCAGACTAGATGCAATAGGCCTCACACACACGCCTTTAGGCAGGCTACTGATATTCAATCGATTACATTAAAAAAAGGGTTGTTTTATTTCACTGCACACTACGATTGCACTAGATATGAGTGTCACTGTGCACTGGCAAAACTTGGCAGACTAGATGCAATAGGCCTCACACACACACGCCTTTAGGCAGGCTACTGATATTCAATCGATTACAGTAAAAAAAGGGTTGTTTTATTTCACTGCACACTACGGTTGCACTAGATATGAGTGTCACTGTGCACTGGCAAAAGTTGGCAGACTAGATGCAATAGGACTCACACACACGCCTTTAGGCAGGCTACTGATATTTAATTGATTACAGTAAAAAAACGGTTGTTTTATTTCACTGCACACTACGGTTGCACTAGATATGAGTGTCACTGTGCACTGGCAAAAGTTGGCAGACTAGATGCAATAGGCCTCACACACACGCCTTTAAGCAGGCTACTGATATTCAATCGATTACAGTAAAAAAAGGGTTGTTTTATTTCACTGCACACTACAGTTGCACTAGATATGAGTGTCACTGTGCACTGGCAAAAGTTGGCAGACTAGATGCAATAGGCCTCACACACGCCTTTAGGCAGGCTACTGATATTCAATCGATTACAGTAAAAAAACGGTTGTTTTATTTCACTGCACACTACTGTGACACCAGATATGAGTGTCACTGAGCACTGGCAAAAGTTGGTAGACTAGATGCAATAGGCCTCACACACATGCCTGTAGGCAGGCTACTGATATTCAATCGATTACAGTAAAAAAAGGATTGTTTTATTTCACTGCACACTACAGTGGCACTAGATAGGAGTGTCACTGCGCACTGGCAAAAGTTGGCAGACTAGATGCAATAGGCCTCACACACACGCCTTTAGGCAGGCTACTGATATTCAATCGATTACAGTAAAAAAAGGGTTGTTTTATTTCACTGCACACTATGGTTGTACTAGATATGAGTGTCACTGTGCACTGGCAAAAGTTGGCAGACTAGATGCAATAGGCCTCACACACACGCCTGTAGGCAGGCTACTGATATTCAATCGATTACAGTAAAAAAAGGGTTGTTTTATTTCACTGCACACTACTGTGACACCAGATATGAGTGTCACTGCGCACTGGCAAAAGTTGGCAGAATAGATGCAATAGGCCTCACACACATGCCTGTAGGCAGGCTACTGATATTCAATCAATTACAGTAAAAAAAGGATTGTTTTATTTCACTGCACACTACAGTGGCACTAGATAGGAGTGTCACTGCGCACTGGCAAAAGTTGGCAGACTATATGCATTAGGCCTCACACACACGCCTTTAGGCAGGCTACTGATATTCAATCGATTACAGTAAAAAAAGGGTTGTTTTATTTCACTGCACACTATGGGCCTCATTCTATTATCGGACGTAAATCGGCCGTAAGGCTGCGATTCCTTGCGAGGGTTCAGTTAACTCGCGATTCTATTATACGGCCCCGCAAGGATCTCCTTTTACGGCCGGCCGCATATCTTGGAACCGGCCGTAATCTGTGAAATATAAAAACTGAAAAATAAATTCAAGCCTGCACTGTACAGCTCTGTAAATGCTAGGGATCATATTGGGGGACATGAGGATTAAAAGAAACCCACTCTCAAGCTTGCACATCTGCCCAAACCCGAGTTCAAATTAACTGTTTATTTTCCGGCTGCGGCGTGGGCGTGTCTGAGGTGCTCCAAGCACTCTGGACTTTTTACATGGATATTTTACGGATATTAAAAATAAAATATTTTACGGATTTGAGTACAGGATAATTATGTGCTATTTTTTCTAACACCTAAAATCCCTTTATAGTCTTCTCAAAGTGCAGGATGGCTTTATTTGAGCTATTTTATGTGCTTAATTGGTGCTAGCGAGACCTTTTTCCTGCAAGTAACTGCGGCTCGCTTTTAGCCTTGCAGAGAGGGTTCCCGGAGCAATTGAATTGCAAATAGGAATTTCTTACGGCCGATTTCCTTGCGGCCGTTTAAGATCAAAGGATTTCCTACGGCGCGAGCGGCCGCAAGAGATAGCAAGGCACCGGCCGCAAGCCTGCCGGAATCCCCGGCCGTAAGGGAATAGAATAGCAGAATAGCTTGCGGCCGGTCCTTGCGGCCCCGCAACGGCTGCGGCCGATAATAGAATGAGGCCCTATGGCTGCACTAGATATGAGTGTCACTGTGCACTCGCAAAAGTTGGCAGACTAGATGCAATAAGCCTCACACACACGCCTGTAGGCAGGCTACTGATATTCAATCGATTATAGTAAAAAAAAGGTTGTTTTATTTCACTGCACACTACGGTGGCACTAGATATGAGTGTCACTGCGCACTTGCAAAAGTTGGCAGACTAGATGCAATAGGCCTTACACACACGCCTGTAGGCAGGCTACTGATATTCAATTGATTATAGTAAAAAAAGGGTTGTTTTATTTCACTGCACACTACGGTTGCACTAGATATGAGTGTCACTGTGCACTGGCAAAAGTTGGCAGACTAGATGCAATAGGCCTCACACACACGCCTTTAGGCAGGCTACTGATATTCAATCGATTACAGTAAAAAAAGGGTTGTTTTATTTCACTGCACACTACAGTGGCACTAGATATGAGTCACTGTGCACTGGCAAAAGTTGGCAGACTAGATGCAATAGGCCTCATACACACAAAAAAAAGTAATAAGATAAAATAAAAAGGGCTTTTTGGGTTGCTGTCCTTGCAGCAGATATCAAAGGAGTCCTTCAGGTGTGTAGTTAAAGCTAAATACACAGCCTGGCTATCTATTTCCCTATTAAATTAGCAGAAAAAAATAATAAAATTAAATAAATGATGTTCTAGCCCTAAAAAGGGCTTTTGGGGTTGCTGTCCTTGCAGCAGATATCAAAGGAATCCTTCAGGTGTGTAGTTAAAGCTAAATACACAGCCTGGCTATCTATTTCCCTATTAAATCAGCAGACAAAAATTATAAAATGAAATAAATGATGTTCTAGCCCTAAAAAGGGCTTTTGGGGTTGCTGTCCTTGCAGCAGATATCAAAGGAGTCCTTCAGGTGTGTAGTTAAAGCTAAATACACAGCCTGGCTATCTATTTCCCTATTAAATCAGCAGAAAAAAATAATAAAATAAAATAAATGATGTTCTAGCCCTAAAAAGGGCTTTTTGGATTGCTGTCCTTGCAGCAGATATCAAAGGAGTCCTTCAGGTGTGTAGTTAAAGCTAAATACACAGCCTGGCTATCTATTTCCCTATTAAATCAAGAGCAGGTAGAATATATCTCCTCTCTCCACGAATGCAGCTACAGAATGATTCTAAAATGGAGGCTGTCATACAGATGGAAGGCTCTGGAAGGGAGTGTATGCTGCTGATTGGCTGGAATGTGTCTGCTGACTGTAAGGTGCAGGGTCAAAGTTTCCTCAATGATAAAGAATAGGGGGCGGACCGAAAAGCGCATATGATCGCCGTTCGTTGCGAACGCGAACATGCAAAAATCGCCGCGAATAGTTCTCCGGCGAACTGTTTGGGACATCACTATTTAAGAATAGCTAATTTTGTTCACCCACATGCTTTTTTTTAACATACAGTGGTCCTGAAGTGTCATATTTATAGGATGCTCTCATGAAGAAAATTAATACTAAGCCTATGGCAGTGTTATGATATTATCACTTAAACAAAAGTAATAACATTGACCACATTTGGGCATGACTATGAGCAATGTATATTGCAACTATTGGACAATACCCAATAAAAACCATTGTTCATGTGTTGTTCTTGCTTCTGTAGAGAACTGTAGATTATATTTTATTGTTAGAGGTGAGTAATAAAGTCTCATGATCCCTTACCACAATGCAATACTCTAAAATCAAATGCCGCTCTTAAGGAAGATGAAAGTCTATTAAAAGAGTAAACTTGTTAGCTCAAGTATAATACGCTCTAATAGGACTGTGGGGAGCTAATATAATTTTTTTTATAAGCATTTGCTCTTCTTTCATATCCTGCATGATTGCTTGGTGATGATTTGTCTATTGCCTTTGAAGGAATATAATATTTTAGAATTATGGAAGTTGCTAAAATAAAACTTGACTAATTTAACCTGTTGAAGTCATTAGACAATTTTGATCTATTTAGTAGTTGAACTGAGATATACAGGCTCAATGGAAAATGTTGTCACAAAATAAATAATAATAATACAACTGTTGTTATAATATTTCAGATTCTTCATCATATTTTGTAAAATAAATAGATGAAAGATATATATCCAGACATTAAAAAAGCAGTTCAACAATGTTTTACATATTTAAAAAATGTTTATACCATATACACAGGGAACCTTGAAACAAAACAGATATACAGTATTTACATACATAAAACCATCCATTTTAAAGATTATGTTTATTAATCTGTCTGTCAAACAATTTTGTTCTTCAATTAATCCATCCATCCAGTGTTAAACTACATTTAGCATCTATATTCAATATAGTATTATGCACAATTCTATCAATACCAAATGTAGTACTGTACGTTTAATATAACACTTCTAAAGACAACTGTGTTTTAGAAAAACCTTCACATTTGGAAAGTATGTAACATATTAACAACATTGCCAACCCCATAAGCCCTTGAACCAGTTGTTTAATGCTATGTGGAACAAAGGCAAATGTTTTCTGCCATTAAAACAAATACAGCCTTTAATTTTTAACATTTGCTTTAAACTTTCTAAAAATATTGTACTCATTATCAAGTCAAGTTCTTCGAAAGAATAGCTATGAATACAGTCCTTTAAAATATATTTATATTTATGTTAATCATGGTTAATAGTTCACAGATTTTTTATGTTTTCGTCTTAATTAATTAATGTCAGACATAATGTACCCCTATATTAATTGCATATCAAGGCGACAAAATGTGCTTAATTCAAGTTTGCTATATTTATTTCTTTCATCTATAGGATGATATAAGATTTTCCGCAGCCCTACAATGACCACAGAAAGTATGTGACACAAAACAGTTCAGTAACACATGCTATTCTAGAAGTAGAGGTCCTTTCTCCTACATTCTAAAATAAATGATTGGGCAAGTGATACAGGACCCCATGTGATAGGTAGAGAGCCTATGAGGGTTCACTAACCTATCTGTATCCCCCCACATGGGGCTCCAAAAGGACCTCTCTAGTCTATAACAATAACTCATCTCATGTACGGAGCAACCACCGGTGCAGCAGGTGCAACAGACCAAGGACCTTGTCCTCCTGAGGGCCCCAGTGCAGTCTATTTTCTATTAAACATTAAACGTATTTTTTTTTTTGGACAACACAAACCCCACCCATATCCCAGCTCCTTCCTTCCTCCTGGCTTCCTGCCTGTTGGTAACTTCAGCAGGGCAAAAGAAGCCCGGGGGGGAAAGGCACCGGAGAGAGGCCCAGCTGTAGGGAACTGAGGAGGAGGCATGGAGGTCGGAGGTAAGTGAGAAAAGAGGGATGAAATGACAGAGAAATGAGGGAGGAAAGGGTGTAGAGTGAGAGGAAAAGGAGAGATGGAGGTGAGGATAGCTAACAGGGAGAGAGAGAGATGGAGGAGAGCTAACAGGGAGAGAAAGAGGGGACAGAGAGATGGAGGAGATAAGAGATGACAGGGAGAGTGTGGTGGAGGAGAGGAGAGCTGACAGGGAGAGAAAGAGGGGAGAGAGAGATGGAGGATAGAAGAGATGACAGGGAGAAATAGATGGAGGATAGGAGATGTGACAGGGAGAGAGGAGAGCTGACAGTGAGAGGGGGAAAGAGAGATGGAGGAGATAAGGAGAGATAGAGATAGGGGAGCTGACAGAGAGAGAGAGAGAGGGGAGATGAGAGCTGCCAGTGAGAAGGGAAGAGAGAGATGAAAGAGAGAGAGAGAGAGAGAGATAGGGGAAATAATAAAACAGGAAAAAGAGATAGAAAATTGTTAGTAAAACAGGGGTTAAATCACACATTACCCACTTTGGATGACCCCCCAGAGATGATCCTTGATGTCCTGGTCCTCAAACTTCACCTCTGGATAAGAGGGCACATTCAATAGTGATTGAAGACATATTTTCTCATATTCTGGCCCTCTGGTAAATGAGCCTCTTATTTTTTTGCTTGAAGATCCCTGCATCCTCTGTTCAGCCCATGGAAAGGCCCATGCAAAACAAAGACTGTCTAACTATTCTTCTAGGAATGGCACTGGCGATTTCAAGATCAAACCATTGTGGGTGTAACATTCCAAAACACTTAGATCTGTGAAGTGAATTCCCAAATCCACTTTGCTATTCATTTGGTAATTCAACCATAAAGCTTGGATCGCCATAGACATCTTCTAAAACTGGTTCACTGAAGATTTCTGTCCATCCGTACAATTTTACTGCAGGCTTATAGGAATTGAGGCCCAAACACTCCTGTTGATGGACAACACTTCAAGCCACCCTACCAACTTGTCTGAGCTCAATTGCTGCATCCAAGTAGAAAAAGTTTTCCTGTTACCCAACACTACCTCACTAATCCAGTCAATGGATTAGGTGGTCATTGTGAACTTCAAGGCCTTTTGTCTTCGTCACACATTCTGCTAGCTCATTGACAAAACAAACAGCAAGGACAAAGAATCAATGATGGATTTTTGGAAAACATAGAGCAGGCCATAATTAAAATTGATTTGTTCTGAAAGGAAGTGACACAGCAATACCTGAAAGGAGTGTGGAGGGAGATATTGGTAGAGCTGAGTGTGAATGTGGAACTAGAACATCCCAATATTATGGAGATTGTAGACCTAGTCAATACGTCTGGACTGGGAGATTCCAATGCCCAAGTCATTGAGGAATTGCTGCATGATTCACGTGAGTGCCTTAGAAAGAAAGACCTCCAACAATGGGCAAAACAACTTTCCACCAAGTTCCTCACCAAAGTTTGCAGTCCATCCATGACATTCTGGGTGATATTTTTGCCCAATGTTCTAGATAGTCGCAGGAGCAGAAATGTGAGAAACAGCATTCTTGGAGCAGTGTCTTGCTACCAGCATCTGCTGGATGGCCGTAGAAAGCAAAGACAGATATATTTTGGACAAGTTTGTGTCCAAAAAAACAAGAATGCAGGATGAGTGTGAAGCTTCCACATCTGCCATTTAAAGTGGACTGTTTAGTTAATGTTTGCTTTTTCTTTAAATTTTACTTAAAAAAGGTTCACTTTGTGATGTTGTTATGTTTGCTGTTCCTTAAAAGTTTATTTAAAGCCAAAACATTTAAATATCAATTAATTTTCATAATTTCTCCTATCCCTATCTATTCTATGCTAAAATGACCCCGTTTAGCGCTGTTTCACTTTGCATTCCTATTGCCCGGAACCTATGTGAACCTACGTTAAATGGTGTATTGTTTTTATATATATATATATATATATATATATATATATATATATATTGTAAATAAAAAGTGCATCTGTGTTCACATTTGAATGTCTAAACAAGTTTAAAAACCTGCTTCCAGATCAGAATTCCGCGAAAAACAGTTATTACACTGCATTCTGGGAATCTGAGCTGGGACATGCAAATGTGCCCACAAATGCCTTGCTCTTCAATCCATAGCCATTATCAAACATGGCTTCATTTACGCTTATGCATGCTGTATTACACAGCTTTAAAGCAAAGCCAAGGTTGGATTATACACAGGCTGAGTATCCAATCCATGTACAGCTGTTTCAAGCTTACTGGCTATCATCAGCATGGAGCGGGATTTCAGTTTATGTTGTGGACCTTATGAGTAGGTAGTTCATATATATATGCACAATCTGGTTAGAACGTATGAATGAACAGTGAATGGAGTAGTGCAGAGGGAGTCAATTTTTTTTTCACAAAGTTCCCCTAGGTCTAAATGTATTTTTAAAAATTTAATCAAGGTATGGAACCAAGATATATATTTTTTTAAATATATGCACATCAACATTTTACTATAAGGGCTTTCAAACAGGCATGGGGAGGATGTATAAATGACAATAGCGGAGGTCAGAATTAAAAAGACCAAAGGCCGAAAATCCTGATTCAGACCCAGATCCTCCACTTGACTCCTCCTGAAGTAGTTCATTTGTGTATAATGTATATTTTACTATGAGCAAATGTGTAGAAGATAAGGGTTGAATCTCCTTCAGGTGGAAAAACAAATGAATGTTTATTTAATTATGCTGACAGATCGCCTTTCACAGTAAGTGAGCATAATGAATACTTTTTTATGTAACACAATACATATCACCCCTTTATGCCATTACTCCTTGGCTAAGGTATCAGAGTTATTAAAAATAGATAAATATTTTCAATAACCTAATACCCAGGGGGGTAAAGCATAATATTTGAAAAGGAAATCTGTACACAATATAGGAAATAATAAACCTGTAGGGACAGAGATGAGTGCATAATTCCTTTAACCTTTGCTCTGATGTTTCATCTAAGGTCCAGAATACATTTAGAAATTCTACAATATCAGAAAAAGCAGCCATCATGTTTTTTGTGTTTGTTTTTTTCACTAATATTTCTTTATTTTAAAAAAAACATTCATTTGATTAAAATATTTTAAGCAAATTCTTTTGTAATGCATCCACTTTTTATTTTTTGCTTTTAAGTTTAGTTACCATATTAGCAAACTAAAACAGAGAAAAGAAAAGGGAAAACAAATTAACAGACAACTGTAGTTTGGCAAAACAATCTACTGTATATGATAGTAAAGTATGTAACAATGATGGAACTGGGTAGACTCTGCCCGTGCAAAGGGTTTATTTCTACACTCACTGGCTGGAGTAGATAGCAGACTTTGGTACTATTTTAGAAGATCAAACAGCCATGAACAAATAATGGAATTCCAGCATCCAAGGAAAAAAATCTTATACTACTTAAGTCCTAACAAATAAAGACTCTCTTTATTTATACAGAAAATACAATGATGATATTACCATTAGCACAAAGTAACTAAACAATGGTTATGTTTTAGACACTATCACAAGGTAAGGTAATGAGTTTAGTTTGTTTTGAAGGGGTGTTTAAGATCACTCGGTCAGACAGCAATAACTAGAATAACTAGATTCAGTTTGTATCCCTGCACTGGAGGTCTTCAACTCTGTTGTTTAAGGGTAACTAAAAGTGTATGTAAGATCCACTGGAAGCTTCTATGAGATCTGTCTTTGCAAACAATGACTTGTTTACACCTCCATTGACCAGGTCAGACAGAATAACTTCAATAACAACAAAACTACATAAAAATATGTATAATACATAAACTTATTGGAAAAAAAGGGAGGAATAAAGAGTAATTATCCAGGGTATCTCTAGAAAAAAAATATAATAATCGGATATGAACACATATCTCCTAAATTATGTAGTTATTGAGAAAATATCATTGGCAGTGTGAAAATTGACCATAGAAAGCAAAGAGAAAAAAAGTACACCTTTAATTCCAATGATATTATATACCCTAATAGAATTATCCTGCATATGTGGAAAAAGAATCTAAATCAAAATACCTTATTAAAATATGATTTTATTAATGTACACAATATACACAAAACAGTAAAATAACTAAAAACACGGTAGTCCGGCCATCTACAAAATCATTACATAGATGCAAATCCTAAATGATAAGTGAATTGATCCAACTGTACATCTATATAGAATATGATATGAATCTATACAGATTAAATCAGAAATAGAGATAGAGTCCACAATGGGCTAGTAGATACAAATCTATATAGTTAGTTAGAAATTCATACAGTAGAACATAAGTATACGGTATCTAGGTTGCATATGTGTCATTGATTTATACATTCATAATGCAAGTGCCACCTTCATTCTATAGTGGGGAGTGTATAGGCAGGTAGGGGAGACTATAGTTGTACCACTGTGGCCCTCTCTGTAAATACACTAGCAGTGGAAGTATATGGAGGCCCGCTAGTTACCTCCCTGACTGCCTGAAGTAGACGGCCGGAACCGGAAGTGATCCGACACGCGCGTTTCGCGCCAGCTTCAAAGGGGATCGTGACGATGAAGGCGGCGCTCCACTATTTAAAGGTAAGGGATTGTCTTTATCCACATCAGATGTGTAAATCAATCTTCAATAAGCCAGGATCAAAGGGAGTTTAATGAATCAGACCTCAAAGGAAGAGGAACAAGTGATTAACTTATGTATTATTACCAAATGACATGTATTTGTGCTTTGGGCATACAGAAATTATTTCAATATTAGCATCATATCACATAGGCTTATTATGTCACATATTATCATCACTTTGTCCAATATCCTCATTAAACAATATATAATTAATATTTAAATGGATCAGAACAGAGGATCCTATGATTATCATAAAATTGGATAAAACTGGGCTCACCAAAACCAACTTCAAAGACATTGGTCCTACAGGCAAAATTAGTTACACAGTTATCTATAGGCATACTGTGTAATCAAATCAATAGACAGCACAGACGAACATCCTTGTTGGATACTGAAAAATGAAACCGTGGTTGTTAAATTGAAGAGTTCCAATAATTATTGTTAGATTTGTTATGATCTAATTTCATCTGCACAGAATCAAAAAAACTTTAAACATATGACTGATACTGAAGGAAAACTCAATATTGTGGAAAAGATAATATCTGAGTAAAGATTAATACTTTTTGTTAAGTAACTAGTGAGATATCACTAGAATAATGATAATGATATTAGCCTTATAAAAAGACACTAAAATTGTTGTTTTCATTCAGTCCACTAAGGACAACAGTATTGAGTAAAGATATCCATTTACTTTCTGCCTTTAGTAACTCCAATTCTAAGTTTCCTTTTCTAATTCCAAGACTGATTTTTTGTAAAATCCAACATCTTAAAGTAGATTTCGACTCGTGTTTCTCATGAAAATGTCTGGCTACTGATGTAAGTGTTTTTACTTTTATGATATCACTAGCACTGTTACGGATGTTGCTCAAGTGTTCACCCAGCCTTTTTCGCAGTTCTCTGCTGGTGATCCCAACATATCTGAGAAAACATGGGCATTCCAGGCAATAAACCACAGCGGTTGTGCCGCAATTATATAGGCCTTTTAATTTGGTAACTTTTTCTGTTCTGTCACATATTTCTTCTTGTCTGAACATATACGGGCAGAATTTACAATGTCCACACCCTACAGTTCCATTCGATAGTGAATTAACTTTTCTTTTTCTACAGAAATGGCTTCGTACTAGTTGGTCTCGAATATTGCTGGATCGTCGCCAACCAATGGTTATCTTGTTGTCAATCATTGTCTCTATCTGGGGATCTGTCTTTAAGATGTTGATATGTTTATTAAGGATGCTTTCTATCCGTTTCCAATCCTCATTGTAGGTTGTGATAAAACGTACGTTTTCATCCTTATTTGTTCTTACCTTCGGAGATAATAGTTCTTCTCTTGGAGTATGTAATGCTCGTTGATATCCCTTTTTAATACAGTTGTTGCTGTATCCCCTCATCTTTAAACGTTCACGCAATTCTTTCGCTCTCTCAACAAATAGATCTGAGGTTGAGCAGTTCCTTCTGATCCGTAAGAATTCACCTGTCGGAATCAATTTAATTGTTGATGGAAAGTGTGAACTGGAATGATGCAAGGTACTGTTTGTGGCCGTTGGTTTGCGAAATAAATCAGTTGTAATATTACCACTACCATCTTTACAAATGGAAATATCCAAAAAATCTATTTTACATTGATCATAAGTGTGTGTCAGCCTAAGGTTGAGGTCATTGACATTCAGTCAATTAATAAACTGGTTTAAACTTTCTTCAGGACCATCCCAAATGAACAGGATATCGTCAATGTATCTCAGCCATATACTGATATGATCGGAAAACAGTAAGTTGGTATCATTGAAGACACATTCTTTTTCCCACCATCCTAAGTAGATGTTGGCATACGTGGGTGCACAAGAAGATCCCATAGCTGTTCCTCTTTTTTGCAGGTAGAAGACGTCATTAAACACAAAAAATTTGTGATTTAGAATGAATCGCAGTAATTTTAACAGGAAAATATTCATGGGGATCTTAGTGTTGGTTTGCATTTTCAGAAAGTATTCCACAGCTTGACAGCCTGCTTCGTGTTTAATAGAGGTGTATAGGCTTTCCACGTCACACGTTACTAGAAAAGTTTCCGGATTAGTAGTGATGTCATTTAATCTGTTTAGAACATCCATTGTGTCCCTCACATATGACGGTAAGCTCAATACAAAAGGGCGTAAGTGAATATCAATAAACTTACTGGCATTCTCACCAAGACTCCCATTACCTGATACCTGGAGATGTTGTAACATTCTTATGGACCTTGGGTAGCATGTAGAGGGTTGTCATCCTCGGTTTATTTGAGATTAGAAATTCATGCTCTTTCTTATCTATTATCGGTCATCCCTGGCTTTGTTGATTATTTTGTCATATATTTCCACAAAATCATGAGTAGGATCGCCCAGTAATTTTTTATAGCAGTCTTTGTCATTTAACTGTCTTAGGGCTTCATGTATATACATCTCATTTGGCCAGAGAACTATGTTCCCTCCTTTGTCCGAAGGTTTGATCATAATATCAGTCCACTCCCCAATTTCTTTTAAAGCTTTGCTTTCATCTCTACCAAGGTTGTATGTTATTGAAGACTGTAGTCTCTCAATATCTTGTGTCACCGCTTTTACATAGACGTCCACTGCCGAGCAACTAGATAATGTTGGATTGAATCTAGATTTAGTTTTAATTTTATGAGCAATAGAGGTTGAGGTGGTTGGTTCATCTGACATAGCTATAGGTTCTGTCAGTTCGCTCGAAATAGTTCTATTCAAGAAGAATTTTTTTACCATTAGTTTGCGAGCGAACAGATTGAGATCTTTATACACCTAAAAAAATTCAAATTTCTTACTTGTAGAGAAGGATAAACCTTTCTGCAATAGTACTGTTTGTGCTTTAGTCAGTACTCTCTCAGTCAGATTAATAATCTGCATCTTGTCCGTGGTTACCTTCTTGGTTTCCTCTCCCAATTTGCCTTCTGGGTGTTGGATGAGCCTCTGTATTCCCACTGTCTGCGGTCTCTCAGATTCCTCACTGGATCCCAAGTCTCTTCCTGAGGTTGTCTCGGGTTCCTCTCTATCCTCGATAGAGGGCTCTGATCTAAAAAAGAAACCAATGGCTTCTGTCTTCGTCCTCCAGGAATCAGTCTCATATCATCATCGTCAGTTTGTGAGGAGTCTAATTCCGTATCTGAATTATGGTATCTTCTGATTGGATCAACTCTCGGGCGTAATTTCCTCCTACTGTTATTCCTGTGTGTCCAGTTAAAGATGTTGCCACTTTCAAAGTCCTGTAGATCTCTGTTATACTTTTGTTTTTTCAGAGATACAATTTCATTTTCTCTTCTATCCAAATCAGCCTGAATTCTTTTATATGTTTTCTTAAAATCTTCTAATGTTTCAAATTGTTTCAAAGTTTTATTAAGTTGAGTGATTTCCTTATCAAGTTCTGTTTGTATTTCTTGTTCATAATCGGCTAATATCGCCAAGAGTGTCTCAGAACAGCTAGTTAGGGCTTGTTCCCATTTTTCTTTATAGTTATCCAAATGAAACGTAAACGCTGGGAAGGTCTTGATCCTCAGTCCTCTAGGTATGAGGTGTTTGGCTAAGTATTTCTCATGGCTTACCTTGTTCCAGAATGAATTGAGTTGTTTCCTCAGTAGGCCTTCTAAGTTTTTAAGGCCTAATTCCCAGTCACCGTTGATATTTTCAATGGTGCACTGTTCAAAAGCACTATTAACTCCTTCAAGGTGTTTACTGGTTCTTGACTTATAGTCTGAATCTAAATCAATTTCAGCCATAACACTCTACAAACCTATTGTAATAGGATTATTACTCTTCAAGAAAAGGCTACTTGGTAACCAAAATAAATATATTGGAAAAAAAGGGAGGAATAAAGAGTAATTATCCAGGGTATCTCTAGAAAACAAATATAATAATCGGATATGAACACATATCTCCTAAATTATGTAGTTATTGAGAAAATATCATTGGCAGTGTGAAAATTGACCATAGAAAGCAAAGAGAAAAAAAGTACACCTTTAATTCCAATGATATTATATAACCTAATAGAATGATCCTGCATATGTGGAAAAAGAATCTAAATCAAAATACCTTATTAAAATATGATTTTATTAATGTACACAATATACACAAAACAGTAAAATAACTAAAAACACGGTAGTCCGGCCATCTACAAAATCATTACATAGATGCAAATCCTAAATGAAAAGTAAATTGATCCAACTGTACATCTATATAGAATATGATATGAATCTATACAGATTAAATTAGAGATAGATTCCACAATGGGCTAGTAGATACAAATCTATATAGTTAGTTAGAAATTCATACAGTAGAACATAAGTATACAGTATCTAGGTTGCATATGTGTCATTGATTTATACATTCAAAATGCAAGTGCCACCTTCATTCTATAGTGGGGAGTGTATAGGCAGGTAGGGGAGACTATAGTTGTACCACTGTGGCCCTCTCTGTAAATACACTAGCAGTGGAAGTATATGGAGGCACTCTAGTTACCTCCCTGACTGCCTGTATAAATAATAGCTATACTGTCTATTCTGGGACTATGCCCACCACCTGCCCACTTACCCACTCAGAATGACCTCTGTGGATTGCATGTATAACTCATAACATCAGCTGAGCTTGGATCCCATGCAAAAGGAAATCCGATAGCATGAAATCGGAAACCGGAAGTAGGAAACCGGAAACGCGAAGTAGACGGTCGGAACCGGAAGTGATCCAACACGCGCCCTTAAGGGATTGTCTTTATCCACATCAGATGTGTAAATCAATCTTCAATAAGCCAGGATCAAAGGGAGTTTAATGAATCAGACCTCAAAGGAAGAGGAACAAGTGATTAACTTATGTATTATTACCAAATGACATGTATTTGTGCTTTGGGCATACAGAAATTATTTCAATATTAGCATCATATCACATAGTCTTATTATGTCACATATTATCATCACTTTGTCCAATATCCTCATTAAACAATATATAATTAATATTTAAATGGATCAGAACAGAGGATCCTATGATTATCATAAAATTGGATAAAACTGGGCTCACCAAAACCAAACTTCAAAGACATTGGTCCTACAGGCAAAATTAGTTACACAGTTATCTATAGGCATACTGTGTAATCAAATCAATAGACAGCACAGACGAACATCCTTGTTGGATACTGAAAAATGAAACCGTGGTTGTTAAATTGAAGAGTTCCAATAATTATTGTTAGATTTGTAATGATCTAATTTCATCTGCACAGAATCAAAAAAACTTTAAACATATGACTGATACTGAAGGAAAACTCAATATTGTGGAAAAGATAATATCTGAGTAAAGATTAATAATTTTTGTTAAGTAACTAGTGAGATATCACTAGAATAATGATAATGATATTAGCCTTATAAAAAGACACTAAAATTGTTGTTTTCATTCAGTCCACTAAGGACAACGGTATTGAGTAAAGATATCCATTTACTTTCTGCCTTTAGTAACTCCAATTCTAAGTTTCCTTTTCTAATTCCAAGACTGATTTTTTGTAGAATCCAACATCTTAAAGTAGATTTCGACTCGTGTTTCTCATGAAAATGTCTGGCTACTTTGCATCTATGTAATGAAATTTTGTAGATGGCCGGACTACCGTGTTTTTAGTTATTTTACTCTTTTGTGTATATTGTGTACATTAATAAAATCATATTTTAATAAGGTATTTTGATTTCGATTCTTTTTCCACATATGCAGGATCATTCTATTAGGGTATATAATATCATTGGAATTAAAGGTGTACTTTTTTTCTCTTTGCTTTCTATAATACATAAACTATCAGGGATATTTTAATATGAACATAATCAACATGGCAAACTTAATACTCCCAGTACCACGCATGGTGCTACCAGTCCAGTGAATCCCTTAGTCTAGAGGCCTAGTCAAGAGGGAAGTACTCCACACAACCCTGAATGGCACAGGACTGACAAACTAACAACATTAGGAACTATGTAAGCCAATGGCTATGGCTTCTTTAAACCCGGTAGAAGCAAAGAAAGGTATCTGCTACATTAACGAAACTTGAATATAATAACATTTTATTTTCAAATCTCTACTCTGTAATGAGCTCAGTGGCTATAATCAAAATTTAGATTAGAAACCTATAATTTGGATTTTTTTTTCATCAAATTACATAAAATAGTTTCCAACTATAAATCTAAACATTTCGGTTGATAACAATTGTTCAACATTTTACACTTTATAAAACCTTTCACCAGTTATGAAGCCAGGTTCTTCATGCGAGCATACTTGTCACAACACAAGGTTAACTCTCTTGTCTGTACACAAGGATCCTTTCCACACCTCTCTAGCTCGAGCAGGCAACAGCATTCCAGTAGCCTTCCATCAGATCAGACAGCCACAAACAGAGCATGGAAATCTCAGAATCCAAAAAAAGAACTTAGTTCCATCACTTATGTTTTCACCAGAAGTTCTATTTATTGAACAGGGTACAACTTATTTATAATAAAAATGCAATGGTAACTTAACATATTTACAAACAGTAATTTAACAGTGGTGCCACTAAACAATACCACATGGAAACAAATCAAGATGCCTAGATCAGAAGGCCATAATTGCTTAGAGCTGTCACAAATTATGTGACTACCTAGTAAGCTGGTTGTTTGCATCTATCCACAGGATACCTTGAATGATAAGCTGTTTAATTTAAGCATTGTTTTAACACAACAAAGAACCTCTTAGATCTGTCTTTGTGTAATGCACATCCCTCCACAGTCAAACTTGTTAGCACAAGAGCTGAACCTTACCATACCAAGGTCCTGTTATTCAAACAGAAAGAACGTACTGTAAATAAATCTGCAAGAACTTAATTGTATCTTCTGTGGTGAATGACGATGGCTGCAGCCAGTATGGTCTATCCATGTGTGTGTATGGTATGTCAGCTGACCTGAAAATGGGGATTACATACAAGCAAACAGATGTGCTGAGGTATTTGGCTTGACCACTATTAAGTATTCCTATATTTATGATTCATGTTCCTCCTTTCCTGTTTCTGACCTTGTCTTTATTATTGGACTACCCTTTTGGATTGCTATTGGATTGATGTTTTGGCTTGCTTCCAGTTTATAAATCTGTTCTGTCTACCACTGACCATTGATTGTTTTAACTACAAGTTATGCCACTGGCCTTCTTGTTCTGATACCCTGGGATAATTTTGCAGTGTTATTGTTTACACTTGCAAAGAATACTTTGAGTACACCTCCAAAGACCAGGTAACAGAGTATAGCTTAAATTACCACAAAACTATTTCTAAAATAATATATAGCAACATCAGACATGTTAACATGAATATAATCACTATAGAAAACTGTTACACACAAATATAATGCACCCAGTATTACAGTTCAGTGAAACAACCACCTCTATTGCACAGTGAAAGTATCTAGAGCCAGTGCCAAGAGAATACTTCACACAGGCCTGACTGGCAGTGGTGGAGCTAGAGAATGAAGGGCCCTGGTGCAAAAAACTTGGGCCTCCTGGGGGTCCCCTCCGGTGATGTATACAGAAATATATATGATATTATGTTAAATAATATATATATATATATATATATATATATATATATATATGTTAAATAACATATAATATAGATTTTATATATATATAAGGGCCGTGGTGCATAGTACCGCTTGCACTGGTGGTAGCTCCGCCACTGCTGCATGGCACATTGTCATTTGTGACAATAATGTAATTAGGATACTTCAGTGGTCTTTCAATAAGCAAATGTACAAACATACCCCCTTAGGGACCCAATTAGCCTAAAAATGTTTCAGTGTGTGTGTGTGTGGTTATAAATATTATTTCTGCCACAAGTGCAGGCACTCTGCAAACAAGTTATATAAAACAAATTTGCACAATATTTTACAATACCGTGATGGTTATGTGGGAAATTGTGTACGATATACGTTTGACACCAACAAAGAGGAGAGTCTGAGACCATAAAATCCAGGTTCTCTCGTGTACTTCAATTTCTTATTTTGCAACACTAATATTTAGGTCTCTTCAAGCTGGATAGTACTTGCACTAAGGTAGGCACAACCAAAAATAACCTAGTTTGTGCCACTATGATCCACACTGGAACCATTACAGCCTTTGGACTGTGTGTACTGGTAGGTGAAGAGCTGGTGAGCCCTTGATGAACCTTTCCATTGTTATGTTATCCTATGGGGTTTATTTACTAAGATATGACATCTGCAAACATTCTCCAAAATTTCACCATTTAACACATGTAACCCCTTGACTTGTTACAATGGCCACACTACACTCACAAAGTAAATTAAGGGGGAAATTAAATGCAATATTCAAACAATATGTCAATATAAAATGTTTGACTAAGATGATACTGTAAAGTTTTTGCATAAAAATGTTTTTGTTGAACTCGTTTTGCTACTACATTAATTACTGCATAGTTGTTAGTTGTTGCATATTTCAGTATTTGATATTTTTTAAATGTAACACTACACCATCTGGGTGACACAATGTCTTTTATCTATATGTTGTTGGGTTACAGTGCAGCAAAGGTTATGCATATCATTTTTATGCAATTTAATTATATATGTGTGTGCTAGAGCTAGTATATTTTTTCCAAGCATTTGCTCTTCTTCCAAAGTGTTTTGTGATGATATGTCTATTACCTTCAAAATAATACATTATTTTAGAAAGCCAGTTAGTTGCAAAAACAGCATTTTTAATTTAACCAGTAAAATCTATAAATAATATGAACTGATCCCTATCTGGCATGGAATTCAAACTATCTATCTATCTATCTATCTATCTATCTATCTATCTATCTATCAAGAATATCTATCATATACTAAATTAATGTTTTAGAAAACATTTATATAGGATTTTATTAAAAACAATGAATCCAGAATCAACTCTGCTGACGCAAATGTGAAAAAAATGATGGACATGATTTTTTTTTCCACAGTCCTATCTGTCTGTTTTGCATATATTTTAACACAAGTTTGCTCTCTAACTTGGATGTTCAGTTTAATTTTATTTCTTTCAATTGATATTAAGTTTCAGATTTTATGCTGCACAGCTTGCTCTGTGATGTTCCCTTGAATGACTGTCTTTCTACTTTCTATAATTAAACATCGTGGAATGTTCTATAACTCAACTCCTGCTGTAAAAGTGAGGTTGCCCTGCATTACTATGCCGAAAAGCTTTTAAAAATTAATTTGCACTGCTTTAGAACTTGAGATTTTGTCTTTACATTAAAAGGCAAAAATATGCAACCCTGGATTTCTTTATGACCCTGAATTGAATTTTAATGGTGATATAAGTGTGGTTTGTCAGATTACCTATTATCGCCTTAGCTACATTGCCCTCCTTAGACCTTAGCTGAATTATATTGCCACAGAAATCTGAATGCATTTCTCAATTATGTCTCATGTTAAGAATTTTAATTTTCCTTCCATTGGGCTCTATTCATTTGCTATCTTCAGTATTCAGTTATAAATTATTTTGCTTGAGTGAATTCTGAAAACCGGACTTACATATTCTTCATTGATGACCTTAGTTCTCCCTGTGTAATTTAGCACATCTCTCATGACCACATTAATATTTAACTTACCGCATGGCATGCTCAATTCATCATATGAGTTTATTTTGTAAGAAAAAATACTAGTTGTGTTTCAAGAGCTATGCGATGAGTGGTGTTAGCCATGGAAAAATACCAAGAAGAAGGATAACAGGATACATTTATACATCTAGTGATATCCCAACTAAACATTAAAGCAATAACTTGAGGAAATCTTGAAGTTTGTGAAGTATGTTACGAACTAAGAAAACGCCATGAGAGGAGTGTTCTGCTACTTTCTGTTACCTACTCAGACAGTTGCAAGTAAGCTGTCCTGTAATGCCCTGTTCTGTACCACTTGCTCATACTTCGAATAGGAAGTATAAAAGGAAGATTTTCTCTGAAAATGCTTTTATGACCATATCTGCATATAGTTACATAGTTAAAAAAGTAATTAAGGTTGAAAAAAGACTTTCAGTCCATCAAGTTCAACCTTTTAAGATCTCCTCTGATCTACAATATGCAGATTAATTATTAATCAATTATTAAATGTTTAAAAAAAAAAAAATAATTATTAGTTAATACAGAGGAAGGCAAACAGAAAAAAAAAACAAGTGAGACTTAGCCAATCGTCTCAAAGGGAAAGAAAAAAATTAATTCCTTCCTGAGCCCAGATACTAGCGATCGGATATCTCCCTGGATTAATACTGTCTCTCTATTTATCCACGATAACCCTGAATTCCCTTTTTAATTAGAAATAAATCCAGTCACCTTTTAAAGTTATCTATCGAATCTGCTGTCACCACCCCCTCTGGTAGTGAAGAACCCTTTTCTTTCTTTAAGGTGAAAAAATTGTAAAATTGTACTTCATATTGCAAATGTTCTTAGTTTGTTGCTTACTTCACAGACATTTGAATATTTTTTAGTCTACAGTGACTCTTTAAAGGAACTTAGCCCGAAATATCTACAGACCCGTTTAGCTCTCCACATGTGTTCCTGTATGCAGGAGCTCTATGTGAAACAGCAAGTGTTAAATGGGGCATTTTATCTCAATATTGCTCAGATAGCTCTATGGCGAATCAGAGAGTGCCGAGTAAGGATTTAAAGGGCTAAATGGGGTTTGGTGCTCAACAACCTTGCTATCTTGAGGTTTAGCGAATTACAGGGAAAAAGAGCGCTATATCATCAAGCGGGTTATCACAAATATAGATGTGATCATTGTGGGTTGTTGCTAACGCTTGCAGGCTCGCGCAGCAGTTGAGGCATGCACTGATCTCTGTTGCCGGCCCATAGGGCTGCAACTGCAAGCCTCGCAAAGCGAGACAACACACAGGACTTGGGGTGCAATGAGCACCGAAGGCGGTCATTGCACTGCTCACCTCGCAGAGCGAGGTGAGTAGTTGAGGCATGCAGTACACTCACATTGTGTGACAAACAGCATTTCCACACTTTTTTCTTGCCCTGTAATTTTTGACGGGTAAGTCGCTAGTACCTGTATAATTTAAAACTGAAGGTAGTAACAAGTACATTATCACTTGAGTGCTAATAATTAAACTTATATTTCTTGAAGTTAACTGTCAATTCACCCAACAATATTTTGTTTTTGTTTTTGTCATAAAGGGAGTATGCTTGTTTTCTGTCTAAAATGACTGCAAGAAGCAATCTGAGAATGTGCAGACCACAGTGAGTAATTAACAATAATTAACTATAATTACAATCAAAGATAAAACCAAACAGATTTGGTTGAGTAGATCAAAAAGATTGATTGTAATATGTAAAAGTCTAGAAAGAAAGAAAATGTATTTGTTTTAAATCAATTTATAAAATCATCTGATGAAGCAAAGTTTACTGGATATAATTTTAAATGATACTTTTGTTGGAAAACTAAAACAACTATAGAATGGCAGCAGTTTAAGTCTTGCTTTGCTTTATTAAAGTTGTAGCTAAACTGTTACCAAATAAACCTTCTATACTGTCTGTTACCAAATACACCTAAATAATTGAGCCTACAGCAAAGTAGATCCCCAAAATTAACCTTAAACAGTCACAGCACTCACAAACAGACACTACCTTTGTATACAGGTAAAATATTCATGCATATTAACCTGACCCTTCAGTTCCCAATAAAACACGTGTGCATTCCATATATGTATGCATCCAATTATATTTATGCCAATAGTACATCAAGGGCCCCATTCAATTGCAAGCCAATAATTTGAATGCCTTTCATCACTTTCCCCGCCGTTTAAAGTGCAGTATTGATATTTTATTTGGATTTCCAGTGCTATGAACAGTGGTTAAACCCCATTGCGAGTTATATCTAGTACTCGTAGGATTTTCTTCTAGATTTGCCATTTACGGGGGTGTGAAAAACATTTGCTGGCTTGAGGAATTGTAGCAATTGAATAGCGTTTTGCAATTGTAACTTTTGCGGGCTTGAAAGATCAAAGGCTTAGATGGGTTGTAATTTACAATCTTGACAACCACAGGGATTTTCAGCCTGTAACCCGTAGATTGTTTTCAGATCGCAAAAAGGCGCCAATTGAATAGGAAATTAGTTTATAGGCTCCATTACGGCTCCTGTAAACAACTATAGCTCAATTGAATAGAGGCCCAAGTGTTTGTTGGATGCTGGAACTGACGGCCTGATTAATAATAAAGAACTGAACTTCCTCAGAGTGCAACATCCTAGAGTTGCAACCTACTACATGTTGCCTAAAGTGCATAAACATCTAACAAAACCACCGGGACGCCCCATAATATCGTGGATAGGGAGTTTGACAGAACAGGCCAGTAGATACCTGGATATCAGATTACGAGGTTATGTATCTAGCCTTCCCACTTATTTAAGAGACACAATGGATGTTCTAAGTAAGATAGAAGGTGTCCAAGTTAATAAAACTACATTCCTAATCACTTGTGATGTGGAATCCTTGTACACATCAATCTCACATGAGGTTAGTTGTAAAGTAGTAAGGCATTTTTTTGGAAATGTAGTCCAGAGAAAATCAAGACAAAAATAATTTCTTTATAGATCTATTAACATTTATACTGACCCATAATTATTTTGTCTTTGATAGTAGGTATTACCTACAAAAGAGAGGAACCGCTATGGGGGCTGCTTGTGCCCCTACATTTGCGAACTTGTATCTGGGATGGTGGGGGAGAAGGGAGAGGCATTCTCTGACCAATATAGCACACTGAGAAAATTATCTTATGGGTGCGCTATATCGATGACATCATGATACTGTGGGAGGGCACTGCGTAAAATTCAAAGTATATTTGAACACTCTTAATACCAATGATTGGAATTTAAAACTGACATGTGAAATGAGCTTACAGACAATTAACTTCCTAGACCTCAGAATATATAAAGATGAGGTAGGATGTCTCAAAACAGACCTATATAGGAAGAAAATCGCTGCCAATAGCACCCTCCACTACAGTAGTGCCCACCACCCATCAACCAAGAAGGCTATACCAACAGGGAAATTTCTTAGGTTACGTAGAAATTGTAGTGACTTGTACACCTACAATATCAGGGCCAAAGAATTAAAAATCAGACTTAAACTAGGAGGTTACAGCAATAGTCTTATCAGAAAGGGCTACCAAAGAACATACATACATACCAACAGGGAACAAATGCTGGTGCCCAAAATTGAAAAATCAAGTACAGGAGAAGTAAGATTTGTAACTACATTTAATTCTCAATGGAAAGAGATTAGTGATATCTTAAACAGACACAGTAAGATTCTGAGGGCAGATAATCAGTTGGATGAATATTTAGGACCAAGGATACTTATAAGTTGGCGGAGGAGCTCTACACTCAAGGACAAACTTGTGAAAAGCCATTTTTTAAGACCCAAGACCAAAAATAGCCTAGTTCTGCCCATATATGACTAAAATTAAAAAAAATCTGGACAGGACAGGTAATACACATGTGATAAGAGGTTTTCACAACTGTACCACAACTGGAGTAATATACTGTCTGGAATGTGAATGCCCAAAAAAGTACGTTGGGATCACTACCCGTGAAATCAGAAGGCGATTAGGGGAACATTAAGAACATTAAGAATTCATTAAAAGATCAAGGAGAAGGAAAACATTTAACATCTGTGGCACAGTACTTTCTGGCATATCATGAATCAAAACCTAAAGTAAAATGTAGGATCCTGGAGAAAGTGAACTTAGGGATCAGAAGAGGTAACTTAGAAGAAGAACTTCTGAGAAGGGAGACCAAATGGATTGTATTATTGGATACAATGAGTCCTAAAGGGCTCAATGATAAAATTAACTTCACTGTATTTCTGTAATCAAAGAGGAAGAATGGGCAAATTTTTCATTTTGATGATATAGGATATAATTAAAATATATATGATTAAATTCATATTGCTATATTATACAAAAGAATGACTAAGATTGTCTTGTCAAAGGACATATATCAATCTAAGACATAAAATGTGGTTATGGGACTTCCAATTAAAAATAAGTTGTATAATTTTATTTACGCTAATAAATCAAAGCGGATAATAACATGCTAGATTTATTCATATAGGTGAAATTAATGAAATATCCCCCTAGAACATATATAGCAATATAGGGAGATGTAGAGAAAGATATATATATATATATATATATATATATATATATATATATATATATATATATATACAGTATATACGTATGTTCACTAAAACACTTATATAACAATCATGGTTTAGTCATTTAAGGCATAGAAGTATGAATACATACTTTTAGACATTACAATTCAATGTGTGATAAAGATATCAAAGATAAGACAGAAGGGATTAATTTAACTGTGACATACATTAATCTGTTTTGATTGTAAACATACACCTATGTGGCTAACAAATAGTTAACCCGATGCACAGACTGATAGACACCCACTATAAAGCACCCTCCCCTCTGCACATCCGTGTTGGCTCCCGTAGTAGCAAGAGTGCGACACGCTGCATAGGGCCGTCATTTTAGTGGGCGTCAAGCCTTAGTGACGTCACAAGCCATCCGGACCTTCAGGGGAACAAGGAGACAGGGTGAGAGGAGGATAGATCAGATATACTAATGCCTTGTTTATGGCATATGCTCACTGGGCAACATACAGACCAGTGTTTAGATTAGGTTTACTGCTCGTGATCTCACCAGAGGTGGGGGAAATAGAGCATTTTCATAGCCTAAATTCTCTCAGTCTCATTTAATTATATATAGCAGGTTAATGAAGGAATAAGATAAGGCAACATTGGAGCCTAAATATATTTCGACTGGTGTGTTTTGTTTACCAGTATAATAGAGGCTTATGAACAAGCACTATAATGAAGACATAGATATAAATGTAAGGGACTGTATCCCTACTTATGTGAGTTCAGTATATACTTCCATTGTGTACAAGGCATTATTAGTGGAATAGCCTAAAATACACTGGGACCAGTATTATAACCAGCATATTTAAATAAATATTCCTTGCATCAATACATTCCCCTGTAGGAGGATGATAGTGGTCTATGTTCTCTTTTTTCAGACCACTTCTTAATATAAGTTTTAAAAATTATATTACGACATTGTTGTACCATTTAAATAAAGTTTAATTGTTTATTGGTGGTCCTTATATATAGGGACTATAAGTGTTCTTCTATATCTACATAACTTTAGATATTCAGTGTTTAAAACACTTATATGGTCCCTGGAATATAGGTATCATATGCTGTGACTAGATTGTATGCCAAACTACAGGATGCAAGCAACAAGTCAGCTCAATTTCAGCCAATCAGAGGTAAAGTCTGCCTCAGTTCCTAATTGACTGAATTTCAGAGTCCCATTGCCTGAATAAAAAAAATATATATTTCCAATCAGCCAATAATTCTGAATTAAATTACATATTAAAAAAAAATGCTCTTCAGGTGAGTGTCTTTGTGTCTTGTCTAGTGAGTTGAGTATTTGTCTAGTGAATTGAGTTATTACTGTGGGGGAGTAGATTTAATAATTGACTCAATCCCTCTACTTTAACTCTATTTTACATGACTGTAGAGTTATGCTTTGCTGAATATGTATTGAAAACCTTCACAATGTTCAAAAACTATACTGCATTTACATGTATACCATTAATAGCGATTTTTTTAATATATTGTGTGTGGATAAAACCTTGAGTAAACATTCATTAATTAAATTCAATATAGAATATATTTGTTTACAATTTTATTTATTCATTTTTATTTGTCCTTCCTCACTCAGCTCCTAATAAACTAAGATGAATAAATGTATTTGCAAATAGATATGTATATTTGTTTTAACTGTGTGGGTTTTATTAAATTACGTGCTCTGTAAATCTTAAAACCTTGAAAAATCAAATACATCTCTGAATGTATAAGCGTAATTGTTTACATTCTGTACAGGATTCACAAGTTCTTCTTGCCTACGCCAGAGTCTTCTCCAGGGATTGAAGAGCCAAGGTCAGGGAACTGCTAATAGTTAATGCTATGTGTTTAGTGCCTTGAAAGTCACACACCTGAATAACTGAACCATATACACTTATGTGACGATATTTTTATATTTATTTTTACCAGTCGAACTTGTAGAAGATGTCAAATTCGAGTCTCTGGGCATTTGGTCTCATTAAAGAACCACTAAAGTCCTATTTTTACAAAATGCTCTTTACTTGATAACTGACTGAATGCTTTTAGAAAGTAGAAAAATAAATACAGTGAGCTATTATGTGCAATTTCCTTTAAATGACCACATACATTTTATATTTAAAGATTGCCCTTATGAAGAACTTGACTTGATAATGGGCAACTGGCTTTGAAAGTTTAAAATAAATACAGTCTTTAATTTATACTTATTATATTCATTTTTTCTTCAATTGTGGGAGGCATTTGCCTTTGCTCTTATATAATTAGACACCTGGGAGGAAGAGGAGACCTTCAACTCAATTAACATCTCTATTCAAATATATTGAAAGAATGCTGCTATGAGTAGCACGTTAAGAATGGAATTGGAGATTAAATCCCAGTAGTATAACCCTTCCATTCAACCTGCAGCCAAATTAGTTATCCAAGATGGAAGCGCCCAGGGCACAAGCAGAGTGTGCTAAATTAGATTAAAAAAAAAAAATGTTTTATAAGCTCAAGGCTTATATTGATGCTAATGTTGTTAACATGACGTTTTCCCAACTACAGCATTTTTTTTCTTAGCATATTTCAGCATTACCACTAAATTAAAATGGCTTGCACTCTGAATCTAAATATTCCCAGTAAGCAGTTGAATGCTTATCAGTGTCCTTGGTTTCCTCTCGGGAACGGGAACATATCAGGTGCTTGGGTAAAAGGATTAGCCACATTTTTGTAATCCCCCACCCTCGGGAATCTAGATGAGCATAAGAAGAAGATCCACCTTTGCAATTCCCCAATAATTACACATGGTCTATGTGGACCCATAAGGCATAAAGGTTTATTAAACAACACCCCCTTTTGTACTCCTTTAAACAATGCTTCAAAAGTTAATCAAGTTAACAGGGCACACATTACATCACTATCAACAGGGTAGCTTGCTCATCATGTAGGAAACAACTCTTAGAGCGTTTCGCTGGTGGCGCCAGCTCGTCTGGCCTAGGCTACTAGGTAGGCTGTGTGAATGCTATGGGTCACACAGCAGGAACTAGGTGTCCCTTGTCTAGCTAGGTACTGTATGAAAGTATAATCACTTACCCCTGAATACCCATTTGGGAAACCTCAATCTGACCCTGTAGTGGCCTTTGGCTGGTTAAATCAGTTTTATTATAGCAGGTCAGAAAGTCAGGGATCAACCAATGGCTGCTTGATTAGAACAGAAAACACTTATTCTCAATAGATATAAAAAATAAATGCTAATGTGTGGTACCACTGGCAATAAATCAAAAGGATTATCATTTACAGCACTCTACTTTGTTAACCTTTGTGGTTTCTTTTTTCAAGTTTTATTTGAAGAAAATACTGTATGTAATAAGATTTACAACATCATTTTGTGATTATAACAAGAATTATACAAAGGTGTATAATGATGAGTTAAAAAAGAAAGCATAATATATCTTTGTATCAATATATTTCAACAAAGCATATTTGTATGTTTGTAATTCTATGCAGTTTATCTCTTATATTTTTATTTATTTTTATTTTCTTGATTTTCTGTTAAAATCTTTTAAGTGATATTGTACAAATTAACTTCAACTAATGTGAGTATTAGTTTAACATAGGATGTGTAGAATAAAAGTAGTAAAAAAGATGGAAAAGAGAGAGAAAAAACAAACAGGAAAAAGGTAAGTTAAAATAAGAGCATATATCAAAAAAGAAAATAAATAAGTAGATAATATGAGAAATGTTTTCCTCCTCCAGTTTAATCTCTCCACTCACTCCTCGACAGGTACCCTATGAAACACTGAAGTCAGCCGCAACAATGCTGCAACAAAGTTAGCAAAACATCTTGCAAACCTGATCCCCAGACTGTGGAGAGTGCTAGCTTAAGGTGGATAAGGCTATTGTACAGGAAGGGGAGGAGATCCCTGTTCTTAAAGGCCAGTTTCTTTTTTGGCATTTTACTTCACCTGAAGTGTTTCACACATGTAAGTTAGCAATACATACATGAAACAACCCATGAACATTACTACAACTTCCCACAAACCCCAGTTAACATTAAACAAGTTTTCCCAATAGTCCAGAGTCCGCTGAGTCATTGACAGCCACTCCCGCTTTCAGGGGCAACATCTAGGAGATGATCCTGGACAGATCTCTTATATGGTGTATCCATTGATCCTCCTGCCTGGATGCCTAATCTGTATTTTGATTTGCCTTCCCTTTACGATATCTGATGATAAAGTTAAAAGACTGAAGTGTAGATTTAAACTGGAGCTATCTCCCATTGTTGCCCGCCACCCTGTTTAGCCAACAAAGTGACTTGTGGTCACTTACCACTGTGAATTATCACCCATAGAGGTAGGATTGCAGCTTTATTATATATTGCCCAGACCCCAACTAGGCACTCCTTTTTGTTGGCTGCATTGGCTACCTAACAGCTAGTTATTTTCGCTTAGATGAATGTTCAATCCCCTCTTTGTCTATTTGGCTCAGCACAGTCTGTTTCCCTGCAATAGCTCATTAACCAGCCTTTGGAATGTGGAAGGGGCATTTTTCATCCCAAAAGTGATAACAGCACACTGATACAGCCCGAATGTGGTGACAAAGGCTGACGTCTCCCAGGCCATAAGTTAAATCTGGCAGTATCCTTTTCACAGATTAAGGGTTGTCAGGTATGTGGCCATCCCTAGCATATCTATACTTTGATATCGGAGCTGCTCCGAAGACAGGGTTAGGTCAGGGAGGTATGGGCCACTACCAAGAGCTGACTTTGGTGTAGTAGCAGGGGTGGAACTACTGCAGATGCACCCAGTGCAAAGCACTGGGCCCAGTGCTGTCCAAAGCCCCCTTCTGCCCCTTACCATCGCAGTCCCACATGCCTGTCGTGTTCAGGACAGCCCACTGAACTCGGGGACTGTTGGACTATTGGGAGACCTGGATTAACATGGACTGGTATTGCCCTGTTTGCATGAATGGTTTAATGTTGATTACAAAATCATGCAAGTTATTTTACGGTCAGCCATCCTGTGTGTGAGCCAAGTTATACTTGTCTTTATGTGAGGTATGGATGGTACCCAGCCATGTGTAGAATCAAAATGTTCCATTATCCCCAGGGAATATTATTAAAGGGTTATACTTTGATTCAATGTGCATTTGGAATAAGGGGGTGCAATATAGGGGACAAGCTACTTGAAAAGCGAGAGTTGACACAGAGGTCAGGGGTTAAATGTGTAGTCCATCTGAGGCAAGGTGTCTCCACTTTGGAGATGATCAAATACCCCTGAAAGGCCATAGATCCATGGCTGACATTAATGTTCTAATCACCCCTTCCAGGGCTAGAAGGAGGAAGGGAGATGACAATTGGCCATATTCCCATAGACTTACAGACTCCTCACCACAGTGAGTTAATAGCATGCCTGTCACATTAGTGACATGTATGATTGAAAGGCGGGCTGGATGGCTGAGATGGTGGTGGCTGGTGAGGATGGGTGGGACTGTGTTGGAAATATATTCACTGTGTTGATCAATAAAGTGAACATGGATAAATTGAGGTGTGTGGATTATTATGATGGATAATAATATTTCTAACCAGTAGGGAATATTATTATCTAAGGACTCTGCCTGCAACTCTGCTCCTCTCCACTGGGGGTAGTATTGTGTTCCTGTATAAACCTGAGCACTTGGTGTTAATGCAGACTAGCCAGGCTGAGCCCAGATAATTGACAACCCAAAGAGATTCCTGTAAGCCAAAGGCAGGTGCTCAAACCTGGTTCGTCACAGTGCCCCCTTCCTTTGCTTCCTTTAACTCACCAGCACCAGCGTTTCCTCTGCTCCCCTGGATGCCTGCATCTTCTGGTAGGGGCCGGGAATCCCAAACAAGTGTGATGTCAAATCGGGCTTCCTTGCACAGGCGACAAGATGCACGCAGACAGGGGCACAAAAGAAATGCCATTGCTGGGGAGTTAAAGGGAGCGGGGGAAGGGGCGTGAGGGACAACGGTGGTAAGGGGCAGGAGAGAAGGGAGGTCTTTGGACAACACTGTGCACCCCCCCTGCCCAGAGCATGGCAGGAATGGAAGAGGTGGGAAAAACAAAATAAATATAAATTATATTTATATATATTGTCTATGTATTTGTATAACCTGTCAAGCACATTTTACTAACAGATAAAGAGTCATCTTTAATCAAATCCCAAAACTTTTGGTAAAATTCACAAGGGAGGCCATCATCTCTCTGGGTTTTGTTTGTTTCAAAACTAAAATCCACACTAAAAAGCTCTTCCATACTAAGATCATCTAATAACACCTCTCCATCTTCTTTACTTAAAATTTTTTTAATTGAATTTAAAATACCAGTCTTTCAACCTCATCTATCTTTTTTCTTTATATAAATTAGAATAAAAATTGAAGGCTATATTTAAAATATCTTTTGACTTTGAATACAATTTCACACTTTCTTCTAAAACTTCTACATTGGATTTGTTAAAAGCTTTCTTTAAAAAATATTGATTACATTTTTCTCCTTTTTCAATATGTTTAACTTTGGATTCAAAAGTTATCGTTTTTCCTTTTTCTTCTGAAAACATTTTCATTTCTTCTCTTAATTTCTTAATTTCTACATCAACCTCTACACCTAATTCTTTCAATTTAAAGAGCCATTGTCTTCTTTTTTTGTAAAATTTCATACTGTTCTCGTCTCTGGCCAACTTTTTCCCCCACTTAATAAAAAAGTTTTTACATTCACTTTTCACCATTTCCCACCAAAATAACATATTTTTAAAAAAAGGTTGCTTTCTTTGCGTCCAAAATGTCTTAAAACTTCTTGATTTTGTTAAATAGATATATTTAATTTCCATAATCCTTTATCTTTAGCTTCAATGTCAGAACAATTAAAAGTATCTTTTTTTTATGGTCTGATATTATATGTGGTATTAAATCTATACTTAAAGCATCTAAAACCGGAGAATGAAAAATAAAATCTATTCTAGAACATACCTCCTGATTTCCCCATGTACACCCTGGATCATTTGGATGAAGTTATTTCCAAGTATCCTTTAGGGGAAAATCAGAGGTCATGTTAATTAAACATTTTGAGGTTTTATCTAAAATAATTTCTTCTCTTCTTCTCTTCCTCCCACTTGTATCTAATATACAGTTAAAATCCCCTAATAAATATGTGGGTTCTATACCAGGTAAAAACATCTTAATCATTTTAAACACTATATCTGTTTTTTATCTGGTGCATAAATATAAAAAAATGATCAGAGATAACAATGTTTTTTTTTTTATTTCATTAAAATACTCTACAGACCATCCCGGTCTGAAGAGGACAGGCACACCTGCCACCATGTTATCCGTCCCTCCAGACCAGACAGATGGTCCATTCCAATCTTTCTTAACATTTTCATAACTCATCTCATTTTCAATCCAGCATTCATGAAGACAATAAAATTCACAATTTAACATACATAAATAATTAAAACAGGCCCTGTGTGCCTTTGTTTTGATTTCCCTTACATTTAGGGAGAGGCAGTTAAAAGAGTGCATCAGTCATTGCCGTCTGTGGCCTCCATTTCTTCCTCTATAGAGTCTCCAGAGTTTCTATAGGCCTAAATAGGGTGTCCCAGAAAGATGTTCCTGGGTCCTTCTCTTAGCCTGTCCACCCCCTGCATTTTTCCCAGAAGCACTTCTTTTTTTAGTTTTGTCAATGTCCATTTGTTCCACATATTCCTTTTTTGCTTTTTCTGATGCACCTCTTTCCACATATCCCTGGAGCATCTAAGTGGGCTATCATCCTCGGAGTCTTCCTGAGATCCTGCGTCTGTTGCTGACTCAGAGACGAATACCCCACTCTGGCCAGACAACATAGGCCTGGGGTTGTAAGTGTAACAACGGACGCCAGTCTTGCCCTGAGATTTGGGTCCACAGGTAGAAAATCAACCATCCTGTACGGACTTGATGAGGCTATTTGGCGCATCACAGGCATACTCTTACAGAGTATCTGTTTATATGTTGGCTTGCTGCTTGGACCCGCTCCAGCTGGGGATCCCTGAGAACTGTGCATCTTTCTGGAAACTTCAGGATCTACCCAGGCTGGAAAAGTTGCCAGACCGGAACCAACACTCTGCCTTTGAGACCAGAGACTACTTCTGCCTATTCCCTCTGAACCGGTAACTGCCGCAACGTCTTGGGGATAGCTAGGTGCTACATCCACTGTGCCGGGAGGCCCGCCAGCAGGCCTATCCTTTACAGCAGGCTCACACCTAGCACCACCATCCCCTAGACCAGGTCCCCTGGATACCTGAGGAACAACAAAACCATCAATTCCTTTTCTACTACTTCCCATGCCCTCAGAGACTGGGAGCATGCTGTCATCAGCCTTGGACTTGCACCCTTTCTGTACCATCTGAGTTCATGGCTGAGGCAACAGAGACCACCTTTTCTGAGGTTAGTCTCGAATGGCCCCTTTCACCGCTCCGAGACTCTTATTTCTTGGACCAGGAGAAGTTTTACAGAAGTATATATATATGTTATTATCAGCCTTATTAAATTGTGATTCAGCCAAATGAATAGGACTCTATATAAGCACAAAACAATTTTTTTTACAGAAGTTTTTTATTAGTGAAGACCTTGCTTTTGGATAGAAGTTCACTAAAATAAAAAAAAAATGCTTTGTTCTTATATAGAGCCCTATTCCTTTGGCCGAATCACAATTTAATAAGGCTGATAACATACATATATATATATATATATATATATATATATATATATATATATATATATATATATATATATATATATATATTGTGATAACGCTGCTGTCACACTCAGGGTTCGTGCCCTTGTATCAGGCACCACAATGGAGTACTCAGCCCTTTTTAAAATATCAGCAGTATTTATTCGAGTGTAGCAAAACATCATAAATGGTGCAAAACAAAATCCTAGCTTCTAATAGAAGCACTGACTTTACTCCTGGCTGTAGTTCCCTCACTATGCAAGATAAAGTCCACACAAAACAAAAGTCCAAACAAAAGCTTACTGGATATCAAGTCTCCCTTGTAGCAGGGGATTTCCACAGCACGGTCTGATGTCCTATGTCCAGCTCAGACAGAGCTCTCTCACTCACCTGGGTGCTAATCAGACCTTTAAAGGTGAAACCCAGCTGGGCATGGTTGATTTGCCTGCTGTGTTAACCCTTTCTTCCCTTAGTGGACACAGGGCTCTGCTCAGTCTTTCTCCCACGTACACTCCATCAATGATTCTGTTACAATATATATATATATATATATATATATATATATATATATATATAGATATATATATATATATATATATACAGTTCCAAGCAAAAGTATGTGAACCCTTTGGAATTATATGGATTTCTGCACAAATTGGTCATAAAATGTGATCTGATCTTCATCTAAGTCACAACAATAGACAATCACACTCTGCTTAAACTAATAACACACAAAGAATTAAATGTTACCATGTTGTTATTGAACACACCATGTAAACATTCACAGTGCAGGTGGAAAAAGTTTGTGAACCCCTAGACTAATGACATCTCCAAAAGCTAATTAGAGTGAGGTGTCAGCCAACTGGAGTCCAATCAATGAGATGAGATTGGAGGTGTTGGTTACAGCTGCCCTGTCCTATAAAAAACACACACCAGTTCTGGGATTGCTTTTCACAAGAAGCATTGCCTGATGTAAATGATGCCTCACACAAAAGAGCTCTCAGAAGACCTACGATTAAGAATTGTTTACTTGCATAAAGCTGGAAAGGGTTATAAAAGTATCTCCAAAAGCCTTGCTGTTCATCAGTCCACGGTAAGACAAATTGTCTATAAATGGAGAAAGTTCAGCACTGCTGCTACTCTCCCTAGGAGTGGCCGTCCTGTAAAGATGACTGCAAGAGCACAGCGCAGACTGCTCAATGAGGTGAAGAAGAATCCTAGAGTGTCAGCTAAAGACTTACAAAAGTCTCTGGCATATGCTAACATCCCTGTTAGTGAATCTACGATATGTAAAACACTAAACAAGAATGGATTTCATGGGAGGATACACTGCTATCCAAGCAAAACATTGCTGCACGTTTACAGTTTGCACAAGAGCACCTGGATGTTCCACAGCAGTACTGGCAAAATATTCTGTGGACAGATGAAACTAAAGTTGAGTTGTTTGGATGAAACACACAACACTATGTGTGGAGAAAAAGAGGCACAGCACACCAACATCAAAACCTCATCCCAACTGTGTACGGTGGTGGGGGCATCAGGGTTTGGGGCGGCTTTGCTGCGTCAGGGCCTGGACGGATTGCTATCATCGAAGGAAAAATGAATTACCAAGTTTATGAAGACATTTTGCAGGAGAACTTAAGGCCATCTGTCCACCAGCTGAAGTTCAACAGAAGATGGGTGGTACAACAGGACAACGACCCAAAGCATAGAAGTAAATCAACAACAGAATGGGTTAAACAGAAGAAAATACGCCTTCTGAAGTGGCCCAGTCAGAGTCCTGACCTCAACCAGATTGAGATGTTGTGGCATGACCTCAAGAAAGCGATTCACACCAGACATCCCAAGAATATTGCTGAACTGAAACAGTTCTGTAAAGAGAAATGGTCAAGAATTACTCCTGACCGTTGTGCACATCTGATCTGCAACTACAGGAAACGTTTGGTTGTAGTTATTGCTGCCAAAGGAGGTTCAACAGGTTATTAAATCCAAGGGTTCACATACTTTTTCCACCTGCACTGTGAATGTTTACATGGTGTGTTGAATAAAAACATTGCAACATTTAATACTTTGTGTGTTATTTGTTTAAGCAGACTGTGATTGTCTATTGTTGTGACTTAGATGAAGATCAGATCAAATTTTTTGACCAATTTGTGCAGAAATCCATATCATTCCAAAGGGTTCACATACTTTTGCTTGCAACTGTATATACACTGCTCAAAAAAATAAAGGGAACACTAAAATAACACATCCTAGATCTGAATGAATTAAATATTCTTATGAAATACTTTGTTCTTTACATAGTTGAATGTGCTGACAACAAAATCACACAAAAATCGAAAAATGGAAATCACATTTTTTAAGCCATGGAGGTCTGGATTTGGAGTCACCCCCATTATGAAAGTGGAAAAACACACTACAGGCTGATCCAACTTTAATGTAATGTCCTTAAAACAAGTCAACATGAGGCTCAGTAGTGTGTGTCTGGCCTCCACGTGCCTATATGACCTCCCTACAACGCCTGGGCATGCTCCTGATGTGGTGGCGGATGGTCTCCTGAGGGATCTCCTCCAAGACCTGGACTAAAGCATCTGCCAACTCCTGGACAGTCTGTGGTGCATCGTGACGTTGGTGGATGGAGCGAGACATGATGTCCCAGATGTGCTCAATTGGATTCAAGTCTGGGAAACGGGCGGGCCAGTCCATAGCATCAATGCCTTTGTCTTGCAGGAACTGCTGATACACTCCAGCCACATGAGGTCTAGCATTGTCTTGCATTAGGAGGAACCCAGGGCCAACCACACTAGCATATGGTCTCACAAGGGGTCTGAGGATCTCATCTCGGTACCTATTGGCAGCCAGGCTACCTCTGGCGAGCACATGGAGGGCTGTGTGGCCCCCCAAAGAAATGCCACCCCAAACCATTACTGATCCACTGCCAAACCAGTCATGCTGGATGATGTTGCAGGCAGCAGAACGTTCTTTACAGCGTCTCCAGACCCTGTCACGTCTGTCACATGTGCTCAGTGTGAACCTGCTTTCATCTGTGAAGAACACAAGGCGCCAGTGGCAAATTTGCCAATCTTGGTGTTCTCTGGCAAATGCCAAACATACTGCACGGTGTTGGGCTGTAAGCACAACCCCCACCGGTGGATGTCGGGCCCTCATACCACCCTCATGGAGTCTGTTTCTGACCGTTTGAGCAGACACATGCACATTTGTAACCTGCTGGAGGTCATTTTGCAGGGCTTTGGCAGTGCTCTTCCTGTTCCTCCTTGCACAAAGGCGGAGGTAGCGGTCCTGATGCTGGGTTGTTGCCCTCATACGGCCTCCTCCACATCTCCTGATGTACTGGCCTGTCTCCTGGTAGCGCCTCCATGCTCTGGACACTACGCTGACAGACACAGCAAACCTTCTTGCCACAGCTCGCATTGTGTACATGTGCTATCCTGGATGAGCTGCACTACCTGAAGCACTTGTGTGGGTTGTAGACTCTGTCTCATGCTACCACTAGAGTGAAAGCACCACCAGCATTAAAAAGTGACCAAAACATCAGCCAGAAAGCATAGGAACTGAGAATTGGTCTGTGGTCACCACCTGCAGAATCACTCCTTTATTGGGGGTGTCTTGCTAATTGCCCATAATTTCCACCTGTTGTCTATCCCATTTGCACAACAGCATGTGAAATTGATTGTCACTCAGTGTTGCTTCCTAAGTGGACAGTTTGATTTTACAGAAGTGTGATTGACTTGGAGTTACATTGTGTTGTTTAAGTGTTCCCTTTATTTTTTTGAGCAGTGTATATATATATATATATATATATATATATATATATATGTGTGTTTTTTTTTTGTATATATTTTTTATATACAGTATATCACATATATAGTTGTGGATTTTGCAGTGTTGGTGACGTTTGCGATGGACACCTGGGAGCCTGCGACTTAGACTGCAATGAGTCAGTGAAGAACGTAGATTGCTAATTTAACAGCCAAACTTACTTCACTCGCTCGTAAAACCCGAAAAGCAAGTAAAATAATAAAAAAACTAAAAATTAAAACACACTCACAGCACAGGGAGAGAGCCAGGAAGCGTGTAAGTGGGGTTGCAAGTGAATTTGAGCCATATTTGCCATTTTCCGTCAATCGAAAATCGGATAAGCAAGGAAAAAAATGTCGGACGAAAAACGTAAACAGGATGCGGTACTTTGAAAATACACAACGGCAAAGACAGTAACACTTACACGAAACTACGCCAGGCAGGCAGGACTTTGAAAATAAAACAAACGGGATTAAGCGCGTAAAACACAAACATTCAGCTGACACACAGAGGAGAAAGACACAGGGAAGGGATAGGGTGGAGATGGTGGAAAGAGACACATGGCATTGCACAAAACTTGCAGGTTAACGAACCCTGCAATGAGCAGACCATACAGTAGTAGGAAAGGCTCGAGATGAGCACCACCAGTGGGAGAGGCATGCAATGAGCGCCGAAGGTGATCATTGCAAAGCAGAAAAGTTGAAGTACACGGGCGAGAGGCCAAAGGCGCTCAGCACGGGGCTCGCAATGAGCGCCGAAGGTGCTCAGAAGAGCAAAAGCCTCACATTGTGTGGCAAACAGAATTGTCAGCCTTACAATTTTATTCCCTTCATTTTTGATGGGCAATTTCCTAGTATATATATATTTTTAATATCACATATATAGTTGTCGCAATTGCGGGGTTTACAAAATTTGTTGGTAACGCAATAGTACAGACTTAAGCTGTAGTAATTTTCAAAAGTGTGTGGTATATATTAGCTGTAGGTTGTAATACAGCACAAGCAAAAAAATACCTTCTTTCTATGCTCCAGCATCTTAGCTGTGCCGGACACCCTTCTCAGGAACCTCACAGCTGCTTTCAACACCCCGGGACCGAAGGTAAGTAGAGGACTCTGGAGTATCCAAAAAATAAAGTATTACATATACAGAGGCTGTACTGTCCATTAGAACATCGAGTAGTTACGCTGATCGGCTTCGCTCACTATATAAATAAATATATATATATAAATATATATATATATATATAAATATATATATATCATTTATGTGCCCCCCTCCGGCAAGGGGGGCCTCAATTTTTTTTTTTTGCACAGGGGCCCTCTATGCATTAGCTATGCCACTGCTCAACAGAATCTCCTCTGGGTCAGTGCCGGTCAGAAAACAGACAGCCATATCTGGGGTTTCCCTTCTCTGGTATGCATTCAACATGTTCTACCTCTACAATATAGGAGTATCACCTATGATCCATGAAGCTTGCAGTTTGTTCTCGGGGTTGGGGAGTAACATCAAAACCTGCTGACCTTCCACAAGCCAGTAAGGGTTTTCTAGCCAATCCCTGAATTCCAGCATGTAGGGCACTATTGGTCTCTCTACCCCTCTCAGACTGCTAAGACTAAGGGCCCTATTAAATTCCAAGATCGCAAATACCTTCATACGTAAGTCTGCAGGCTTGAAATATCCTGTGGTTACAGTGTGATTAAATTGAACAAGGCCGCAACTACAGGACTAGATGCAGGGCCGCAGTTCCAATCCAGGCCCGTAGTCACAGAGTATGACACAGGCCTCAGAGCCAATAGAACGCAGGGAATGCCACCTAACGCCACGGAAATGGTTTTAAAAGGGTGTGAAAACCATAAGTCTTTGACCATGCTGTAGCTGAACAAAACAAAAAAGTCAGAGGTGCTCCGCAGAGAACGTTGTCGTGTGTGCTGTAGCTGTGCAGGTGAACACACAGTTCTAGGCGTTGTTGGGTTACTGAGCTTTGGAGAGAGAGGGGTGGAGCTGTTTAGTGACTTTTCTGCTTTTTTGACCACTAAGATATATTAACCCTTAATTTACAACACACATAATTACTGATATCATATAATTCACACATATAGATTAATAGGTACACATAGCTATTCATAGCGGTAGGCCACACCCATCTACACCCCCCATACCCATACTATAATAAACATTGTACACACATTCTTGTTTTACCTCATACGCATACACCTCTATATTATACTGATTTATCCTTATATTTATTTCATCATTTCCAGGAGGGTAGGAGGAAAGTGAGGAGAGAGACAGGAGAGGAGGAGAGAGAGGAAGAGGAGGAGAGTTAGACTGGATCTTTTGCAGGTAGCTAAAAGAGGACAATTGAATAACTTTTGCGGACTCGCTTTACTTGCCTGCAATTCAAAGAATGAAAATTCAGTGCACTCTCTACCTACCAGGTACCGCTCTGTACTTAAAGAGGAGGTGGTGAAGCAGCTTCTCCTAATCCCTCTCTTGATCCTGTAGCATAGTTTTCATGGGTCTGTTAAATATTTCACATAGGTGTTTGTTTGGGGGTGATAGGGAGATAAATAGTTGCCATATTTGCTGGGTGAACTCAGACATAAACAGAGTTTGCCAGTGAGGCAAGAAATCCTTTGGGAGGCCTACCCTCAAGAATATAGTGATCAGAAAATCAGCCACGGTTTCTGCTGTAATACGTGACAGGGCAACTGACTTTGGGATACCTAGGGGCATAGTCAACATCAAAACTTGCTGACTCTGTGACCCCAACTATTCTCTTTACTGAGCCTGTTCAGACCTCTTGCCTCTTATATTGTTGGCCATGTTTGCAGTCAGATGCTACCTTCTTCCTTACAATGGCAATCTTGATGATTACCTCTGATCTTGGTTTGGGTATCATCTATTCTTCTGCCAAATGCATGTATGGTCTCTATGTCTCTACTTCTGCCCCATGGATCTTAATCTTGTTCTGCAACTACTAGCATAATAGATAGCTCAGGCAATATATTATGGACCCCTCTGCAGTAGAGGTAGAAAAAGCTGTGCTCCACTATGCCATCTCTAGGATACCATGAGTTGTGTCTGGGGTTCATAAAGGAAAAGGCTAGGATATGAATGCTGTCCATAACATTTGCATTCCCATCTTGGATCAACTCCTGCTATCCAATACATTGTTACCCCTAGATCTCCTCACCTAGTGAAGTAATGAAGGCTAACATCCTTTACAACCTACGAATTAGTATTTGTTTCACCCCTGCAATATTCTGTAGGTCCATCAGAATGCACAGATTTCTTGGAATCTATGTAATTTTGTGTTTGAATTCTAGCCTGTGACTTATCGGAGTAGCATATATATTAACAACCTTCTTCTAATTGAATTTGTCCTCAATCTGATCCGGAGCAAAAGTGCCCTAAATGAATAATTCTTAAGAATTCATGCATTCCCTTCCAAAACATCTTCAATACTCCTGGAAGAGCATAATCCACTGCCAGAGCTTTGTTGATGTGCCTCTATTTGCGTTAAAAGGGCAACTTTGACCTCCTTTGCCTAAACAAGTCTAGCAAAAGCTTAGATAATGAAAATAAGCTCCCTTGAATGCTCAGTTTCCAACAATTAATTTAAAAGTCTCCTCTTATGTCCATGTTAGCTGGGAGAATCATCCCCTCATACAAAAATAGGATTGATGGTCCATTATATCAACCTAATATATTGGCTTAATTTGCATCAGGAAAGTCTTGTCCTTATCCCAGGCAAGCTTAACCTCCCTAAATATGTTGGACTCAACCACTTCAACTTAAATCATTCACATTGCAACTTGACCTATTGTTCTTAAATTCTTCTTTTTCAAAGAAACTTCTCTCTTCTGGTACATTTGAAAGTTTCTATCTTACTTACTATAATGACTCTCCCTCAGACTCATGGACTTTTTGGAATTTAAACTTAAAAAGACTATGTACTTGCTGATTTGTGCTGTTGTGTGATGTTTTACTCCAAGTCTTGGTAGTATGTCCTGGGCCTCTAAGATCCCTACTCAGCAGGTTATTTGCATTTACGGTGCTCTGGATCAATTTTTCATTTTTTGAACAGATATTTTATATGTAGAGTGTGTTTTCTGGTGTAACTATTACATTGGGCCAATAAAAATATTTTGGTGGTAGTATAATTTTAAGCAGCCTCTGTTGAAGAAACAAAAGGTGCGCTTCAGGCCTTGCAAGAATGACCTTGTGTCTTGATGACTTCACACCCAAACCTGAGCCAACCATGAGATACTGCACAAGATTTACTGTCTGCCAACTGTTATAATAGCACTTTCAATACGGAAGATATGTAAATATTTTTGTTCTATTCTATTTAAAGGTTTAGGGTGAGGGCACATTATTGTGCTTAGTGTGAGTAGTTCTGCAAAGTGTTAATTTGAGATCTAGAGATCCAGGGACAGAGGGCAATTGCGGGTACTTTAACCTCTGCTAAACCAGGCTTTGTAGGGTATCAGATGTAGGGTTAGCCTTGTTGATTATCCATTATATGATGATTGTGTTTTTTAAACAGCTTACTTGCATTTATGTGTTCGCTGTTACTCTGGTCCTCTCATTATACTTACTGTTTTTTCATCTGCCTAGCTTATTTTCTATGAGGATATCATTTGATATATTATTACAATACTTATAGATGTTTTGGAGAATATAATGCACGTTTTGGTGTTTAGAGTTGGGAGCTCAGAATAGGTTGATATTGGGATCTAGAGATACTGGGACAGAGGGCATTTAGTGGGTCCTATTAACCTTTGCTAAACCAGTCTTTGTAGGGTTTTAGATGTTATATACTCATTACCACTGTTACAATTGTATCTCACCCATAGTGACTTTATAGTCTCCTGTTTATTGCTATTTACTTATCTCATGGTCTACTATGATGGCTCATTTTGCACATGTTTTTAACAATGTAAATATTGTGCATGGATTGTTTTTTAAGTTATATTACTATATTTTATCATTATTTCTGGTGGTATACTCACTGTGATTGATTGCCAGCCTCATCAGTCTATCCAGCTTACCATTGGTTGTAGATATATTATTTTTGGACAAACCAATATTCTTGATTTCATTGATTCTGTAGAGGAGTTGGAAACATTATTGGTTTAGTTTTTTAGTGTACTTTTCCTTTCCTTATTATTGATTAGTGTTTATTCTGATTTTGTTTCCAGCACCTTTATGATCTTGGTTTAGGTTTGTACCACTGGGTAACTCCTCCACTAAAGTATCATTTTAAGAGCAACTAGTAGTCACTCCCAGTAGCCAACTCCAAAACCCAGTTCACTCCCATTCCCAGTGCCGGGCAAGATTCTGGTTGGCATCAAACTTGCTGTAAGTAATAGAATAAGCTTCTTTGACTTCTATAGGAGATCCACGGAACTGATTGAGTCATCAAGTCTAATTCACTTTGCTGTCAAACAGCAATTGAAACACTTCAATAGACAAGGATCAAGTGGTGTAAAGTGCTTTGCAAGTGATACCACTTTTATCCTTTGTCTAGCAGTTAACCAGCAAATTAGGAAGCATTTGACCTCAGCTATTGTTCCTGAACACCCCATACAATATAATAGGGAGCCCAAATTATTAGGAATTGTATGGAAGTCTTTGTCGCTACTGAAAGTGAATACACTCCTGATACCCTTGAACTCCCTAAGAAGACTTTACTCCGATTCAATAAAGGTATCTTTACCCAGCAGAAGATCAGTTAGGCAGTGGATTCATTCGACCCAACAGTCCCCTTAATGCACCAGGCTCCTTCCCATGCACAGGTCATCTTGGGCCTGCTAGCCAGTCTACCACCCCTCCTAGGCTTCCTGAGTAGTGGGAGACCCTCTCCCTGCTTCCTGCGACCCCTAAGGACTGTCCTTGAAGACAGTCCTAGCCCATGTTGGGGTCATTTGTTCTCAGATGAACGCCTCGGGCTATTGTTGTTTAGATTTTCTCACCCTACGGGTGATAGGGGCTCCAGATGTGGACTTCTTGTTCACTGTGCATTAGGAAGTACCGCTGCACCTCACTGATGAGGCCCATAGAGGCCAAAATGTACATCTGGGGTTTGCTGTTTTCCCTGTTCAGGGTAGTATTGCCTGAGACCAGACTGATATACTACAATATATTTCTCCCTCTGAAGGAGACAAGTTGGCTAAAAGAGGCTGCTCTCTGAATTAGTAACTAGACCTACTTAGGTGTTTGTTTTCATATGAGCGCCTCTTACTCTTTTTGGGAAATTCAATGGGGGCACAAGGTGTCAAACTCATTTTATCTAAGGAAGTGGCCCTTGCCAATTGGGGAACATCTGTATAAAAAGTTGTACTGAAAAATAAAGGTTTATGCTCTGTTTGGGCCACATATTTTTATTATTATTGTTATTATTATCATAATGCTCCAACATATTCCGTAGCACTGTAAGTTCCAGGCAAAGGTAAATACAAATCAACACATAGCAAAGCAAGGAGGGCCCTCTCTGTGAGCCTCAAATCCAGTGTCCATGGTGCTTTCCCCAATATGCATGTGCTTTCCCAACTTATGTTTAGTAGGTTTCATTTAGAGGGAAGTTCGTTGTTATTTTTTTTAACTTGAACTAGAAACTGCAACTTGGTCTAAAAAACGGCAACTTGTCCTAGCTTCCAGTAAAATATATCCTTTGTGTGGGGGTACAGAACTAATACACCCTTTTCAAGTCAAATGAAAAACAGTTGTGAATTTTTCCCACTCTCTCCTGTCCTCTAAGCTATACACATTCTGGTCATGAAGTCTTTCCTTGCTAATTTTGTCTTTTAGACAAGGTACTATTTTACACTTATTTTAATTATTTCTAATTTGTTAGTTGCTTTTAGAAGATATGATCTCCAGGACTGGACACATTATTCTAGGTAAGGTCTAAAAAGGAATATATAGAGTGACCTTAATATCTCTGTTTTTCTGCTGCTTAATCCTCTAATAACACATCCAAGCATCATGTTTGCTTTTCCTGCTGCTTTGTTGAGTTACTTGCCTACATATAAATCCTACATTATAATAACTCTTTATAATAGTAATTGTATAAGTATAGTATAATATAATAGTTCTTTTTCTCATCAGCTTCTTTCATAATTTTACCATTAAGTAAATATTGCACTTTGGGTTATATGTAGCCTAAGTACATCATTTTGCATTTCTCATGGTTGAATTTTGGATCCCACATATTGACCATTGCTCTTGGTGTTGTTCATTCCTTCAGTCGTGTCAGACTCTCAGTGACCAAATGGACGCATCAGGCCAGGCACATCTGTTTCTGGTTTTACTTATCCATATGGTTTTCTAGACAAATATACTGGAGTGGGTAACCAGTTCCTTCTCCAGTAGACGCAATTTGTCTAAACTCATTGCTAACAGCTTCATTTAGGTAAACAAGCCCCTTCATCACGACAAGGTAGCGATCCTGAAGGGACACCATTGCTCTAGTTTTATTAAATTAGTTCACATTTCACTTATGCCTCCTGCAAATTACAAGTACGTGTAAAATATGATGCAAATGTGATACAGATGTGTCAGCAGACAGCTTGGTGCAACAGAAATCCATAGCCCAAATAACTTATAATCTAGAAGGTATGGGAGGGATGTGAGACAGGTGGGTGACAGGTGCAAGATGGCAGTGATTAGGAAAGTAGTCTGATGCAATTGAAGGTTGTTGTGTATTGCACTGTAAGTTGTGTGTGTGTAAGTTCATAGAGTGTCCACTTGTCCATCTTAAGGATGAAAGAGATAAGCTTCTTTGAGCAGATTTGTTTTAGTCAGTCTGATAGCATGAGACAAGGAGCTCTACAGAGTAGGTGCAGTGAGAGAATATTTTAGAAATCGCGAGTGGGAGGAGGTGATAAGAAAGGAGGAAAGAAGAAGGTCATTAGCAGAGCAAAGAGGGCAGTTTGGGAAGTAGTTTGAGACAAAGGCAGAGGTATACAAACTGCAGCTGCAATGTTATTAAAAGTTATGATTTTAACTCTTATTCTGAAGGCTAGGGGAAGCCAGTTGAGTGATTTACAGAGAGGTTCTGCAAACATTGAGCGTTGAGCAGAGCAGACAAAATTAGCTGAGGTGTTCATTATGGACAGGAGTGTGGACAGACGGGGGATGGATAGGCTAGCAAGTTGCAGTAGTCAAGGTGAGATATGATAAGTAAAATTTTATGGATTTTGGATATCTAGGGACTGAAAGTTTTAGTAATGGGTAGGATTAAAAGCTCAGTCTTGGAAATGTTGAGTTTGAGTTGATGGACAGATATCCAGTTGGATATACTTGAAAAGCTGTTGGCAAAGTGCTAAAAGAGAGCGGGATAGACCTTGTTTTGAATGTCATCCACATATAGATGAGACTGAAATCCAAAATAATTTATTAGGGTGTCAATGGAGTATGTATAGATGGAGAAGAGGGGGCTTAGGGCTGAATCTTGGGGTATACCAACAGTCAGAGGAAAAGGGGTAGAACAATTGCCAGAGTAGGAGACACTAAATTGAGACACTCAATAAGATCTAAACTATGAGAGAGATGTTCCACGGATGCCAATGGAGTGGAGAATTTATAAAAGGTAGAAGAGGGTGGTAAACTGCACTGAGGCAGCCGAGAGATCCAGGAGAATTTGTGGAGAAACATGACATTTTGACTTGGCGGTGTGCAAGTCAGTGACTTCTGTGACAGCTGTCTCTGTGTAGTGTTTTGGCTGGGAGCCAGACTGGAGGGGCAAGAAGGTGTAGGGTTAGGCGATTGTAGAAGGGCTGCTCAAGTAGTTTTGAAGCCAAGGGAAGTAGAGAGAGAGAGAGGATGAGATATGCACAAGCTGGGTCAGATGAGAGTTTCTTAAGAATGAGTGTAATTATGGTGTATTTTAAAGGTGTCATTTGCCAGTGTTTAAAGATAGGTTGAATACATGTGTCAGTTGGCATAAGTATGATAGAGAGAGAGAGAGAAAGGACTAACTGTGATGAAATAGGATAAACTGGGCAAGTTATAAGGTGAGAGGTTGATAGAAGGCCAGAATTCCATTCATTTTTAAATTATTTGTTTAGATGTAGGATTGGGGAAGGACAAAGGCAGGGTGTTATATGCTTGAGAAGAGTGTGTGTTTGAGCCAAACTGAGAGGAGAGTTTGTTTTTGGATATCAATTTTGTTTTTAAAGTGGCTGACAAAGTAAGCAGTGAAAAAGGGGGGAGTGTGATGCATTTTGGTCTGAGGAGTATGTTCGCAATCGGACATTTGAAGTTGGAGGGCAAAGTTGATATTAACAATGAAAATGATTGTTGTTTGGCACGATTGAGGGCAGAGAAGTAGGGGCACAGAATAAATTTGTAATTATACAACATGTTCATATAGTGTGCCGTGACTGTGGATGAGAGTGAGGAGGTCAGGCTGTAGGAGCAAGAGGGTAAAGGGTTGAAGTTAGTATCTTGTTGTACTGTGAGTTAGCAATATCAGGGCCGGTAAGGGTGATGAGGGGCTGACAGGGGTTGTAGCCCATTGAAGAATTGTTGTGAGTCAAGTGATGTAAGGCTTCTGTAGGTTCTGGTGGAGGTAATTGAAGAAGAGCAGAAAGTGGAAGGTGTGGTGAGGTTGCAGGTTAGGAGGTGGAAAGCTTCCTTCTCTGTGTATGCATACACTATTTGTCTGGAATGTGAGCCTGCCATATCCAAGTGGAACTTCAGAGTGAAGCAGAAAATTGCCACATCTGTGGAGAAGCTGAAAATGCTAACAGCAGAGTTTTTGAAATCGGGAAACTTGAGGTGTAAACATTTTCACATTGGTTGGAAATTAGGTAGAGATTTGTAAAGATAAGGTCAAGAGAGTTTCCAACATGGTGAGTCAGGAATCTGTCCCTTATGAGAGGTCAAGGGAAGAGGTAAGTGAAAGTACTATAGGTGAGGTGGATGTGTGAGTGACAATGTTAAAATCACCACGTATAAGTGTATGTACATTAGAGGAGTGAAAATGAGGGAGCCAGACAGCAACGTTGTCAGTTTTCCAGTCATCTATACCTACTCCTGTCAATAATGATTTATAAAAAATGTTAGCTAACGGCGTAGAAAGTACTAATGTACATTTCTTCAAAAACCTTGCAAGCACATTGTCTGTTTACTTTTAACGTTAAAGGGCTAGTAAAATCTCATGTTCTAAAAATTAATTGTGTTATTTTACCTATTAATGCAACAGCTCTCAATGGAAATTCACCTTTCCTGTATGGTGAAAAAAATAGAGGAGAACCGTTTATTCTGGCGGTAGTTATATCCTTTTATTCCTATGCATAACTATGATCTACTTAAATCTAACTATTCCTCCCTCTTTCTCTTTTCCATAACATAACTAAATAAATGATTGTCTTTTTTTATTAATTACACACTTTTCTGTTCAGGATGGGACCTGGCACACCTAATAACTTGTTTTGCCTGGCTCTGTTTGGTTTTATATACTTCTCTATTGTCTTCCGACTGAGTCTTTTTGTGTCTACTATCAAGGAAATGTCTTAAGCATTTTCCCATGTTGAAAAGTTAGCCTTTTGTATGGTTAGACACAGTTTTTACTTGTATATTAAACTGTATTAAATGTAATATAGCTTCCTTACAAGTAGCCTCCTTAACATATTGTGTAAGTGATGATGCTTTAAGGAATATAGAATAAAATGAATCCTTGCTGTTCCAGCAGTAGGAATGTTCCTGTCGACTTCAGGTAAATTCATATTTCCTATTACAATTACCTCTCCCTTCATAGAGATTTCAGTGATTTGTTTTACTAGTACTCTGTTTAATACCTTATCTTGTCCTGGAGGCCAATGAATACCACTATCCTAAAAACGTGCCTGTCTCTTTCTATAGTTAACCATATGCTCTATATTTTCTTCCGTTTTGTGGACTACAGTCAGTGGCTCCAGAATAAATCTTATGTATGTTCTCCAATGTCATCATGATACATGTCTAGCTGGCAACCCTGGAAAGCGAAAATCAAAAGGGCACCAATGAATAAGTCTCAGTCTACAACACCCAGGCTTAGACCAAGACAATTTCACAAATGCCAGTTGGTCCGTTACAACAACCCAAAATACTATGGACCAACCTAGCCATTTATGTTATTAATTATCTACTTATATCCAAGGGCATGACCTTTATCTGGGTTACAAAAAGCACTTTAACAGTGAAATCTTCCAACTATACAGTCTCAGTGTTTCAGACTATCTGATATTGATACAGTTTGTGGCTTTTTTTCTCCATACAAGTAATATTAAAAACCCAAATTAGTTTATATGGCTGCAGTGGGAAGATACGTAAATTGAAAAGGGCAAGGAAATAAGGACCAAGTCTTGTGGTATCCCACTTGTCAGAGGAAGAGTACTGGCAGAGGTGCCACAGAGGGAAACACTGAAGGTGCAGGTAGCCAAGAGAGTGCCAAATGACTGGAGAGTTTGAAGGAGAAAAGGGTGATTCATGACACTGAAAGCAGCAGGTATGTTGGGAAGAATTAGGGGAAAGTAGTACTACTGTATTTTTTGTATGAATTTTGTTTTTAACTTTTTTCTTTATTGTTACTTTTTTACTTTTCATTTGAAGTATATGAATTGCTTTAGCATAATTATACCAGCGTACATGCAAAGTTTCTTCTCTAATTTTGATAAAAATCATCTTTGTACATATTGCAATACTGTTGGCCACAAGGAGCATTGAACCTCACAACCAGTTTGGGTGGCATCATTTCAACCCTTAGTAGTCCTGCCAATTACGTTTTATGATCAGATTAATAGAACAATATTGTCACAAGTGAAACTGCTAATTATATGACTTATAGTTTTACTTGAAAAAAAAACATGTTATTAATATCTAAACTCGGACAAAAACACTTAAAGTAGGAGCAGAGGCATTGATGCCATTCATAGTGATAATAAAATTTGATATGCAGTGTGCAAAATGATGACTGTCAGCTCCTCTGGGGCCATCTTTGAACACATTTTTAAATCAAATTTTAGGAAATAGGCAATGATAAGACTCATTTTAATTTAGTAATGAGCAGAAGTTATCAATAACAAAATGGTTTTACAACATCTATGTTCTGGCGATAGCAATGTAATTAGATTTGAAATCAAAAGATGCATTTGAAAAAAATGCAATTAACAAGATAAAAATGCAGACATTAGAAAATGCAGTTTAGTGATTAAATGAACTATGAAAGGTTAATTGGGAGCATACATAGAAGAAAAACTATTAACAGAAAACTGGAAATATCTAAAACTTTGTCTTGAAATTTACATAATGGAGTTTCTGTTATACACATTGATTCAGATAAGGAAAATATCTGCTATGTTTATGTCGCATAGATGAATTTTACATTCCTATCTGTGATGTGAGTTAATAAATATAATAGTGTTAATAACAAAGATGAAATAGTTTAAAAAACTTGTCTTTGTGGGGCAGAGGGGCCGACAAGAGGCTTATAAACTATTGGTCTATAGGATATATCAAAGGAATCATAGGTGAAAATAAATAGCTTGAATGTGGACAATCCCTCATTTACGACATTGGAGACATTCTTACACCTAGCTAATCATATCAGGACACCTAACCCTCTACACAATTTTACTGTTTACTGGCAACAACCCCCCACTCTAGTGGGACTCCCCACTTATCCCCAAGGAAATACTGTTGTTAGTAAACCTGTGAATCCCAGACAAATCTTCTCGCCTTATTTGTTGTAGAGTATTACATATTATTTTGAGTTATGTATTAAAGGCTAACATTTTGAGCTAATAACAATGGTTAGATATGTGTTGTGGTCGTGCTCTTATGCTACTTTGCTACATTATAACACCTGTGTTCCTTGGTGGCAGATGTGGCCATCTCGTTACTCTGCCCGGGGAGAGCAGATAGCATATTCCAGTGAGAGTACAGTGTATGTCTCTATTCAGACATGGGTACTGTTAATAATGTATATCCTCACAGAATTCAGCAATTTGCATTCTGGAGAACATTTTACTCACAATTCAATTCATTGTTTTGTTAGTATCTTGCTTGTTCTTAAATGAGTATCTAGAAGCAGATATTTGTCTTTTCGAAACTGCATACTACAGTGCATAGTTAAAACTAAAGTGGTCAAAAAGGGTAAAACTGCATCTGCAGGTACATTTTCCAGCTATACACTTGCAACCTTGTGTCTTGCATACAGGACCCTGATGAAACATAAGTGTATTGGCCTTAACTTATATTTCATATATGCATAATGTGTCAATTGCAGTTGTATACGAACTACACTAGCTTACTGGATGTACAAATTTAAAATGTGGTTTATTTATTGGCATACATGTTCATTTAAAAAACTCTATTATAAGACATGCATAAAAATACTTAACAGTTGTGGATTCACAGCATTATAGTTGCAAGCCAAAATAGGAAGACCAAATCCAAGAGCTTCATCTATGACATCTTACAAATATCCACGTTAGGACAAAATGCATGGGTTATGTTTACATTTATAAAAAACTAGCGAATTGCCTGTCAAAAAATGACGGCAATCAAATTGTAAGTGAGCTAATGCTGTTTGGTGTATATAATGTGGATGATTTAACGTTGTTCGTTTTCTATGTCGTGCGACTTTTTCGGAATATCCGTAGCTGTTTGGTGGTGTTTTTCGTGTTTCTGGTGGTGTTTTGCGTGTTTAGGGACCTATAGCCTTGTTCTTTCTCTCGCATAGGTGATTTTCGGGTCTCTAAACTCCGAAATTTGTGCTTAAATGGAGATGTAACTTCACTTGCAGAGGTCCTGGGTGCCCCCCTTCCTGTGAGTAACCTTTTTATGTGTTTGTTGTTTGTATTTATTGTGTTTGTAATGTTTTTGGGGTCGCGCGGGTTGCGTCCTTGTTTTTTAATCTCGTAGTTGTTTTTCGGCAAATACGTAAGTGTTTGGTGGTGGTTTGCGTCTTTAGACTGCTGTAGCCTCGTTTTCGTTTTTTTGGGCGCCCATATTTTCTCTCGCTTAGAGAATTTTTTCGTGTCTAAACTCTTTTAATTTGAGTTAAATTGAGGTGTAACTTTAGTTTTCGAGATCCTGGATGCTCCCTCTTCCTGTAAGTAAGCTTTTTATGTATTTGTTGTGTTTATTTGTTGTATTTTTCATGTTTTCATGTGGCCGTGTTGCGGATGATTTTTGCTAAGTCGTACTGGGTCGTAACGTGTCTCGTATTTTCCTTGCGTAACAAAGTAAATTTTGCAAGGGTCGCAGTTGCTGGCGAGGACCGCGGGCTCGCTACGCGAGCGCGCAAGCGTTAGCAACAAATCGCATGCTCACAACTATATATGTGATTAAACTTTATTTAAGTTCCCTCTACATCTGTGCCCTGATATCCTTACAGTTATTTAAAAAGTACATATCTTAAATAACTGTGAATGTTTCAATATGAGGAACGAATCTCTTACCTGAGTATATAGTGGTCGCAGTATCCTGTGCAGATGGGGAATATGACTGCTTCTGTTTATTTAAATGTTTATTATTAATAAAGGTTTTTCATCTACTACTCTTTGTGCCTCACTACTCTTTCCCCAGGTATAAAATAAAATAAAATTAATTTCAATTATTTTTTGAGGTTTTTAATATATACACATTATGCCAGTGATGTGCATTGTTTTAATGGTGAACAGAAATATAAAAATAATACAATATTAGAATTGATTTTGACATTATTGAATAAATCTAAAATGGATGTGATGGAGTCATAAAATACTAACTGATAATTCTAGTTTTGTTTATCTAAAGTTATTTCACGTATTATCATGCACCACTTGAATATCAGTTATTCAGATTCAGTTCTTAATAGAGTTGTTTCATTAAATAAATGTTGTGGACTTGCTGGATTACAATTGAGTAAAACCTCCAAATTAGAGGGAAAGAGAGTTGTTAAGTGGATGATAACATGTCCATGTAGATTGTTGTAAACAGGAAACACACTAAACCTTTAGTGTAGCCCCAAAGTAGAGTTTCAACAACCTGTTGGACACATTCAATATACCATGTTGTTTATTCGTTTAGTCGCCTCCGACTCTATGGACCACAGCACGCCAGGTGCATCTCTCAGTCCCTGCCCCTCTGAGCTCTATCAACTTCATGTTCATTGCTTCAGTGACCTCATCTATTAATCTCCATCTCTGTCATTCCCTTCTTCTTGTGCCTTCAATCTTTCCCAGCATAAGTGTTTTCTAGGGAATCCTGATATGGCCAAAATATTTGAGCTTCAGTCTCATGTTCATACCTTCTAGTTAACAGTTTCTCTTGATTTCCTTAAGTATTGATTTATTGGATCTTCTTGCAGTCCAAGGGACTCTAAGCAGTCTTCTCCAACACCACAATTCAAAGGCGTCAATTCTACAGCGTTCAGACTTCTTTATGGTCCAGCTCTCTCATCTGTATGTTACTACTGTTGATAGTTTAATATCTTTACTTTTTACTAGCGTGTCCAAGCTTGCCATAGCTTTCCTCCTCAGAGGCAAACGTCTTTTAATTTCATGACCACAGTCACCATCTGCAGAGATCTTGGATCCAAGGAAAATAAAATCTGTCACTGCTTCTACTTCTTCCCCGTCTATTTGCCAGGAAGTGAGATTGCCCTTTGCCAAGATCTTTGTACTTTTAACATTGAGCAGCAGGCCAACTTTTGCACTCTCTTCTTTTTCCCTCATCAATAAGTCCTTTAGTTCACCCTCACTTTCCGCCATCAGAGTAGTATCATCAGTGTATCTGAGGTTGTTGATATTCCTTCCAGCAATATTGATTGCGGCTTTGGATTCATCCAGTCCAGCCTTACGCATTATGTAGTCTGCATATAAGTTGAATAAATAAGGTCGCACTCCTTTTCCGATATTGAACATTTTGTTGTCCCATGTTCGGTTCTGACTGTGGCTTCTTGGTCGACATACAGATTCTTTAGGAGGAGGATGAGATGATCTGGTACTCCAATCTCTTTAAGGACATGCCACATTTTGTTGTGATCCACACAGTCTAAGGCTTTAGAACAGTCTATGAAGCAGAAGTAAATGTGTTGATGGAACTCTCTTGCTTTCTCTATTACATTGGCAATTTGATTTATTGTGCTTCTTCCTCTGCGGAACCCAGCTTGCACACCTGGTCCATATATTGTTGGAGTCGGGCTTGTAGAATCTTAACCATTTTCTTGCTGGCATGTGAAATTAGTGCAATCGTTCGATGATTGGAGCACTCTTTGGCACTGCTTTTTTTCCGATTGGGATGTAGACTGGCCTTTTCCAGTCTATTGGCCATTGTTGAGTTTTCCAAATATGTTGGCATAAGGCAAATAACACTTTCACAACATCATCCTGTAGAATATTAAATAGTTCAATTGGTATTCCATCATCTCATGCAGCCTTATTATTAGCAAGACATCCTAGGGCCCATCTTACTTCGCTATTCAAGATTTCTGGCTCCAGCTCATTGCACAAACTATTGAGGTCATCACTTCTGTTGAGATCCTTCCTATATAGATCTTCAGTTTATTCCTGCCACCTCTTCTTTGTCTGATTTTCTTCTGTGAAATCCCTACCATTTATGTCTTTTACCATGCCCACTTTGGCATGAAAGGTGCCTTTTAGGTTCACAATTTTCCAAATCTCTTGACTTTCCCATTCTGTTATCTTCTTCAATCTCTTACATTGTTTATTGTAGAATGTCTCCTTGTCTCTTCTTGCTATCCTTTGGAATTCTGCATTCAGTAGGACAAATATTTTCCTATCTCCACTACCTTTCGCTTTCCTTCTTTCCTGGGCTACTTTCAAAGCCTCATAAGAGAACCAGTTTGACTTCTCACTTTTCTTTCTTTTAGGGATCTTCTTTGTTGCTGTTTCCTGGATTATGTTGCAAACTTCGGTCCAAAGTTCTTCAGGCATTCTATCTTCCATGTCTAGTCCCTTAAACCTATTCTTTACTTCCACTGCATATTCCCAAGGGATATTATTTATATTGTATCTACTTGGTCTGCAGGTTTTCCCTCTTTTCTTCAGATTAAAACTTTGCAATAAGAAGCTCATGGTCTGAGCCGCAGTCATCTCCAAGTCTTGTTTTTGCTAACTGTATAGAGCTCCGCCATCTTTGGCTGCAAAGTTTATAGTCAATCTGATTTCTATGTTGTCCATCTGGTGTTGTGCATGCGAAGAGTCGTCTCGGAAGAGGGTGTTTGGTACTACCAGAGAATTGACAAAATTCTACTATTCTCTGACCTGCTTCATGTTGTACTCCAAGGCCCAGTTTTCCAGTTATTCCAGGTGTCTTTTGGTTCCCTACTTTGGCATTCCAATATCCTATAATAGTTACATCTTTTCCTGGTGTTATATCTATGACGTGTTGAATATCTTCATAGCACTGGACAACTTCTGCCTCTTCAGCATGTGTGGTTGGAGCATAGACTTGGATCACTGTGATATTAAATGGCTTGCCTTGAATTTGAATTGAAAACATTCTGTCATTTATTGGGTTGTAACTGAGCACTGCTTTGGCCAGTCTTTGATTGACTAGGATGGCTACTCCATTTCTTCTGCAGGATTCTTGACTACAGTAGAAGATCTGGTGCTTGTCCCATTCCAGTCTATTTAAGTCTATTTAAGTCTATTTAAGTTCACCAATTCCCAGGATATCAATGTTTTTGTCATTTCATTCTTGACCACATCTAGTTTGCCTTGGTGTATTGTTCTAACATTCCAGGTTCCTATTCTGAATTTGTCTTTGCAGCAACAGCAGACTTTCCTTTCTCCTTCAGACACATATGCAGCTGGGTGTCCTTCCAGCTTTGGCGCAACCACTTCCTTAGATCTGGTGTTACTTGTACTTGCCCTCTGCTCTTCCTCAGTAATGTGGTAGACACCTTCTGACCTGAGGGGCTCATCTTCCGGTGCCATATTGTTATGTCTCTGGTTGTGCCTGTCCATAAAGCTTTCTTAGCAAAGATACTGGAGTGGGTTGCCAGTTCCTTCTCCAGTGGATGGCGATTTGTCTGACCTCTCTGCCATAACCTGCACATCTTATCTGACCCTACATGGTATAGCTCACAGCTTCATCGAAGTGCACAAGCCCCTTCACCACGACAAGGTAGCGATCCAGAAGGAGACAAAATAACTACTGAGATTAGAAACAAAGTGGTTTGTATATTAAATATCATTAATTCATTTAGATGAATGGCTAATTTTATTTAAGTTACAATATAAGTTACAACTCTGCTTTTTAGTTAACTACTAAATACTACAAATGTATAAATATGTGTATTTACATGTGCATTTAACTGTGATAATTGTCACATTTTAAGTTCCATTCATAGGGGAAGGATCTGTAAATGTGCTGAGATATGGATATCTACTCAGATGTTGGCGTTTCACATTATCCTTGTGAAAGATCTATTGTACCAGATTTCATTATTAATATGTTTGATGGAGAAGTAAACAACACATTACGTTTCATTTATTTCATAGTGTAACACAGTAGGCTTTATTAACTAATATGCATGCCCCCTTCAAATTCAACTTTATTTTACTTTCAGGTCTTGTATATAAGAAAAGCCATATAACTGTTGCATACTGTATGCTGACTACCTTATTAAGCTCCTCCTTCGTCTCCTCCTTCATTTATTTGGCATGGCACGATATACTAGAAGAACACCATAGAATATCAAGTCTATTTATTCCCTCATTTGAAGTTTGATGACTGTAATTCCTACTGCAAGCAACCAAATATGAAAACTAAATGAGGCCTAGAGTAATGTTTTATTCAATCTAAGAATGATAATCCACTGTCTAAGAAAGCAATCAGATATGAGACATTAGCAATTCCTCCTACGTGACTTGGTTTTACTTTACTAAGGGGTTACTACCTTCGGCCAATGCAACTGAAATTTATCTCTCCATATTCAGTGCCTTGCAGAAGTATTCACCCCCTTGGCATTTTTTATGTTTTGTTGCCTCACAATCTGGAATTAACATGGATTGTTTGAGGATTTGCATCATTTAATTTACAGAACATGCCGACAACTTTAAAAAATTTTTTTATTATTTTTGTGAAGCAAACAACAAATAGGACAAAATAATAGAAAAAGTAAATGTGCATAACTATTCACTCTCTCCCCCTAAAATCAATACTTTATGTGACTTCTGAAGGTAATTGGTTGCACCAGAGCTTTTTATGGGCTTCATAACAGAGGGGGTGAATACATACGCACATGCCAATTTTCTGTTTTCTATTTCTAAAAATTACTTTTATGTACCGTATATACTCGAGTATAAGCCGAGTTTTTCAGCCCTTTTTTAAAGGCAAAAAAGGCCCCCTCGGCTTATACTCGAGTCACTCCCCCCCCCCCCCCCTGTGTCTCCCTAACCCCCTGTGTGTCTCTAACCCCCCGTGTGTCTCTAACCCCCCGTGTGTCTCTAACCCCCCGTGTGTCTCTAACCCCTCGTGTGTCTCTCTACCCCCATGTCTCTTTCCCTCCCCCTCCTCAACCTAAACCCCCCTCCTCAGCATAAACCCCCCTCAACCACACTCCTCCACCTAAACCCCCCTAAATACCTCCCCCCTCTCCCCTCACTTACCTGCTTGTGCTCCGGCCTCCGCTCCTTGACCCGGCGCCGGCGCGCATGTAACGTCACATGCGCGCAGCGTCATTAGCATATACCGGGTGCCGGCACCTGGTATATGCTAATGACTCGACGTGCATGTGACGTCCCATGCGAGCCGGCGCCGGGTCAGGGAGCGGAGGCCGGAGCACAAGCAGGTAAGTGAGGGGAGAGGGGGGAGGTATTTAGGGGGGTTTAGGTGGAGGAGGGGGGTTTAGGTTGAGGAGTGGGGTTGAGGAGGGGTATTGGGGTTGAGGGAGGTTGAGGGGGGTTGAGGTTGAGGAGGTGGGTTGGGGTTGAGGGGGGTTGAGGTTGAGTAGGGGGGTTGAGGGGGTTTGAGGTTGAGGAGGGAGGTTGAGGATGGGGGGTTGAGGATGAGGATGGGGGTTGAGGTTGAGGAGGTGGGTTGGGGTTGAGGGGGGTTGAGGTTGAGGAGGGGGGTTGAGGGGGGTTGAGGTTGAGGAGGGAGGTTGAGGATGGGGGGTTGAGGAGGAGGATGGGGGTTGAGGAGGTGGTTGAGGATGGGGGGGTGAGGAGGAAGGCTGAGGAGGGGGTGAGGATGGGGGGGTTGAGGAGGGGTTGAGGAGGGGGATGAGGATGAGGAGGGAGGTTGAGGAGGGGGTTGAGGATGAGGAGGGAGGTTGAGGATGAGGAGGAGGGATTGAGTAGGTGGGTTGAGGATGGGGGGTTGAGGAGAGAGGATGAGGATGGGGGGTTGAGGATGGGGGGGTTGAGGAGGGAGGTTGAGGAGGGGGTTTGGGGTTGAGGGGGGTTGAGGTTGAGGAGGGGGGTTGAGGGGGGTTGAGGTTGAGGAGGGAGGTTGAGGATGGGGGGTTGAGGAGGAGGATGGGGGTTGAGGAGGTGTTGAGGATGGGGGGGTGAGGAGGAAGGTTGAGGAGGGGGTGAGGATGGGGGGGTTGAGGAGGGGTTGAGGAGGGGGATGAGGATGAGGAGGGAGGTTGAGGAGGGGGTTGAGGATGAGGAGGGAGGTTGAGGATGAGGAGGGAGGTTGAGGATGAGGAGGAGGGATTGAGTAGGTGGGTTGAGGATGGGGGGTTGAGGAGAGAGGATGAGGAGGGGAGATTGGGGTTGGGGGGTTGAGGTTGAGGAGGATTGAGATTGAGGAGGGTTGAGACTGAGGAGGGGGTTGAGGAGGGGGTTGAGGATGAGGATGGGGGGGTTGAGGAGGGGTTGAGGATGGGGGGGTTGAGGAGGGAGGTTGAGGAAGGGGTTGAGGAGGGAGGTTGAGGAAAGAGTTGAGGAGGGAGGTTGAGGATGCGGAGGGAGGTTGAGGATGAGGAGGAGGGCTTGAGGAGGGGGGTTGAGGTTGAGGAGGGGGGTTGAGGATGGGGGTTGAGGATGGGGGGTTGAGGAGAGAAGATGAGGATGGGGGGTTGAGAAGGGGGATTGAGGATGTGGGGTTGAGGATGGGGGGTTGAGGAGAGAGGATGAGGATGGGGGGGTTGAGGAGGGGGATTGAGGATGGGGGGGTTAAGGAGGGGGTTGAGGATGAGGAGGGAGGTTGAGAAGGGGTTTGAGGATGAGGAGGGAGGTTGAGGATGAAGAGGGAGGTTGAGGAGGGAGGTTGAGGATGAGGAGGGAGGATGAGGAGGGAGGATGAGGAGGGAGGCTGAGGATGCAGAGGGAGGTTGAGGATGAGGGGGAGGGGTTGAGGAGGGGGGTTGAGGTTGAGGAAGGGGGTTGAGGATGGGGGGTTGAGGATGGGGGGTTGAGGAGAGAGGATGAGGATGGGGGTTGAGAAGGGGGTTTGAGGATGGGGGCTTGAGGATGGGGGGTTGAGGAGAGAGGATGAGGATGGGGGGTGAGGAGGGGGATTGAGGATGGGGGGTTGAGGAGGGAGGTTGAGGAGGGGGTTGAGGATGAGGAGGGAGGTTGAGAAGGGGGTTGAGGATGAGGAGGGAGGTTGAGGATGTGGAGGGAGGATGAGGAGGGAGGTTGAGGATGCGGAGGGAGGTTGAGGATGAGGAGGAGGGCTTGAGGAGGGGGGTTGAGGTTGAAGAGGGGGGTTGAGGATGGGGGTTGAGGATGGGGGTTGAGGAGAGAAGATGAGGATGGGGGGTTGAGAAGGGGGATTGAGGATGTGGGGTTGAGGATGGGGGGTTGAGGAGAGAGGATGAGGATGGGGGGGTTGAGGAGGGGGATTGAGGATGGGGGGGTTGAGGAGGGGGTTGAGGATGAGGAGGGAGGTTGAGAAGGGGTTTGAGGATGAGGAGGGAGGTTGAGGATGAGGAGGGAGGTTGAGGAGGGAGGTTGAGGATGAGGAGGGAGGATGAGGAGGGAGGATGAGGAGGGAGGCTGAGGATGCAGAGGGAGGTTGAGGATGAGGGGGAGGGGTTGAGGAGGGGGGTTTAGGTTGAGGAAGGGGGTTGAGGATGGGGGGTTGAGGATGGGGGGTTGAGGAGAGAGGATGAGGATGGGGGGTTGAGAAGGGGGATTGAGTATGGGGGCTTGAGGATGGGGGGTTGAGGAGAGAGGATGAGGATGGGGGGTGAGGAGGGGGATTGAGGATGGGGGGGTTGAGGAGGGAGGTTGAGGAGGGGGTTGAGGATGAGGAGGGAGGTTGAGAAGGGGGTTGAGGATGAGGAGGGAGGTTGAGGATGTGGAGGGAGGATGAGGAGGGAGGTTGAGGATGCGGAGGGAGGTTGAGGATGAGGAGGAGGGCTTGAGGAGGGGGGTTGAGGTTGAGGATGGGGGTTGAGGATGGGGGTTGAGGATGGGGGGTTGAGGAGAGAGGATGATGATGGGGTGGTTGAGAAGGGGGATTGAGGATGGGGGGTTGAGGATGGGGGGTTGAGGAGAGAGGATGAGGATGGGGGGTTGAGGAGGGGGATTGAGGATGGGGGGGTTGAGGAGGGGGTTGAGGATGAGGAGGGAGGTTGAGAAGGGGGTTGAAGATGAGGAGGGAGGTTGAGGATGAGGAGGGAGGTTGAGGAGGGAGGTTGAGGAGGGAGGTTGAGGATGAGGAGGGAGGATGAGGAGGGAGGCTGAGGATGCAGAGGGAGGTTGAGGAGGAGGGGTTGAGGAGGGGGGTTGAGGTTGAGGAAGGGGTTTGAGGATGGGGGGTTGAGGATGGGGGGTTGAGGAGAGAGGATGAGGATGGGGGGTTGAGAAGGGGGATTGAGGATGGGGGTTGAGGAGAGAGGATGAGGATGGGGGGGTGAGGAGGGGGATTGAGGATGGGGGGTTGAGGAGGGAGGTTGAGGAGGGGGTTGAGGATGAGGAGGGAGGTTGAGAAGGGGGTTGAGGATGAGGAGGGAGGTTGAGGATGTGGAGGGAGGATGAGGAGGGAGGTTGAGGAGGGAGGTTGAGGATGAGGAGGGAGGATGAGGAGGGAGGTTGAGGATGAGGAGGGAGGTTGAGGATGAGGAGGGAGGTTGAGGAGTGGGGTTGAGGAGGGTGATAAGGGAGGGGGGAAGAGACACAGGGAAGGGAGAGTGGAGAAGAGACACAGGAAAGGGAGAGGGGAGAAGAGACATGGAGAGAGAGCTGGACACAGAGGGCACAAGAGGGACACAGGGGGCAGCACATTTCCCACCCTTGGCTTATACTCGAGTCACTCATTTTACCCAGTATTTTGTGGTAAAATGGTTGCTTCGGCTTATACTCTGGTCGGCTTATACTCGAGAATATACAGTATATATTTTTCTCATTTAGCTTCACCAACCTAGACTATTGTGTTCTGATCCATCACATGAAATTCAGATTAACAAAACATTGAACAAAATAGGTAAAACGTCAAGGGGGATGAATAATTTTGCAAGGCACTGTATTCTGATCACAGTTCTCTATGGTGTGGTAAGTATTCTGCTACCTGAGTTTTTCATATTCCCACTTGTCTGTTAATTTCCTGACTTTGTTTGAGCTCTGCCTATACATTGCCCTCTTGACCTCAGTTTTGGATATTTACCTATGCATGAACACAGACTACCTCTGATCCTGATTCTGGATACTAAGTCCACACCTGATATTGAACTGTGCTTGGACTATCTGTACTAATCCTGAAATTGAGTCCCTCCATTTTTGTTGGTCAAGTGCGTATGTTTCTCAAATAGTATTTGCACAGTTATATTCAGGTGAAAATAAGGGGTCAAGCAAACAAGGTCAGGTTGAAATACATAAACACACTCCACTATGACCATACTGGTTCAGGGAAGGGCTGCTTATTATAGGAAATGAGCCAGAGCAGCTGCTGCAATCAGTGAAAAAATGTCCTGGCTACTTAAAGTGAATTAGGAAGGTTGTTTATTGGAATACCAGGTGCATCCACTTAGGGAGAATCTGGCCAGTTTCCATTCATGACCACAGGGAGCAATGCAATAGCTGAACACCATTCACAAATTGACAAAACATGATAGTATTGTAGACTTTCATTTAATTTTCCATTACCAGATTTTTTTTCTTTTTCATATTATACTATACTTTTATATTTATATATGCAGTGGTATGACTATATATGGAGTTTGTAAGTGTCTTGTGGTCCACCAATAGTTATCTTGAAGCAGCAGTCAGAACATTAATGTGATGTGAAACAGTTTGGGTATAGTGTGGTAGGGAAAGAAGGACTTGGGTTATGAAGTAAATATTTACCAGCTGTTTCACGGCTGATCATTCTGCCTTATGGAAACATTTAACAGCTTGAAATCAAAGTAAATGAACGTGTAAATCAATAGGAATAGTTGATAGTTGTCTAAGAATGGACGTTAAATTGGAGAAATTTAGCATTTTGACATAACTGTCCTTCATGAAAAGAAAAAAAACACACAAACCAGCTGCCTCCTGAAACAAAAACAATGAAAGCAAACAAACATGTTTTAACTTGAAATAAAATGGGACATGTCATTTTGTAGGATTTATTATACCTTTAAAGGTCTAATTAGAGCAACTTTTCTACTGTAGTGTCTAGAGCAATATGGAAGACACTGGGGCGTTGGTAAAGGAGTGCAACGCTCAATGTTTCACTGTATTCACCAATACTTTATTATAATGAGCTCTACAAATCCATAATGTCCATAATGACAAAATGATCAAGCATAACATTATAGCAGAGAAAGGTCCAGAAGTAATATATTTATTATGTCCAAACACCATCACTACAGATGTCCCAAATAGTTTGCCGGCGGACTGTTCCCGGCGAACATAGCATGTTCGCGTTTGCGGCGAACTGCGAACATATGCGATATTCGACCCGCCCCCTATACTTTATCATTGAGCAAACTTTGACCCTGCATGTCACAGTCAGCAGACACATTCCAGCCAATCAGCAGCATACACTCCCTTCCAGAGCCTTCTAACTCATGGACAGCAGCCATTTTGGAATCATAACTAACTTGCAGTCTTACTGAGAGGAGGCTGAGTGTAGGTGATACTGCATCAATAGGGAAAACCATAGCTAGGCTACTGTACACAGTGTGCAATACAGTCCTGAAGGACTCTTTTGATCTCTGCTGCAAGGACACCCCTGTGTCTCTTCCCCCCCTTATCATCATCCTCCCCTCACCTTAGCACCCAACCCTAATAACCCTCACACTTATCCCTAACACCTAACCCTCACACCTAACCCTAACACCCCTTACACTTATCCCTAAAACCCCTCACCCTAACCTTAACACCCCTCACACTTATCCCTAACACCCCTCACACTAACCCTAACACCCCTCACACTTATCCCTAACACCCCTCACCCTAACCCTAACACCCCTCACACTTATCCCTAACACCTAACACTAACACCTAACCCTAACACCCCTTACACTTATCCCTAACACCCCTCACCCTAACCCTATCACCCCTCACACTTATCCCTAACACCCCTCACCCTAACCCTAACACCCCTCACACTTATCCCTAACACCTAACCCTAACACCTAACCCTAACACCCCTTACACTTATCCCTAACACCCCTCACCCTATTCCTAACACCCCTCACACTTATCCCTAACACCTAACCCTAACACCTAACCCTAACACCCCTCACACTTATCCCTAACACCCCTCACCCTAACCCTAACACCCCTCACACTTATCCCTAACACCCCTCACCCTAACACCTATCCCTAACACCCCTCACCCTAAACCTAACACTCCTCACACTTATCCCTAACACCCCTTACCCTAACCCTAACACCCCTCACACTTATCCATAAAACCTCTCACCCTAACCCTAACACCCCTCACACTTATCCCTAACACCCCTCACCCTAACCCTAACACCCCTCACACTTATCCCTAACACCCCTCACCCTAACACCTAACACCCTCACACTTATCCCTAAACCCCTTACCCTAACACCCCTCACAATTATCCCTAACACCCCTCACCCTAACCCTAACACCCCTCACACTTATCCCTAACACCTAACCATAACACCTAACCCTAACACCCCTTACACTTATCCCTAACACCCCTCACCCTAACCCTAACACCCCTCACACTTATCCCTAACACCTAACCCTAACACCCCTCACCCTAACACCCCTTACACTTATCCCTAACACCCCTCACCCTAACCCTAACACCCCTCACACTTATCCCTAACACCCCTCACCCTAACCCTAACACCCCTCACACGTATCCCTAACACCTAACCCTAACACCTAACCCTAACACCCCTTTCACTTATCCCTAACACCCCTCACCCTAACCCTAACACCCCTCACACTTATCCCTAACACCCCTCACCCTAACCCTAACACCCCTCACACGTATCCCTAACACCTAACCCTAACACCTAACCCTAACCCCCCTTACACTTATCCCTAACACCCCTCACCCTAACACCCCTCACACTTATCCATAACACCTAACCCTAACACCTAACCCTAACACCCCTCACACTTATCCCTAACACCCCTCACCCTAACACCCCTCACACTTATCCCTAACACGCCTCAACCTAACCCTAACACCCCTCACACTTATCCCTAAGACCTAACACCCCTTACACTTATTCCTAACATGCCTCACCCTAACACCCCTTACACTTATCCCTAACACCCCTCACCCTAACACCCCTCACACTTATCCCTAGCACCCCTCACCCTAACACGTAACCCCCTCACCCTTATCCCTAACACCCCTTACCCTAACACCCCTCACACTTATCCCTGTGTCTCTTCCCCCCCCCCCTTATCATCAAGGGAGGGGGAGGATGATGAGGGAGGGGGGAACAGACCCAGGGGAGGATGATGAGGGAGGGGGGAAACAGACACAGGGGAAGATGATGAGGGAGGGGGGAAAGAGATACAGGGGAGGATGATGAGGGAGGTTGGAGGATGATGAGGGAGGGGGGATGAGACACAGGGCAGGGTGATGAGGAAGGGGGGAAAGAGACACAGGGGAGGATGATGAGGGAGGGGGGTAGAGACACAGGGGAGGATGATGAGGGAGGGGGAAAGAGACACAGGGGAGGATGATGAGGGAGGGAGTAAAGAGATACAGGGGAGGATGATGAGGGAGGGGGGATGAGACACAGGGGAGGGTGATGAGGAAGGGGGCAAAGAGACACAGGGGAGGATGATGAGGGAGGGGGGAAAGAGATACAGGGGAGGATGATGAGGGAGGGGGTAAAGAGATACAGGGGAGGATGATGAGGGAGGGGGTAAAGAGATACAGGGGAGGATGATGATGGAGGTGGGAGGATGATGAGGGAGGGGGGATGAGACACAGGGGAGGGTGATGAGGAAGGGGGCAAAGAGACACAGGGGAGGATGATGAGGGAGGGGGTAAAGAGATACAGGGGAGGATGATGATGGAGGGGGGAAGAGACACAGGGGAGGATGATGAGGGAGGGGGTAAAGAGATACAGGGGAGGATGATGAGGGAGGTGGGAGGATGATGAGGGAGGGGGTATGAGACACAGGGGAGGGTGATGAGGATGGGGGGAAAGAGACACAGGGGAGGATGATGAGGGAGGGGGTAAAGATATACATGGGAGGATGATGATGGAGGGGGATGTTAGGTTATTTATGCCCTTTATGGATTAAAACCAGACTCTGCATCAACTATGTAATTTTCCGTGGGAGTTTTGACATGGATCCCCCTCCGGCATGCCACAGTCTAGGTGTTAGTCCCCATAAAACAACTTTTCCATCACTATTGTGGCCAAAAAGAGTCCCTGTGGGTTTTAAAATCCGCCTGCCCATTAAAGTCTATGGCGGTTTGCCGGATTCGCCGGGTCGCGAACATTTGCGGCGGTTCGGGTTCGCGGTTCACGAACAGAAAATGTTATGTTCGCAACATCACTAACCATCACATTTTTGATTTTTGTTATATTGAGATAAAAAAATTGTTTAGAATTAGTTAAGCAAAGTAACAGCTTCTGTTATAAAAATACAGGTCCAATAATACATTATTAATTGCAATATATTGAGATATAGATACAGTGGGCTACCAATACAGTGATATGCTCTTACTACAAGCTTATTATAGCACATTAATTAGGGTGTATTTTCAAACAACATGACTTGGATTGAATCAATAGTAGGAATAGTAGGAACCTTTTCCTGGTATAAGGCTAACACTTGAAAATCATAATAATTTCATAATCTAGATATTCTGTGTATTGGATTTAATGTTGACCACAATATTTAGTGAAGATAATGAAAGTTAAGTTTGAACTACTTCGTTACATCATTTCTCACTATCTATTGGTAAATAAACCATTTTGCATGACATTATGAATAGCTGGACTATGGATGAATTAATCTTTAGTAATTATGAAGTATGAAGTTTTCAGGTTGATAGAGAAGACAAGAAACCCTAGTTTTGTGCACGTTAATGTGAAATGTATCAGTTTGGAAATCCACCATGTTGTGTATTATTAGAAAGTTCTTACAAAATGTACTTTTTTAGAATTACTCTATAGAATGTATGTATTTCCATCTATCCACTCTTTTTCAGATAATGTAAGATCTGAACAATGTGCTTTGTGCAATGACTGCAGTTTGTTATATTGATAAAGTGTCTATGACTTAATTTACTTAATTCCTTTACTTTACACCTGAAGCTTTGTGACACTGATGTGTTTGCCAGATTGGTAGCTTTGTCAATATTTGATCATTCCAGTAGTAGGTTCTATATTTTGTACACTGCAGGGCAGAATTGCTACTATTATTATTTTTCTGCTGTATGGACCAAAGAAATTAAATAAGCATCTGACTTGCCTTTCAAATTCCCTTGTTAATCATTTTAATGGTGTGCAATGACATGCAACAGACATATCGATTTCAGTCCAAAAGAACAGGCAAAATGCCTAAAAAAATATAATTTGTCAAAGGTTTATATTGTAAAGTACTGTTCACCATATAATAAAATGAATGTGAAGTTGTTGTGAAGTTTTTGCATACATATATGCTGTCTCTGATCTAAAAAAATATTTTTTACAAATGATTTGAAATTTATGAAGGAATCAAACATTCAACAAAAGAATAATAAAATATTTCTACTACTACTATTCCTACTACAACTAATAATAATATGTTTTAAAAGGACAGTTTTGTTATACATAGCTAATTTTCATGTAAACCTGAGTGCATAACGCCCTTTAGATCTACTTTCTAACCAAAATGACTGCCGCCATCTTGATGACCTCTTGGGGGTTGGAAACAGGTAGCTTAATTGGAGGATGAAAATCTAATATTTGAAAGTAAATTTAATATTGATTATTGCTTTTATGATATCATAAAATGGGAATGGGAATTTTGATAATCACTGTGTTGTGCTGCACCCTCTTTTTTTTCTTTTTTAATGTGGCCTTTTCTGAGGTTGTGTCTGCTTTTTTATTTTGCTGTTTTATGGAGGAATGCCTTGCAGGCACTCCTCTTATTCAGTTTGTAGGTCTTGTTTACTTCAAAACAACTCTGTGTATTAGAGAGATTTTGTTAAACAGAGCAAATACTGTGTTTTTATATACATGGAGCAATTTCTGTTTTTTAAGGACCTTATAGGATCTTAAAAGATGTTGGCCTATATGTACTGTATGTCAGTTGTTTAGGAAATGTAAAAGTTGTTTTCTATTCCTTTTGGCTTTAGATAATATAATAATACATTGATAAGAAATAGTTGTGTTATTTTTCATATTAAAAATAAAGAGAGAAAGTTAGTTAATTTAAAATATTTTACTTAAAATGAAATTGAGAAAATCACTGAAAACTTGTATTACTAAAATTATAAAGTATAGTTAAGGTTGCAGCATATAATAGAGACATGTAAGGTCAAAAAATGCAGGATTTTGCGAACTTAAGGTTGCACTCAACCTCAATTTTCCTCCCTGCAAAGGTTTTCCCATTAGATCATTCATGATATCATCAATGACATTAAGTGAAATCATTCATGTCATTATATATGATATAAATAATGACATCAGCTATGGAACCACATATAATATGAACAATTATATCATCAATGATTTTACTGATGACATCACACTATACCCCTATGATATCACTTAATGATAACTATATGATAACATCATAATTACTATAATAAACTATACATTATTTTTAATTTATGCAACACAAAATAAGGAAAATATAGATATTTAAAACAAATGATACTAGTAATACTTTAATGCCGTTTTTTGCAAATAATATTTTAATATATGTATATATATATATATATATATATATATATATATATATATATATATTTATATCTATATACAAATTGGATAACATGTATACAATTCAAGTTAATATATCATAATTCATAAAGTTGCAGAACACTATGTATAATGGATAATTTATAAATATATTTAAGCACACTTTCACAATAGCATGTATATAACTCGATCCAGCATAATTAAAGTGAGACACTTAGGTGGGCATAGTCTGCTATTTGATAAGCAAGTTCTCTCCAGGTACACATATTAGCATAATACTGATACTAATGTAGTCATATTGTCTCAGTTATTGTACACAAGGCACTTAGTTCATTTTATATTAAGGTTCCAATATACCAAATTAGGGTGCTAGACAATCTCTTCAGTGGAATTAAAATGTTGATTAAATGTGACTTTCAATATGAGGAGTCATCAAATATTTATAATGAAATATTACCACTGTTGTAAAAAAAATCATACATAATCATTATGCAGAGCTCAAAGCTGCCGTGAAAAAGAGAATAATAAAATATTATAGAAAGGAAATAATCAGAAAACTATGAGATACAGGGAATATAACCTTTAAGTGATCAAATATAGCATTTTTTGTTTATTACTGTGATTAAGAATTAGACATTCTAATAATAGAAAACTATATATCCAATATCATAGATTCTATTATAATTAATAAAATACATTAAAATCTATTAATTATTGCTGAAATCGAAATTGTCTTGGCAATCTTCTTATAGCCTAGGCAATCCTTATTTTGAGCAACAATTTTTTTTGTTCAGATACTCTGAGAGTTCTTTGCCATGAGGGGCCATGTTGAACTTCCAGTGACCAGTATGAGAGAGTGTGAGAGCAATAAACCCAAATTTAACATACCTGCCCCCCATTCACACCTGAGACCTTGTAACACTAACAAGTCACATGACACCGAGGAGGAAAAAAGGCTAATTGGGCCCAATTTAGACATTTCCACTTATGGGTGTACTCACTTTTGTTGCCAACGGTTTAGAAATTAATGGTGGTGTGTTGAGTTATTTTGAGGGGACAGCAAATTTACACTGTTATACATACTGTACCCTTACTACTTTACATTGTAGCAGAGTGTCATTTCTTCAGTGTTGTCACATGAAAATATATAATAAAATATTTACAGAAATGTGAGGGGTGCACTCACTTTTTTTAGATACTGTATATATATATAGTATATAAATAGTACATTTCATCATGACCAATGAAATCAGACATCCAAGCCCGTAACTCGTAAATGAAGCCTGAAGGACTTTGAAAAATGGTGGTTGGGTGTCAATTATGAGTTACGGGCTGGAGGTAAATGAAGCCCATAGGATCTTGAAATCCAACCTCCAAGCCCGTAGGACTTTGGATGGAAATTAAACATGAAATAAAGTATTTTATTTTGGCAATTTGCAAGCTTGAGAATGTTGTGCTATTAATTCTAGTGTCATCCATTGTGTTTCCCATCATTTACAGTGCTGTATTTCATTTTTATTTGATTGTAAAGTGCTCTGTACATGTCATTAAGCCCTTTGCAAGTCCTCCTTGGTACTCTGAACTTGTGGTTAAATTTTGGCCTTTTGCAGGCTTGATGGAGTGGTTAGAGATTTGCGATTTTAGCCTTGCAAAAGTATAAGATCAAAGGCTCGGAGAGCATTCACTTGAGATTTAAAAAATCAATATGAATCGCAGCTCGGAGCCCGTAACTCAATCGGAGCCCGCAAAACAAAGCCAATTGAATAGCAAATTAAGTTAAGGGCTCCATTTCTGAGCCCGGATCTCCCGAAAGCCTCAATTGAATGAGGCTCATGGTCTATTATTCGGGGTTTAAATCAGTGTTTCACAACTTTTTTTTAGCAGCTTGACATACATCAATAAGACAAATATTACACTCATTATTGTAGCTGTTACTAACTTACAAGCATATTCACTATTATTATAATCTTACTAGGAAAGTTTACATGTCTATATATAAGAATGTATACCCTCTCACTGTATTTTCCCTAAAAGTCTAAGACTTATTCATTCATCCTCTTTAAATACATCTACCCTATCAAGTTGATCTCCCCATTCAAGTCACATTCCCCCTATCCCATGAAGACTACCATAACTCCGTCCAGTTCACCCCTTTATTTTATACTGTTTTTCTACACCCATACTTCTCTATTGTAAGAAATCTTTGCTACTATTTTCAAAGACAGTACATTTCCAGGTGGAAAGAGGTAGTTAAATACTAAACCATGGGCATCTTTTTTTGTCTCAAATGTCACAGCCATTTATTTTGGTCAACCAGTCATCACTGATTCAGCTTGAAATGGAACACTCTTCTCTTCATAAAAATGGTAGAAGACATAATTCCTTCATGCTCCCCTCCACTTGAGCCCTGGAAACAGCCTAGTGGTTGAAATCCTATGGTCTTAGGCATTGATGATGCTAAATTCACTTTGCTTGATAAAGCAATATTTTATATATGCAATAACTGTATTCATTTTCTTAATTATACAATTCTAATGATTGTTTTATGCTGACACATTTTTGTATTTGCCTAAAGTTTAGATTCAATATCTGAATGTAACTGACAAAGTACAAGCGAACCAGACATTTTGAAAATGTAACTTTATTTGTTACAAAAAAACATAATGGAGATGATCCCTTTTGATTACTTTATGAGCTTCCAAGGCCAAAAACCCTTCTGATTTCCATGTTATGGAATAAAATCTGCAATATTAGGCATTTTGTACAATACTTCACATATTCATTAGGTTTTCTTAATAAAAAAAAATGCTGGGACATTTCAGTAAATACATGATGTTTCTATTCCAAAAGATGTTAAATTGATCAATGGCGCTCATTGTGAGCTTCTCCCCCCCTCAACTTTATGGGCCTTTACGGGCTTTGCCGCTCATTGTAGGCCTTTGCAAACCCTCAACTTGCGGGCCTCGCGATGAACGCCTACTCAACTCATTTTTCTTCAAGTATCCTCGTATTGTGCTCCTTGAAACAACCACACCGTCTTTTTTCAGAGCAGCCTGTATTCATCCTGAGGTTACCTGTGGGTTTTTCTTTGTATTCTGAACAATTCTTCTGGCTTTGGAGATCTTTTTATATCCTTTTGCATCTTTATGAAGTTCCATTACCTTGTTACACATTCTTTTGACAGTTCTTCTCTGCTCCCCATGGCTCAGCATCTAGCCTGCTCAGTGCATACACGTGAGAGCTAACAACCTCATTGACTATTTATACACAGACACTAATTGCAAGTTAAAAAGCCACAGGTGTGAGAAATTAAACTTTGATTGTCATTTTAACCTGTGTGTGTCACCATGTGTGTCTTTAACAAGGCTAAACATTCAAGGGTATGTACATTTTTGATCAGGACCATTTGGGTGATTTCTGTTATCATTATGATTCAAAAAGGAGCCAAACAACTATTTGATAATAAGTGGTTTCATATGGTCACTATTTTTCAATAAAATAATTTTTTTCTTTTACATAAATAGTCATATTTTCAAAATAAATTCCAGAATTTCACAATTTTTGCCAGTATATGCAAACTTTTGAGAACAACTGTTTTCCCCTCACCCATGGACTAGAACATTTCCTTAATTCATTTTTATTATTTTGTACATTGCCGGATTGCGAGTATGATTGATGTTTAACCTCCATGTTTTTTTTTCAATTATTATTCATTAGTTTTTAATAGATTGAAATCATGTTACATGAAGGGTGAAGCATATCGAAAACCTTGACATCATCAATATTGCATACAAATTCAATGTACTTGTTTCCACTTATACAACTTTGTATCTTCTAAGGTTTGCCCAGATTCTATCTCAGACCCAACATGGTTCCCTGTTGTTAGTTGCAACCATCCAATGCAGGTTTGCAAGCCACCCTCTTTATTGAGAAAGCATTAATGCATGGGGGAACCAACCCAGTCCACGTCTTTTATTTGTCTTACTTAAAACCACTCTTACATAAAATTATTAGTCACTTCAGTTCACTTCAGTTACTTACAGTTATTTAGGATTCTTGCCAGTATATTATGGTTAAGGTAGCCTCTGTCGGTATTCCTCCAGGAGACTTCCCATTTTTACATGTCCCAATTTTCCGGGAGGTCTACCTCCCACCCTCTTAATGTATTTTTAATTGTTTTAGGTTTTTGGGGAGTTGTATATATATTAAATGCCACTAATTATTCCTTTGGCTGTGGGGTTATTAAGGCAACTTTGGGATAACCAGGTCTTCCTGGAAAGGCTTTGGATTCTAACAAGGGAGTTATTACAGTAAAGTGTTTAAATCTACACAGGTTATAGTGTTCATGAATAGAAAGATTGAATGTGCCCATGAGTGTCTTAGTATTCATAAGCTTTCCATACTGTTTCTAAGTCCATAGGCTGTCTAAACCCTCAGATTTCCACCAATGTACTGAAGCTTTGCTTAAACCCTCAGGAGATTGTGGGTGGTTGATGGTCGGGGTCAGATGCAACGGATTTGAAAATAGTGTTGTATGCCTTCCAGCCCATTTCCAGCATTGTAAGTTGTGGTTTATTACTGGGTGCCTAATTTTATTAACTTGATCTGTAATTTTGTCAAGGCAAATTAGGGCGTCCCAAGAATAAGGAACTAGAAGGCTCTCCTCCCTGAACATCCATGACCCTTGATCTTGGGGTGAATGAATAATAGGAATAAAGGAGAGCTGGGCTGCTCTTAGATTTCCACCAATGTACTGAAGCTTTGCTTAAACCCTCAGGAGATTGTGGGTGGTTGATGGTCGGGGTCAGATGCAACAGATTTGAAAATAGTGTTGTATGCCTTTAAGCCCATTTCCAGCATTGTATGTTGTGGTTTATTACTGGGTGCCTAATTTTATTAACTTGATCTGTAATTTTGTCAAGCCAAATTAGGGTGTCCCAAGAATAAGGAGCTAGAAGGCTCTCCTTCCTGAACACCCATGTCCCTTGATCTTGGGGTGAGTGAATAATAGGATTAAAGGAGAGCTGGGCTGCTCTATAATATTTTCTTAAATCTGGAAGTGATAATCCCCCTTTTGACGTATGTTTAAACAGTACATTTTTATTAATTCTTGCTGGCTTAGCAGGCCAAATAAACTTGGTTACCTTCCTTTGAAAATCTTTCAATTCTATCTGGTTTATAGGTAGGGGGGAGAGATCTAAAGAGATACAGAAGCTTTGAGAGAACATTAATTTTAAAGGCATTAATTCTAGCTAGCCAGGATATGGATGCTTAGACCATTTCGCTAAGTCAAGGCTTAAGGATTTTAGGAGGAAGTGACAGTTTTCCCTATATAAGGTTCCCAAACTAGAGGCGATTTTAAGACCTAGATACTTAATGTGGTTAGGTACCGAGTTAAAGCAATATTGTTCCTTTAGTCTTTGTTTAAGATGATTGGGCATTGAGATGGCTAGTGCCTCTGTTTTGTCCATTTTTATACATAAGGCTGAAATAAGGCCAAATTCCAGGAGTTTTCCCATTAGATTGCCTAAGGAACCGACTGGGTCTGATAGAGCACACAGGATGTCATGAGTGGACAAAGATATTTTATAATGATGATGTCTGACTTTCAAGCCCTTAACCGCCGGCTCTGCTCTATTGGCCTGCGCCAGAGGTTCCATTGCCAAATCGAACAGCAAAGGCGAAAGTGGACAGCCTTGCCTGGTACCTCTAAGTATATAAATTTTCGTTTTATTGGACCTGGCAGCTTCAGATGCGCTATAGGGTAGCTGTAGTATACAGTATTTTCAACAGATTTAGAAATTGCCCTTGAATGCCAAATTTGATCAGAACAACTTTTAGGTACTCCCAGTCTACCATATCAAAAGCCTTTTACTTCAATACTTTTTATTATTCAGGATAACCACAAATCAAATAACAATAAGTCCTTTCAAACAACGGTGTCAATGTAGAAGAGCAAAAGTTACACAATCTTGCCAAAATAACCCTATAATTTTTATAGTCCCTAATATAAATGTCAATAATAACAAAATATTAGCTAAGAGAGTTATGTATTCTAATTATCCTTCAATCTTCTTAATTTTGTAGGCTTAATAGAAAAATCAAACAAATAACTAATAAGAGAAATAGCTAGGGAAACATCTAGATATTTATAAACATATATTTAGTTCACCCGGCTGCCTTCTCAAAAGGTTAGATCCCTATCACAACCCCAAGGGGTAGTCCAGAGCTTTTGATACTGCTGAGCTAATGGATGAATGCTCATATTATACAAATAAACTATGTACATAAAAACATAATAAGTTGATACATTTATGACTCATTACCCTGGTAGGATGTATTACAAAATCAAAGGAGGAAAGTGGTTGCTTGACCCCCCCTGATTTCACCCCGAGTTGCACTAGGGTAAATGTAAATATTAAATTCATAATCCAGACTGTCCGAGAGCACCCAGGTCTCCTGCTTCCCATCATTCAGTACATCGAAAAGGTCTATCAAATGCCTTTTAGACTTCTAAGGCTAATAGACATAATGATGTTTTAGAAGAACGAACCTGGTGTATTGTATTAATGATCTTTCATAAATTGTCCTTAGCCTGCCTATATGGGATGAACCCCACCTGATCTTTATGTATCAGCCGGGGTAAAAAGGTTGCAAATCTGACAGCCATAATCTTTGCTAGGATTTTGATGTCTCCATTGAGAAGGGAAATGGGTCTGTAGTTTTTATTTTCCAAACTACCTTTCCCTTTTTTTTGGAAGCAGGACTATCTCCGCCTGGTTTATTTCCAGCGGTAGCAGATTGCCTTCTAGTACCGAATTGAAAAGAGCAGCTAAATGAGGCACCAATTGAGCTTGGAACTTCTTATTGTATGCATTAGAGAAGCCATCAGGCCCTGAGGCTTTACCAGTCTTAAGACCCTGGATCACTTTTTTTAATTTCCTCCATTGTAATATTAGCATAAAGACTGTCCAGTTCCAGGTCTATCTTAGGAAGGTCACATGAGGTTAAAAAATGAATGAATGCTGTATTCCGTTGACAAATTGGAAGAGGCGTATAGTTTTTGACAACATTTTAAAAATGCCTCCTGTATTTTTGTAGGATTATATGTAATTAGACCTGTGTCTGTCTTAATGGTGCAAATTTTAGCTTGCCTGACTTTAGACCTTAGTTTTTGGCCAGTAAGGTTCCAGGCTTATTTGCCATGGTAAATAACCTCCATGTTTTAATGATGTCATGATGATGGTCTCATTTACTGTTGGCTGTTTCTAAATTGGTAGTTACAGCCTTGCTTAATTGATCATGATCACACTCTGAAATGCTACTTCCAATTGCATGGTTTACGGTTTAGGCTTTCGGCCCTTAAATTGCAGGCTTTTTCAATTGAATCGTTCTTTAATTGTAGAAAATTTCAAGCCTGCATACATACAGCCTGTATACTGTAAACTGCGGGCTAGCAATTGAATAGGGGCCAAAGTGTGCACACGGTATAAACAGAGAAACCCAGTTAATAGTTTATATTCACAATGGTCTGTTACAAAGCATTTTGATTAGAAATCAAGCCAGGGCTGCCTAAAAAATAAGTGTCATACAAATCCCCCCTCCCATGCATTATTAACTTTATTCTCTGTCCCTAGTACCTCTATAATGTCCCTGCTTCCACGTCCAATTTTCTCCTTTCTTTTTTCTATTTATTTTTCTTCCCTTCACCCCTAAATACTGAAAAATGTGAAAGCTCAGGAGCTAGATTACACAAAACCTTGTTGACATATTAGTATATATGTGCTTTATTGTATAATTATTACATTGGGTACTGCACCCTATTTGCAAGATATTGTTTTACTATGTCATATCTGTACAATTGTTTTCTTCTCCTGTGGTATTCTCAATACAATTAAAAGTAAAAAAATAAGCAACATATTTTTTTAACATAAATAAAGAAAAGGGAAGAGAGCAAATAAAGAACTATCTTGTATTTGTTACTTGCACGATGGAAGGCTACTTAAGAATTGAAGAAGTGCTATATAAGCAGAATAAAAACAAATAGAAAACATGCTTCATCTAGAAAATGTACTTATTTGCAGTTATGCTGCTGTGGAATTTGCTCATTAGTTTGCAAGGCCACAAATTTAAAGTTTTTTATTTTTACTTTTTAAAAACATTTTGCTGGTTATCAAGTTTAGTTTAAAAGGTCATATAGAAAAATATTGATCACAGAGGTCCTTTAATACTGGGAATTCATGCCTCCTAAACAAGATAAGAAATGAATCATGTTATTTACACCGCACCTCTTGAATATAAGTTGCTTCTAAGAATCTTATTCATAAAAATGTCAGTGTGACCCCAAAAGCACTTTTTGTACAGGTCTATTATTTTTGTGCAGCATCTATATTTGTTCAGAACACTGTTAACTAAATGTTACACCTTGGCTACAGGACTGCAACCTGCTGATTTTTTTTCTTACTGAATTTGTTTTTAGCTGTTATTTCTTTTAAACAGTGCAAAAGCCTTTGTGGAAAGAACTTAAAAACACTTTAGAAGAAAATATCAATTTTTGCCTCTCTCTAAAATTGGCCAAACATTTTGAGGATTTTTACACAATAGTGCGCTCTCATCAAGAATGTCAGAAAAAATGTGCAACCACTACTTACTTTCCATTGCAGTAGCTTTTATCTACAAGACATTATTATACAGTTTATTTTCTAAAAATAAATGGTCTTTCCTATATTCAGTGTACAGAATATATAACAATATAGGTATAATTCATCATTTCCACGGAGATCCCTACAGGCTAATTTTGTATGCATGGAAAAAGAGAAGGCAAATTAGCTGCCTATGGTCAGATGGACTGTGATTCCCAGTCCAGTTTCATAACCAAACTCCCTATGCTTACTGATGTGTATTTAGAATTATTCCATGTATATTTATGAAAATGTATTTCACTCTTACATTAGTCATTAGTAGGCAACTGTTTACATAAGTAATGCAGTGTGAAAAAAAATGAACTGTGTTTCTTTCTCTCACTTTCTAATATGGCTTGTGCCTCAAACTGAAAGACAAAGGCTATATATGGATCCGCAATGCAAGTGACAGGGAATAGACTGTGAACTATATTTAATTCAGTGAGATTTATGATCAGTGGGGTAACCTTTCCTGCTTTGTCCCTGCCAGTGAAGTGGCGGGCAGCGGCCAATAGGTGACGCAACGGTGGCATGCCATGAATTTGTTCAATTTGTTTTTAGGGTTAGGGTTTAAGATTAGTGTAGCGGCAGGTGATAAACTGTGTGAGTCACTATTTTACTATGTAAAGCTTATCATCTGCCACTATCCTAACCCTAAACCCTAACCCAAAGTGGAAGGGGTGTGGGCTTTGATAGAGGAGGGGCTGAGATAGGGTTTATAATAGATTACTCACAGGGTGGGGGCACACTGGAGCTGAAGCACAAGGCAGAGTTGTAATGCTGCCCCTAACCTTTTTATCACTATGACATTCAACATTGTGGATTCACTTATTACCCAACTGAAGAATGCTGCTTCACTGCATGGTGATGAGTGGCTCTCCCAACTAGTGGCATATATCCTGCTGGTCCTTTCCTTCCTCAAAGGCGGCCCCATATCCCTCCCACCCTGTCTCCTCAGCCACCATCTCGCTCTCCTTTCCCCCAGGCCATGTTTTTCTCTCCTTCCCCTCCCCCATCACCAAGTAGCCCCTGACCTGCTCCTCCTTCCACAGGCGTACTTTCAGGAAGTCTGGGCCCCCTGTTTTGCTGAGGAGAAGTACCCTCCTGCTGTCTCAGGATGAGCTGCAGCACCTGGTAGGCCTCTTGAGAGGCCTAGTAAAACTTCCCCTTCTGGGCAGGGGGAGTAGCAGCAGCATGGGGAGCTCACACTGGATCTGCGATCTGCAGGATCAGGGTTCATGCCCATGGATAAGGCCAGTAGGCCAAATACTAGTTTCCTATCCCAGGGGGACCAAGCTGCCCATATGGGATTATTATAAGATGCAAGACTAAGGGAAGTCCACTGGGACAGAAAGGTCACTGTCTGGTGGGACCCTGAAAAAATACAATGCAGAAGTCACACTGGATTAACCCTGCATACAGAGCACATAGAGGTGAATGCTTAGAGTCCATATGAAGCTCATTTTCTTTCTGACATCAAAGATGTATTCAGAAAATGGAAAGACAAACCCCAGATGACATCACAGACCTCTCATAACTGGGACAGGGGAGGTATAAATAGGGGAGGTGGCAGAGCAGAGCAGCAAAGGAAGAGTTGTTACTACATCTGCACATTGTACCCTGGCCAGAAGGGGGCACTGACTGACCTGAGAAGCACTCACTGACCAGCACCTGAGAGACCAGAGGAGCAGAGACTGACCAGCACCTGAGAGACCTGAGGAGCAGAGACTGACCAGCACCTGACCAGACACAGGTAACATCCACCAAGAAAGTTTTCTGCAGCACTAAATATCTATTCTTATGTTACCTGTGTATGGTCAGGTGCTGGTCAGTCTCTGCTCCTCTGGTCTCTCAGGTGCTGGTCAGTGAGTGCTTGTCATTATTGTGGTCATTTTTTTCTACATGGTTTTTTGAATAACTAAACATGATAATGGTTAAAATATTTTAAGAAAGTAAAAAAATATACACAGCCTTTGCATTTTTATCTTTTATACCAAATTAGTGTAACATTTTTTAATACAGGCATCCATTTCCTTTTATCAGCTGATGTCCATCTCAGGATATTGTGTCCCTGTAAACTAATATGCTTTGCATTACTGTTACTGAGCGCTCTGTCATTTATAAACACAAACTTCCAAAATGGTTGCTTATACAACCGCATAATTGCATATAAACATTAATATATTAGAGGTTGTATTATTTTATATTTCACTCCAACAACATTTTGCCCATTTTTAAGTACAGATCTTCCACATAGTATATTTTAAATATATGAGCATTGTGGCCATTTAAGCTGGTCATAAAATGCACAAATACACACATGACTGTATAGGAAACAGCTGTGTGCTTGCTATCCCGATCAAAAATTCTAGTAATGAGGTCTGTGCCCTCCAAAGGTAACAGCTGTGTGTGTTTTGAAGAATGCCTCAAAATATGCAGAGCCTCAGAAATGTCAAGAGAGAGAATAAAAATGATAGAGGGCCCGACTACCTCCTTAGTGCATGCATTGACTAAAGAAAAAATGGAACAGGTCAAAGCAAAGAAACTAGGATGAAATCCAGTGCCGTGTAAATGTTGTGGAAAAATAAATGAAAAAGAAATGCACGGCTTATGGGCAAACATGCAGAGGATAAGGGAAGCTCATCCATTTTAAAAAAACATTGCTGAGGGAACAACAATATTAGATATACAAAACTGCATAAAGCAAGAGGGGATACTCAGAGGAGTTAATGTGGTTACCGTTGCATCTAACATCAGAACAAGAAAAAATAGTATAATCGATGGAAATAACAGTTGAGTCTTAGAACTTGTTTTTTTTCCAAATCCATGAGGTCAAAAACTATTTTAGAAAATAAACCAGGAATATGAAAACACAGTGTTTTACATTTACATTTTCCATAGAGCAGTATAATTTCTTGTAGAAGATATGGAGGCTTTCAGTAATGCAGTAATGAATAGACAGAAGTATGTGGTAAAAACATTAAGAGAGAGGCAAAAGAACAGTAGTCTGACAAAGGGAACTTGCAACCTCTAAATATTGTAATTCAATTTGAAGCCAAAAAATGTTTGGATCATATACCATCAACATCCCACCTCAAAGAGCCACTTAGAATTTCAATTTCAGCCTGAACCATTTTCACCAAGAATTCATATGTTGGAAGTCTGGATCAGCCTATGATGAATATTTCACAAGAGATTTGATGCACTTAACAGTTGGGAGGCTAAAACATACATATGGCCTATCCTTAGACGCAGGTTCAGTCTGATAATCTACAGGGAATTTCTTTGCAGCATGGCACAAGCTAGCTAAAACGTAGAGTCTGCATCCTTAGTAGGCACCATTCCATACAACATGCTGCGTTAGAGTTGTCATCGGGTCAGTATCTTCCTCCTTCTCTTTTAAATTTTGTACAACACAGAGCTCTTAAGTAGGGGGAGATGAAGGTTTCAGTTCCAAGCAAGGTCATGCTCATAATAACAAAAACAAGGTGGTTGTATATAGTTGGTAATATCTTTTGGTAGCCCAACAAATTGTTGTTTATAGTACAACTTGGTTAAAACTTACTTTTGACTTGATTGAAAAGACAATATGATTTTCTATTTGCATTTATAGTGCTACAAACAGGTGTTTAAACCCCTTGTGGGTCCTATCTGGTATGCTTAGAGTCCATATGAAGCATATTTTCCTTGGAGGTTGAAAGATTTTCTTCAGTTCCTACCAACTATATATAGTTCATCTGGTTCAGATATTAAGTCTCATACGGTTGTCTCATCTGAAGCCTTCTTCAAAAGTTTGGAAGAAAGCAGGGAATGCTGGGTGGTAGGATTTTCTTCTACATTTGCCACATACGGGTGTGAGAACAATTGCGGGCTTGAGGAATTGTAGCAATTGAATAGCAATTTGCGATTGTAATATTTATGGGGCAATTTTGACAACCGCAGGGATTTTCAGCCCATAACCTGCAAATCGTTTGCAGGTGGCGAAAAGATGCCAAATGAATAGCAAATTAGTTTATGGGCTCCATTACGGGCTCCCATAACTACAATTTGCTCAATTGAATAGGGGCCCTAGTCAGTAATAATTACGTGATCTTTATAAAGCTCCCAAGAATGCTTTCTTCTGTTTGGTTTAATAGGGCTGTTGTTGCTAAACCTACCCAGCAGATCTTTCAGGTTCTTTTGATCCCTTCACCGAAACACCTGATGTCTCTTAAATACTTAGATGTAGCATTTAAAAATATGAACGTAGGCACGCATTATAAAAAAATCAGGAACTGCTTTTATTGCTGTGGAAACTTCATAACAGGTCTAATAGATGTATACTTAAACCGGAAGTTATAACATTCTGAAATAGTCTTTGAGTCTTCTGGGTTATTGACAATGTTTCATGTGCAAGACATCATAACAACTTTACATCCATTTGTACCATTTGTAGTTGATACAGGACCAGGACAGTACACTACTGTGTCTAGCACAGAGAGACAATAATTCCTGATTCTTAGGACATGTCCACCAGGTATGAAAATGAGAACCCTTATGGCCACAATTTCTCCAACAAAGATCAGAGTATTTATCTGGATATATTTTATTTATTGCTACTGGAACTCTGTACCATCTCTGTATAAGTTTAAAGAAAATTTCTCTGTAAGTTGAACATTTTGTTGTTTTCCGTGTTATTTTGCAGGCTTTTAGCCACTGTCTGCTAGACCAAGTGATATTTAATTCTCTTTCCCAATCTTCCATTCTAGTTGTTTTAGTTAATAGGAATATAATCCTTAATATTTCCCGGGATTTGGAAATTGAGAATTTTTTATCATCTTGAATAATCATTTTTTCAAATCTAGTTTAATATTCTATCTCCAGTCAGATTAAAGTCTGAATGCTTTAGTTTAGTCATTAAACTGTTATATTTGAGCCAATTACATCCTGGTATGTTATATTCTTTAGCTATATCTTTGATTTTCATATTGCCTCTGTCATAGAGATCTCCGAGATATCTAATTTTCCCATTTCCTACATTTCTGTTATCTTTTTTGGTCAAGTTTGTCATATATGGCTGCAATCAGAGTTATAAGGGAAGGGATTGGTATCAGCTTATATTTTTTTATTAAGCTTGGTCCAAATTCTTGCTTTAATAGATTTAAGGGGGGTTTAGAATAGTATAATTTTCTCAATACCATATTGCATGTTCAATATTCATTTTTCTCATTGTAGATTTTTCTGTATACCACCATTTTGCTGGATCTTCCAAAAAAGTCCATTCTAGTATTTGTGATAATCTAGTTGCTTCATAGTAATCACATATTGATAATGCTAAAAGTCCTCCTCTAGTCAGATCCCTTGTTACTATTTTATAATGTATACGTGTTTTTTTTAAATCTTTATATTCTCAAAAGAACTTTAGGTATTCCATTGGTAGAGCTCTCATTAAATATACAATTGTCGGTAATATAACCATTTTGGTTTATTCCATATATATATATTAATCTTCTCAGATTCACTGAAAGCTGTTACCTTCCTTTTCTTCTATCAGAGACATCACAGACTGCATTCAAAACTGACTTTACCTCAGAGACACACATTACATAACTGACATCACCTAATTGAATCTCTCTGGCAGTTACTGACTGACATCACAACATTCTAAATTATTTAACTATTAGTGAACCAAGCATGCAACGTACAGAATCCAACATCACAAGTCAATCACACATAGGGAAGCAACATAACATACAGTAATTAACATACATAGGGTCATCAAATTAATATAACATTAACTAAATATAAAACATACTGTAAAACCCTGAGCCCACAAATACATAAATAAGAGTGCAAAGGTGATTAGGGGATCATGACACAAAGAAAGAGATTTGTTTTTCTATAGTTAGAAAACTTTAAATCAATTTATGTCTGATGACTCCCTCTGGTACCACAAGCTCTTTAACCTAGCAAGAGAAGTTAAACATAAAGGGCCTCATTCTATTAGCGTCCGTAGGAGATGCTGGGCCGCAAGGACCGGCCGCAAGCTATTCGGCTATTCTATTCCCTTCTGGCCGGGGGCTCCGGCAGGCTTGCGGCCGGCGCCTTGTTATCCCTTGCGGCCGCTCGCGCCGGAGGAAAGCCTTTGATCTAAAAAGGCCGCAAGAGTTTCGGCCGCAAGAAAGCCCCGGTTGCTATTCAATTGCTATGGGAAACCTCTCTGCAAGGTTAAAAGCGAGCCGCAGCTTACTTGCAGCAAACATGTCCCGCTAGCACCAATTAAGCACATAATAAAGCCCAAATAAAGCCATCCTGCACTCTGAGGAGACTATAAAGTGATTTTAGGTGTTAGCAAAAATAGCACAACATTCCCCTATACTCAAATCCGTAATTTTAGTATTTTCAAATTCTTGTCAAATATCCGTGGACAAAGTCCCGAGGGCTTGGAGCACCTCAGACCCGCAAAGGCTGCGGGATTAGCCTCGTCAAGTCCGGAAATGGGTAAAATAGACCTACGGGTCGTAAAGGGCTAACTTACAAGTCGTTGCATCGAAAAGCCATCCTGTACTTTTATTAAAAGTGAAAGTGATGTTTGGTTTCAGAATTAATAGCTCAACATTCCCTTACTCTCAAATGCGCAAATAAAGATATTTAACTTCATCTATCATGCAAGCCCTCACGGGTTTGAATAATGAGCTAAGGGCTTGGAGGGCAATCATCCGCCAAACCCGTATGTGCTTCACTAAGAAGCTACGGCCAAGTCTCAAGCCCGTAATCCTGAAATCAAACCTGAAATCAATTAACCAATAGGAAGATGACAATCAAGGGCACAAATAGTTTAAAAGGGAGTGAAATACGTAAATCTGTGACTATGTTGTATGCTGTGCAAGTGGACACACAGGTCTTGTAGTTGGAGGTTTTGTCAGAGAAAGAGAGAGGAGGAGAGATGGAGGGAGAAGGCAGCGAAGGGCATGGAGAGCAGGCCCCACAGCCACAGGCTGGCCAGCGAACTGCTGCTGCTGCACGCAAAATGGCAGCAAATTTCACGAGCGAGGAGATTGAAAGACTGGTTAGAGGAGTGCAAGTCCGACACTCCATCCTAACCGGTGGGAGCGAAGTGAGGCCCAGGCAGAGGACAGATGCCTGGAAGGAGATCGCGGCTGAGGTCTCCTCGCTGGGGTTCGAATCGTACCTGGCAGTCTGTCCAGCACCGGTTCCAAGACTGCCGCATTGACGTCAAAAAGAAGATGGCCAATGAGGCCAATGCGGCACGTGGAACCAGTGGTGGGCTGCCAGAAACATTCACATACCCCGGTTGGGAGGCCACAGTCCGCGACATGATCCAGCCAGCGACAGTCGTGGGCCTCCCTAGCCTGGTGGACTCGGGTCGGTCTGAAAGCCTGCAATGTGAGTACCATGTACACCTTAACACCCTCATATGTACGCACATGTACCCCACACAGATAGATAACTGACGTTGAATTGCACTGTAAGATATCTGGTTGTGACTACAGATATATGAGGCTGCAAAAATCATGTAAATCCAGTGTAAAGAAATATACTAGTCAGAATTATTAGCAATGAAATATATGTCCAATACCTCCTCCCACAACTGATTATGATAACGTTTTGCAAATCTATTGATGTTACTGTAATGTTTGCTATTGGTTCCCAGTGCATATAAAGCATACATGACAACTCCATTGCAATTGTTTGTTTATTGTCATGAGTTCCCCTGTCACACTCTACTCCATGTTAAACTGGCCCATCCATAGCTGTTTGGCTTAACCCTCCTACTGCTTAGAATTCATGTACATTTTGATTATAGGTATAGCGGATGTATCCTGTTTTATGTGGGCATTTCAGTATGTGCTGGAAGAGTGCCGCCACCGACTCTAGGGATGCGGCTGCGCTTGCGTCCCCATGTAGCCATAAAAAATAGTTGGTACACCCAAAGCCCCTAACCCTCTAACCCTAACCCCCTAAACCCCACTTTCTAACTCTAACCCATACCCCCTAACTGTAGCCAGAACCGGAAACCCATAACCACTTACCTGGCCTGCTGGGCTGGCGTAGCTAGAGGATAGGTCCGGTCTAGCTGGTACATCCCCATGAGAGTACATGTATGGATGTGCACACTGCAGCATATGCGGATACAGACTCTGATGGACTGCAAGTTTGTGTCTTGTAACAGCATAATCTGGACCATGTTACATTAACATGTTAACTCACATTGCTGAGGATTGGTCACAGATTGGTCTGTCTCACACACTGGCCAACAGATTCAGATGAGCACGTGTCCTAATTAACTGCAGTTGGCACACCGCACCAGCATTACATATAGTCATATGAGCCATGGGCCCTTTCCTGTTATCTGACCGTGACTGCTGGTAGCAGCAGTGAGCAGCGTCTACATGTCACAGCATTTTCCTGGAGATTATATAATCATGCATATTTAGTGGGTTATGGTGTTGTTAAGGTAAGGGGTTCGGATTAGTGTGAGGGCTAGTGCTTTTGGGCTTCTGTGTAAGTTGAAAATGATGTATATAACAGCGGCAGCGCCATCTATCAGTCCCTTGGTCCAACTGCTGCTGGAAAGATCCCAGCCAGGATCCACAATACTAATGATGCAGATCAATTTTGATTAGCGTCAAACATTCACAGCCAATTACAAGTCACTCTGATCTCAGAGACAGATGGCGCTGCCGCTGTTATATACAACAACAATACTCAAATCAAAATCTTGTCTCATTTCAGTACCAGCCAGGCGTCCCCTGCCTCCGCAGGTTCCTGCACCTTGTGAAGATGCAGGACCACCTGCAGCAACATCACCTGCAGCAGGGCCGTCGTATGAAAGTCCACCTGGGCCATCCACAAGGTGCCATCAATTGCCTCCAGCCAGGATAATGGCACCGCCTGGCTCCCAGCCAATGTGGGCTGGACAAATGTGGGGCCACCCAATGTGGTCCCATCCCAGTTGGGCCCACAGTATGGATCCACAAGCAATGGTGCCCTGGAGCATGGGCCCCCGGCAGGGCATGTGGCCCCCGCAGGACCAGCAGTCCACTCTGGCCACTCCGGCCCAACAGGCCCCGCAGGCCCAGCAGGCCCAGCCAGCCACTCTGGCCCCACAGGCCCCGCAGGCCATGCAGGCCCAGCCAGCCACTCTGGCCCCACAGGCCCCGCAGGCCCAGCCAGCCACTCTGGCCCCACAGGCCCAGCCAGCCACTCTGGCCCCACAGGCCCTGCAGGCCCAGCCAGCCACTCTGGCCCCACAGGCCCCGCAGGCCCAGCCAGCCACTCTGGCCCCACAGGACCCGCAGGCACAGCAGGCCCAGCCAGCCACTCCGACCCCACAGGCCCCGCAGGACCAGCAGGCCCAGCCAGCCACGCAGGCCCAGCAGGTGACTCCGGTGAGGCAGGACACACCAGTCAGCAGTGCCTCCACCCAGAGGACACAGTGGTCTGGTTCGCTGCCAGTTAGTCCGGCTCTGTCAGCGGCCCAGTGCCAGGATTTCCTGGCTCATCTACAGCATGAGCGTGAGCAAAATCGACAGTTCATGCTGGAGATGAGACGCCACGATGCCAGGAAGCTCGAGGAGAGGAGACGCAACAACGACCGGAACTTCGAGGAGAGGAGACGCCATAATGAACGGGTGTTTCAGGAGATGACACGCCAAAATGAACGAATGTTCCAAGAGGTGAGGCGGCATAACCTTATAATGGAGGAGTACGCCCGAAGGGCCGAAATGGCCCGAGAAGGCCAGCCCCAAGACCGGGCTACCCCTTCAACCTCACCCCTTCAATATCACAGTCCCTGTCACCAGCATCCAGGCCGGAAGAGCCTCCAACCATTCGAAGAGGTCAGGCCGGCCTAGGGGAACATTTTCCAAAGGCCAGGAGAGCCAGGAAACACACAAGCGGAAGCGGAAATAGGTGAGAACATGTTCATGTTGCATATAGAAGCAATTGATGTCCAAGATCTATTGACGTTGAGGTGTTGCAGTCAATGCGTATATTGTTCTAATTGATGTCTTGTTCTTATCTCTTTAGGTTCCAATTTATTGATGTTCCTGAATTTCTGCCTCCCGTTTTTTTTTTTTTTGTAAATAATTTTAAAGCATAAGATTAAACATTGTGCTCACATTATCATTGTTTGTTTTCGTTTGTACTGTACCATGATTGGTAAACACCACATGCATGCTACACACCAACGTTATTGGATTAGTACATACATCTTCCTTCAATATACCAGCCCTGTGTTAATGTAGGGTTGGGGTAACAACCACTAGTGCGGCTGAGGGTGGAGGTAATATTCATGAGTTTGATTACAGTAACGGTGATGCATGATATTCGTGTTTCTGACACATGGATAGATTAATTCAGGGGAAATATCAAAAGTGAGTCCACCCCTAAGTGAAATTGGCGATATATTGTGGGGCCACCATTATTTTCCTGCACTGACTTAACCCTCATGGGGATGGAGTTCCCCAGAGTTTCACAGGTTGCCACTGGAGTCCTCTTCCACTCCTTCATGATGATATCATGGAGCTGGTGGATGTTAGAGACCTTGCACTCCCTGTAACGGAGTTGGAACACGCAGTCCAATATCTCCGCTGGTATACGGTACAATATCCAAGAAGCACTACAGTCTCGCCATTCCCAACCTCCAATATTTGCCCACACTTAATTGGGAGTCAAATGAATACTGACTTTATTTTGTTGGGCAGAAATATATATATATACACATCTCTTCCCACAGGCAATACACACATCCCCCATAGTTGGCCACACAATACACATAGAGGGACAACAGGTGGGTCACACCTCCCGGAGACTACCTGGCTACTTTGATACAATCAGACATTGCTTAGATCATCCTTCTTTGTTATGTCTGAAAACACTTTATACAATAGACTTCCTTATCCTATGATGAGTCTCTGTACTAGGATTATCTATTATGCCAAGGTCTGCAATAGTCTGGGCTAAGATTTTGCAGAGCAGAAACCAACATATATACAGTATAACAGTATGATCATATTTTAACCATAACCATAAAACAGGGTAAAACAGTGATGGGTTCCTTTACACTCCCCACCTTCCATTTGAGGAGTACCCTACAGATGCTCAATAGGGTTTAGGTCTGGTGACCTACTTGGCCAGTTCATCAACTTTTGACCTTCAGCTTCTTTAGCCTGGCAGTGGTCGGCTTGGAGGTGTGTTTGTGGTCGTTATCATGTTGGAATACTGCCCTGCGGCCCATTCTCCTATGGGAGGGATCATGCTCTTTCTCAGTTTGTCACAGTACATGTTGGCATTCATGGGTTCCCTCAAAGAACTGTAGCTCCTCAGTGCTGGCAGCATGCATGCAGGCCCAGACCAAACATATATGCATGTGTATATATGTTTTCGCTAATATGTTGTGTGGATTCCCCCTATATGCATTTACCTAATGATGTCAGATGCTGCCTCCCCTCTCTCTGCATCACTGTTTAGGTTCAAAATTATGGGTTCATCTCATATCAATGTTTTTGTGTTCGTTGTGACTTATCCATTTATCTCTGGCACTGGGGAGCTACAGTTCATTGAGGGAACCATGAATGCAAACATGTACTGTGACATACTGAAGCAGAACATGATCCCCTCCCTTGGGAGACTGGGCCGCAGGGCAACATAACATAACGACCCTAAACACACCGCCAAGACGACACTGCCTTGCTAAAGAAGGTAAAGGTTATGGACTGGCCAATCTTGTCGCCAGACCGAAACCATATTGAGCATCTGTGGGGCATCCTCAAACTGACGGTGGGGGAGTGCAAGGTCTCTAGCATCAGCCAGCTCTGATGTATCATTAAGGAGTGGAAGAGGACTCCAGTGGCAACCTGGGAAGCTCGGGTGAACTCCCTGGCCATGAGGGTTAAGGCAGTTCTGGCAAATAATGGTGGCCACACATAATTGACATTTCGTGTCAATTTGGACATTTCAAATTAGGGGTGTACTCACTTTTGTTGCCAATGGTTTAGACATTAATGGCTGTGTATTGAGTTATTGATGGGTCAGCAAACTTACTTTACATTGTAGCAGAGTGTCATTTCTTCAGTGTTGTCACATGAAAAGATATACTAAAATATTAACAACAATGTGACGGGTGTACTCACTTATGTTAGATACTGTGGCCCTCATTTAATTGCAATTTGGCCAATTGAATAGGGCTAGAAATAAGCACATAACATATATTCTATGAAAAATGTTTTAGTTAGTAAACATCTATCCAAAATCAAGGTTTTCACTAACTAAAATCTTTTTGAAACAATATATGTTCTGTGCTTATTTTGAGCCCCATTCAATTGGCAAAATCGAAATTGAGTGAGGCCCTGTATGTTCACTATTAGGATGTGAGCCACTTTCGGACACCTGTCTCATTTGTCTGTTTCTGTGTCATATAGATTGTTAATACCAACCTTTCTTCATGGTTGAAATCAGAAATGCAAACACACTGTGAGAATTCTATTGACACCCCTAACTGATGGTGCAGAGCACAGATGTGGAGTCTGAAGGTCCTTTCATTGATGTTCCGGAAATGCTATGGTATCAACATTGACGAGGCAGACACAAACAACATCTCGGATAAATCATATTTACTATTTACAGAAATTAACAAGGCAAGCTTGCCACAAAGCCACAGGTTGACTAATCAACACAGGTATGTAAAGGATCATGGTGGAGGGGGGTAGGATACAAAATCCAAGTAACACAGGGAAATAGGGATATGAGAGCAGAATGCAGGAAGGGAAAATTACATTGATATAGATGATCAGGGGATGTACAGTGTATCAACCAACATTAGGCAATATAATAGATCTCATTATTGTTACGACATATATATAACAGTCAATAAGGAAAGACCATAATAATCCAGAATAAGGTGATATACATACGGGGAGAGCAAAATGTATGCTTGTGTGTTAAACGGACACTCTGATGCCACATCAGAAGTATAAGTGCTCAGTCAGTGAATGCTATGAGCCCATAACGTCAGTTCTCACGCAACAATAAGCAGCACATAGATAACCTTGGTCAAAAAGATGGTGACCTGACCAGGACCATATCAGTCAGATGTTACTTATTGCAGAGAACTCACAACAAACCAGGCAATATCAAGGATAGTTTGTTCTCTGATTGAGCATCTATACTCACTGTTGTTGCATATGCATAACTGAAGATTAACGTAACCTCCTTAACTGTTAAGTCCCAAGCCTGGATTTACTCTTCCCCATATGCACAGGGAGGGTCACATCAGCACTGAAGAAAAGATCTTGAAGGGTTGGTGCTGCAGGCTTCACAACAGTCCAAGTAGAGGAGAGGATATAATGTCTAAACCAATAGGTACCTATGAATCGAGATAGACTATATGAGCATATACATGCTGTGGATATACCAGGAACATCAGCTGACAGATGTCACATCACATCTGCATTGTATATTGAAATTGTCTCGTGACACATATCGGCTATTCAGTCAAGGTCATCAGATATCAAACTGGATCCAACAAAGCAATGAAACGGACACATGCACATACATGAGGACATTGACATGGCCACGGAATGTCAGGATGTTTATCATTATGCCTTGTTCTGACCGGGATCTGGAATACAAACACACAAATAATATATTAGTGGAAACCTTACATATGCCATATGAGCAGCCACCAACAGATGTAGGTATGTCGGCACACATGTTAGGCATTGGGATCTCGTACAAGCTAACCATCTGTCCGATGATAATGATGGCCCAGACTAATTTGTCCTGATGTGGGAATATTAGGATTAGTCTAATTCTCATTTATTTGTATTGTGCAAGCATATTCCGTAACGCTGTACAGGGGAGAAGAACCAGAAAATATACAGTATGTAATATTGCCAACGCAAGAAAATGGAGGGCCCTGTTTGGAGCGTAAAGTCTGTTGATAAATGATTTGTTCCCAAAGGCCCACACAAGATTCGAAAATCACCACTTCCAAGTTAAAGGTAATGGACATGGGGAAGAGTAGATAAGGAATAGCAAGGTTAATAAGTAAGTCAGAGATACATAGGAAGGAGGTTGTGTCAAGTAGAAAGATATGCATTAGTCGGAGAGGAAAGGGATCAGATGTAAAGTGCGATGCACTATTATGTAATAAGGTATCTGCCCCATGTGGACAGATAATGTAATCTGCAGATGGGACAGTCAGGAGACACATAGTTTAACCACAGCTTGAGTAAGATTAGCTGATGGGCGAATAAAAGGAGAGAGGTGGGCATGAGAGTTGAAATGAAAATGATGCAGACAAAAAGGGGAGAAGTAAAGAAGAGTCTGAGGAAAATGCAGGGGATGTGAGGAAGAAGACAAGAGAAAACATAGTGGAAAGGGTTAATTGGGATAGTTAGCAGAAGACTTGTGTGACTCAATAAATTAAGGGTAAACAGGGGTGGGTGGGATGAGGAGAGAGACAGACAAACACACAGAGAGAGAGAGAGAGAGAGAGAGAGAGAGAGAGAGAGAGAGAGACCAGTGCAGCCTGTAATAGAAAGGGAAGATCACAACTATCACACATTGATACATGTTCGGACATCCACATGTGGTTCTCTACCTTGGATAGATCAAGTGGAGTATTCAACGAAGAGATCTGTTCCCCCAGGACACGTCTGCATGGTCCGATAAACATTTCGGACCGCTTCAGCAATACATAGGGGATGTCTTGGGGAAAACGGAAGTTAGGCCTACATTAATGGAGTTATTAGTCATTTCCTCTCATGCATACATGCACATGTTTCCCGCAAATACTCACTTACAATGTAGACGCCATTGATGTAGCTGATGTTCTGTTGCTGGCAAGGTCGTTTCCCATGTCTGTGTGGGTAAACAATGTGTTGACACCCGGCAACAGTTCTGTAATGGCAATATGATGAGATGAGTCACACAATCCATATGATATATTGCACAATGATTCCTAGTTAACACATCCTTGAGACTATTCCTGTTATCTGACTGAGAATGCTTTTACCAGCATTCGCTGACAAAGGACAGGGGACATCCCCTCTTTGCATCACATGAGGTACATTTATTATGGTTTACAATATGCTGGTATGTTCATATATCCAGATTGCTAGGAATTGCATTGACCTCCATGGGATGTGGAATAGCATGATCAGACAATGTGAACATTACTGTTCTGGGAAGATGTTTTCAAATACGATTGTGAGGCCTATATCCATTGACATTGTGGAATACATCAGACCATCCATTTAGCTTAGCTTCTTGAGGTTGGCAGATATCAATATATATGATGTGTATGGGAATGTGCGCATACTTACCATTAACGGATATCAGAGCAGGCTGTATTTGATCCAGTATGAAGAATGCGTCACGAGACATATGTTACATCACAAAGCTATCCTCTACTGTGGACTGTTGGATATTCTGGAAGACAATGGGGAAGGAGAAAAGAGATGTATTAGTAACCATAATCAAGGTACATTATAGTTGGTTGTAATTAGTTTCAGACTTACATGGGAAGTACTCACAAATGACGTGGGCACGTAGTTGTGACCCCTGAACGTTATCCTCACCAGCGGGAGGTACTGGACGCTCCGCCGGTTCAAGTGGAGCATCATCAATGTTCCCCAGACAGTTTGCCTGTAATGCTATATTGTGCAGAATACAGCAGGCCATGATGATGTGACAAACCTTCCCTGGTGTATACTGTAGCGCCCCGCCAGTGGAATGTAAACATCTAAAGCGCATCTTCAGGAGTCCAAAGGTGCGCTCTATTACATTCCGGGTTCTGGCATGGGCCGCATTGTACCTCTCCTCCCCCTCTGTGCGTGGATTGTTCACAGGGGTCAACAACCACGGCAAATACCTATATCCTGCATCACCTGAAGGAAACAAAAATGGGAGATGTAGATATGAATTTGAGTTTGTGCTGCTCGTTAAAGCATCTGTAAATATACGCAATTCTTAATGTGACGTTAGTTTAGGGATCTCTGGGTTGGAACTTCATACTCCTATGACCACGTCACATCGGGTTAGGCACAGCAACAAGCTACGATGCAATGGCTCAGTCGGCACACCTTCTTTATGGCGCACGGGAAATGAGTGCGGACAATACGGCGCTGCCAGAAGCCGGCGACAGTAGCGCACTGTTGGAAATTGTGTGCCAAAATGTGCGTCCATCAAAGAGCGCAAGTTGTAGAATCTATTGACTAATAGGCCAAAACCCTCTAACCCAAACCACTGAGACCCCATGCCTAACACTAACACTCATAATCCAAAGCCTTAGCCCAAAGACCCCTAAGCCTAAAACCCCTAAGTCCACCCTTAAATCCTTATCTCAACTCCTGCGCGCAGATGTTGTGCGCGCTATTGAGGGACTCTATTTTGTCTGTTGGCGCATGCGTCGTTGCGCATTTTTCACGCAACAATGGAATAGCATTACAGTGGAACATGATGTATATTTTAGGGGATCCTTTATGGGTACTCACCCAGTAGACACCCAGGTGGAGCTTCTCCAGACTCAAAATAAAGATGGGTGGATGACTGACGCAGGATATGGGCATCATGAGTACTTCCCGGGAAGCCTGCAACCACATTTTGTATGCGCATGTCTGCATCACAAACAACCTGGACATTGATGGAATGATAGTGTTTGCGATATCGGAACAGCGCTTCTTGCTCTCTAGGAGGTATCAATGCTACATTTGTATAATCTATAGCACCGAGCACATTGGGGATACCTCCCATTCGAAAGAAATCTGCTTTCACCTTCAAGATATCTTCCCCAGTGTGGGGAAAACTGATGTATCTGGCAGTTTTCGGGAACCATAGCATGGAGGAATGTGCTCAGGCACCTTGAAAGGCTTGCCTGAGACATTCCTCCTACTATGCTAGCAGTGTTCTGAAAACTACCAGATGATAGGATGTGTATGGCGGCTAACATTCGTGTCATGCCTGGGATGGCTCTATTGGTCCATGAGGAAGGCTCCATGTCCTCCCTCAGGACCGCATAGAGCTCCTCCAGGCTGGCATGGGTTAGCCTAAAACGCTCATACACTTCCACATCAGTTAACCCCTCTAATGTGACTCTCTCCCTGTACACCCTGGGTGCACGAATCCTCCTGGCAGGCTCCTGGGCCTGCTCACCCCCCTGTGGGTCTGGCTGTGCAGGAGCCCCCACTTCATGTGCCACACCCTCTAGGGGTCTCTCATCTGGCCCCCCCATCAGCTGATCACCCACATTAAGGTCCTCCTCCCTGTCTGCAGGTGCCCTCATATCCCCCTGTCCCTGTGCCACTGGAGCTCTCTCCCCTAACTGACCCCCCACCATGACCCTAGGCATATCCTGTGATGAGCTACTTGCCTGGCTTGGTTCCAGACCACCATGGATTGCATCAGCACGCTCACCCACATTCACTCCCAGCCGCCCCTCTCTGTCACGCCTCAGCCACTCCACAGTCGCACGCCTGACAGCCTGGTTTCCACTCTGCAACATTCGAAACAAATATCCATTCCTACGACGCTGCGCTCTCCTCACATACCTATACGCCGCACTCAGGTTGCTGCTATCCATGATGGTTCAGACTTGCTAATTCATGGATGATGATGTGGTTATATAGCTTGCTAATTACCCCAGATGTGATTATCCGGGTGGATTTCACAAATGGAAAAGCTCACTGGTGTATCTAAGCTTCATCATGTTATGAAGTTCTCTGATTATGGATTTGTTGAGCCATTTTAATTAGTAACCCCTAATATTCTGGCCCACATTTGAATTTGGGCCCATGCTACATGATCTATGTAATGTTGCGTGGAAATATATACAATATTTGTGTTAAAAAATGTAGATGTGATAAAAGAGATGTAAATCAGATATTGTTGATATGTTTAGGGGACACATTCTAGCCTTTCTGAGTGCTAAAGGGTTAATTTGGCCGCCATATTGAGGATATACATGACAATAAAAAGATATCTTTTATTAACATATTTGATCATTGGGGATTCTTTTTACAGTAATTCGAATGCCTTTTATTGCTGCCTTTATACTTTTAGGGCCCTTTCAGCCCGGTTTCATTACAATGCCGTAAGTGCATCGTGTGGACTTCAACGGATGCGGCCGTAAACTAAATCTAGCCAGGCGTGAATCGCGGCCTTCAGAATGTAGGAAGGCCGTGACGTTTAGGCGCGCACGCAAGCTGGAAGGGGGACGGACTAGCCGCGCCCAGCACGAACCATCCAATAGCGGAATCACGCATCGCGCCACAGGTCGCACAGCCAATCACTTACGGGATAGACCATTTGATTGACAGTGGGAGTGAATAAATAGGAATGACACGCGCCCACGCCTCGACTGTGTTGCGATTTCTGACGAGGTAGCACGCGGTTCCAGGAGCTTGGTGGTTGAGAGGAGGTAAGTTGCTTTATTATCAAGTCGCGGTTTAAGTTCTTTTTACGGGAACCCGTTACTACATTTACGGATGCCGATGTAAAGAAGTAAAATTGTGTTTTTTGCTTGTTTATAGGTGTTTGGAGGAGTTTGGAGAGTTTGTGAGTTTATATCCGGCCCGTAGGAGTTTGGAGGGAGGTAAGTTGCATTGTACATGCTTTTCATCATATCAAGCTGTCTTTTATTTGTATGTTTTGCCAATTTCTATATTTACTGAATACACTGGCGAGAGGTACAATTGTGTTTTTTGCTTGTTTATAGGTGTTAGGAGGAGTTTGGAGAGTTTGGGAGTTTATATCCGTCCCGTAGGAGTTTGGAGGGAGGTAAGTTGCATTGTACATGCTTTTCATCCTATCAAGCTGTCTTTTATTTGTATGTTTTGCCAATTTCTATATTTACTGAATACACTGGCGAGAGGTACAATTGTGTTTTTTGCTTGTTTATAGGTGTTTGGAGGAGTTTGGAGAGTTTGGGAGTTTATATCCAGCCCATAGGAGTTTGGAGGGAGGTAAGTTGCATTGTACATGCTTTTCATCATATCAAGCTGTCTTTTATTTGTATGTTTTGCCAATTTCTATATTTACTGAAAACACTGGCGAGAAGTACAATTGTGTTCTTTGCTTGTTTATAGGTGTTTGGAGGAGTTTGGATCTTTGATCCGGCCCTTAGGGGTTTGGAGGGAGGTAAGTTGCATTGTACATGCTTTTCATCCTATCAAGCTGTCTTTTATTTGTATGTTTTGCCAATTTCTATATTTACTGAATACACTGGCGAGAAGTACAATTGTGTTTTTTTTTGCTGTTGGCCTATAGGTTTGGCGAGTTTGTTGTTGTGGGGAGAGGAGTTTTGTGGAGGGAGGTAAGTTATTTATATTTTTCTGTTTCTTATTATATCTGGATCTCTCTCTCTCAATCTCTCTCTCTCTCTCTCTCTATATATATATATATATATATATATATATATATATATAGAGAGAGAGAGAGAGAGAGATTGATTTTGAGTTTGAGTTTGAGTTTGATTTTGAGTTTGATTTTGATTGAGTTTGAGTTTGATTGAGTTTGATTTTGATTTTGAGTTTGATTGAGTGTGATTTTGAGTTTGAGTTTGATTTTGAGTTTGAGTTTGATTGAGTTTGATTTTGAGTTTGAGTTTGATTGTTTGATTTTGAGTTTGAGTTTGATTGAGTTTGATTGAGATTGAGTTTGATTTTGAGTGAGATTTCTACACATATTTGCAATACACATAGGTGTTCCAAACTGCTTCTTCAATGGGGCTTGACAAGAACTTATTTTCAGCCTAGAACAGCAGGACCATGTAGTTCCTACTACCTCTGGTACAGAAGATGGCTTCAGGATAGGTACCACGCCCAGAGTATAATGCAGATAGGATATTAGTGGCCTCAGACATGGGCCACTCCCCACACATGATAGAAGCACACAGTAAATAGCTGCATGCCTTGTATATATGCAAACTGTAACTGACCCTTCCACATTGTTTAGGAAAGTATTGATCTAGCGTGTTTCATCAGCGCCTCTCAGGTCCAGAGTGAGAGGTGCTGTACACCCCTCCCACTGCTGTCACAGGCTCTGTCCACTTAAGGTTGATTACTGCAGTTAGTTACAACATTGATATCCAAGCAGAAATAGATCAGAATGAGGGACAAGCGTGGAGCAGGCAAACCCACTAAAACATTTCTTTATTTCTCTTTCTTTTCTTTTCAGGTGGTGATGGAGGGAGAGGAGCAGAGGGTGGAGGAGTGGCAGGGAGTCCTGGGGTGTGGAGGTGGGGAAGAGTAGGGGAGGAGTGAGGAGGAGGTACTAGTTGAGGAGGGGGAGGTAGTAGAGGAGGAGGTAGTGGAGGAGGAGGAGGGAGGAGAGGAGGAGGGAGGAGAGGAGGGAGGAGAGGAGGAGGAGGGAGGAGAGGAAGGAGGAGGAAGGAGGGAGGAGAGGAGGAGGGAGGAGAGGAGGAGAAGGAGGGAGGAGAGGAGGAGAAGGAGGGAGGAGAGGAGGGAAGGAGGAAGGAGGGAGGAGAGGAAGGAGGGAGGAGAGGAGGAGGGAGAAGGGAGGAGAGTAGAGGAAGGAGTGAGGAGAGTAGAGGAAGGAGGGAGGAGAGGAGAGGAGGAGGGAGAAGGGAGGAGAGTAGAGGAAGGAGGGAGGAGAGGAGAGGAAGGAGGGAGGAGAGGAGAGTAGGAGGAGGAGGAAGGAGGAGGAGGAGGGAGGAGGAGAGTGGAGAGGGTCCTCATCCCCAGTCTGAAGAGCAAGAGGCTGGCGGCAGGTCCAGGGCCCACAATTATAGCCGGGAGGAGAACAGGGTCCTCCTGGAGGCCATCCGTGCCCGCCCCGTCATCACCTCGGGGGGTAGGGAAGTCAAGGCTGGGCCCCGTGCTAATGCTTGGCAGCAGGTGGTGGATCTGGTGAACGGTTTGGCGGGCAATGGACGTAGTCTGCGGTCCATCAAGCACCGTTTCGACGACATCAGGGCCGTGGTGAGAAAGAAGCTGGCGCAGGAGGCCGAGGGGCGGAGGGTCAAGTACCTTGCCCATGAAGGTATTGCAAGGGCCATGCTTGCACCCTTCGACGCAGCTGGAGCATCAGGCCCGGTGGAGCAGCAGGACCCAGCCTCCATGGCAGGTGAATATGACATACAGCAACATGCCACCACATGTGCATCACACACACTACACATGGACATGACACTGACATGTCAGCTCCATGAAAGAACAAGGGATAGATGGATGCATCATTAAATTCATGAAGCTGACAAATCACTGTCATTCCTGGTCACCACAACAGTAATCAAGCAATAGAGCAGGTGTGTCCAAACTCGGTCCTGGTGGGCCACACACATGCCTGGATTTGATAACCCTGCTGCGCACAGGTGAGTCAATCACTTCTTCAGTCATCCTGATTGACTCACCTGTGCACAGAAAGGATGTCTTCCAATCCATGAAAGAGTTTGGACACCCCTGTAATAGAGAGTCCATGTATTGGTGTGCCCGTTCAGCCTATGCAGTTACAGACAGCAGCCGTAATACAGATAGAGTTGTGAGCCGAGAACCATCAAGAACAGAAACCTAAGAATAGATAACAGCTAGTATAAGATAGCTAATCAGAGAATCATCCATATTCAAGGCTAGATGTCACATAATTAGAAATGAACACATATCAATGCGCTAATCAACATACTAATGACATGTACCTTTCTTCTCTATCTCTCAGCATCCAGGAGGAGCTCTGGGTCCTGTGACCAGGGAGAGGAGGCGGGTCATCAGCCCCGTACCAGGATCCTCCAGCACAGGGGGAGGAGGAAGGAAGATCAGAGGGCTCTGGGTCAGAGGATGGGCTGGTCATTGACCTTGCAGGGTCACCTGCCACAAGCCCTGGGCCTATGCCCATCCTCGAAAGACTTGCTCTGGGGCCCTCCTCCGCCCAAGGGACAGCACCTCCTTCCCCACACAGTGTGCTGGCCTGGTTACCACCGGGCACATTATCACCACAGGCTCCAGCTGTGGACCTCCCCGCACCACCTCACCATGCCCACCCAGCGGTGTCGTCACCGCAGAGCCAGGCTGTGCAGGTGGAGATGCTGGCCGTCCTGAAGGAGCTGCTGGCCAGCACCCAGAGGATCGAGGCCAACCAGCTCCGGATGGATGCCAACATGTCTGCCCTCCGGTCACATATGACCCACAGCCTGGCCAGGCTGTCCAGGGAGGTGAGGAGGCACCACATGACATCTGAGCACCTTCAGGTCAGGCTGCTCAGACACGCGATGGTCCCCTCACCAACATCAACGGGGATCTCCCAATCCCCCAGCCAAGAGCAGCCTGGCCCCTCCTCTCCTCCCATGTGTCCGCCACCGCCCAGACCACCGCTGCCTGGCAAAGCCCGCCCCGCCGTCCCCCCCCCCACCATCACCACCAGAGGGGAGACGGAGGATGGGCACAGGTGATGTGGGTCCTGGGCCCAAGCGGAGGAGGACATAGGGCCTCATTCAATTGCAATGTGGCCGATTGCTAAGGGATCAATTTGAGCACAGAGCATATTTTCTACAGATGTTTGTAGTTAGTGAACTTCTCTCCAAAAGCAAGGTCTTCACTAACTACAAACGTCTGTAACTAAATATATGCTCTGTGCTTATATAGCGCCCTTTTCAATCGGCCATATCGCAATTGAATGACACCCATAGGGTCTGCAGACATGTTTTAGCCTTCTCAACAGCACTCCACAGTGACCATCAATTGGTCACAGGTTAAACAGAACACAAAGGGCCTCATTAAAATGTGATTTGGGCAATTGAATAGGGCTCTATATAAGCACATAGGATATTTGTTTTACAGAAGTTTTTAGTTAGTGAAGACCTGGCTTTTGCATAGAAGTTCCCTAACTAAAAACTTGCTTTCAAAAAGATGCTGTGTGCTTATATAGAGCCCTATTCAATTTGTTACATAGCAATTTAATGAGGCTGTTAATTAGTAGTGTGACCAATACATTGTCACTAAGGAGTGCTGTTGAGAAGAGATGCTGCAGGCCCTATGATGTTTTCAGGCCTTATTTGTTAGGTTTTGTCTTTTTTTTTTTTTTTTTTAGGTCCATGAAGGCATCTCCTACATCTGCAAGCATTGTGGAGGAATTATGAGGTGGAGGGTTTTCCCAGTGCCTCTCAGGTAGACATGCCTTCAATGGCAGCCCCCTTAACATGTAGCTCCCACAATCTTACAGCTATCATATAGCCAGATATCTCCGACATGATTGTTGGTAGCTTAAATGTAGACTAATACCACTACGGCGGTGGACTTGCAAAGTCTCACAATGGCATGTTAATAACAGCCAGCATTAATATATGCACTAGTGACGCATGTGATCCTGACCTCAATAGCAGTCTGAGAACAGATCTTTGGGTCTGATGTAAGAAACAGTTAATCTGGCTGCTGACCTTTGTGTCCTCTCCATAATAATGGCTATTTGCCCATATTTCTGATTATCCACAGACCTAGCTAATGGTTAGTAATGCTTGCAGATGGGAATCAGGTGAGTTGGTATATTGGTACAGTATTTAGAACTGTACTGTACATACATCATGATTCTAAATTGTTTTGGATCCTCCTCCGCATTTTTTGATTTGAACACTTATTTCAGATTTTTGTTTGGTCAACACACTGTATGTGTGAAACTGGATTGGATTACACAGTCCAAAGGTTGAATCATCTGTTTCATTGAGCAGATCTAGTTACAAGTTGTAAGTGCTATGTACATAAATGGTTTCTTCAGTTAAATGGAGAGATTTCTGGTTCCGGTTGCAGCATGTGACCCTGGTAGGTGCTATGCATCATGCTTATTCTAGACTATTAGATTGACCCCTGTAGGTTTCCCCTTTTTTCCAGCCTTTTGCTCTTCAAGGACCCGCCCACACCACACCCATGATATTAATGCAGTTTTGACCACTGCTGATTGTGGTCTGTCTTTCAAATAAAGCTTTGTTATACTGTTATGTGAATGCACAATCTTGACCACTGCTGATTGTGGTCTGTGTAAAAAATAAAGCTTTGTTATACTGTTATGTGAATGCACAATCTTGACCACTGCTGATTGTGGTCTGTGTAAAAAATAAAGCTTTGTTAGACCTTTCTGACTGCGTCCATGTGTTATGAATATGTTTTGTTCTGTGAAATCCACATGCATTACATTAGTGTCACATTCCTATAAATATAAACTGATGAGCCATAGTTAACATGCAATAGATCAATACATGTAAAACTGTTGAGGAGTCAGAATAGCTTTAGATATCATCTGATCCCAAATATCATATCTACTACTAATATAGGGTTAATACCCATGACAAGTCTGATTAGCGATACTGTGGAGTAGGAACATTCCCCGGAGGGCCTACAATGAATAGGACAGGTGACACTGGAGTGCTTTTACAGTTCCTTCTCTAGTTGATTGGGATTAGTCTGACCTCTCTGATAAGACATAACCCCCCTACACTGGCCCTATGTAGGCTAGCTCACAGCTTCATTGAGGTACACAAACTCCTTCACCCACATCAGTTAGCATATGTGTGAATACAGTTAGTTGCCCAATAATGAACATGCATTGGCTAAATATCCTTTGGTTATCATATGTTGTAATGGTCATGCACATGCCAATCTGACAAACCATGCTGCAACTTGCATAATATGATTAAAGCCACACTACCCAATTCAATAGCAAGAGTAAAACATGAGTCAGGTCATATGAACCCTTTGCCACGCACATGAGCTCTATTGGGATCCCTTAAATCTCTATCTAATTGCATATACATCTAGCTCATCACATCTACATTAGAGTATACAAATAGTGGCCAAATCAGACCGCCACTTGGCATATATCAAGTACCAGGGGAATATTTCATTATATGTGGTTAAGTTCTTCAGTTGTGTCCGACTCTCCGTGACCCTATGGACTGCAGCACATTCAGCTAGGTCTCTGCCTGTGCTGTTATCCAAAGTTTCAAGGCCAAAGAGATTGGAGTGGGTTGTCAGTTCCTCCTCTAGTGGATTGGGATTTGTCTGATCTCTCTGCTATGTCCTGCCCACCTACAGTAGCTCCCAGCTTCATTCAGGTACACAAGCCCCTTCACACCACTTAGAAATGCTGAAGGGGACCAGGGGAACATGCACCACACAAATCTACTCTGACCCATCAGGAAGGGCCGCAAGCTCTGGGATCGAAAGCAAACTCACCGCCATCAGGCATAATCTCTGCTACGCCCATCCTGGTGGGAGCCATGTGCCAGGTGTCTAGTTATTCCCATTTGGTGAACTTCCAAACTGTTCTGCTATTTATCAATTTACATGGGTGAGGCTTGCTAAGTGGTGGTGGTGGTGAAGCAGCTTGTGTACCTGAATGAAGCTGTGAGCTACTGTAGGTGGGCAGGTCATAGCAGAGAGATCAGACAAATCCCAATCCATTAGAGGAGGAACTGACAACCCACTCCAATCTCTTTGGCTTAAAACTTTGGATAACAGCACAGGCAGAGACCTAGCTGAATGTGCTGCAGTCCATAGGGTCATGGAGAGTCGGACACAACTGAAGAACTTAACCACATATAATGAAATATTCCCTTGGTACTTGATATATGCCAAGTGGCGGTCTGATTTGGCCACTATTTGTATTCTCTAATGTAGATGTGATGAGCGAGATGTGTATTCTATCGTTGATCAACCATATAGCGTGCATCGAATGTGCGCTGTCATCTGCGCACCGACACATGCGCGTATCAACAACAGCAGGCCCGACAGGAGGATAGCGGATCTAATGAGTAGAATTAGGCTGTGGGGTGTAAGGGTTAGGATTAGGCTGCGGCTACAAGGGTTAGAAGGGTTTATGGCATTAGGTCATATCACTTGCACACTAGTCAAAAATATTACAACTGCGCAATGATGTGGGACTGCTCATGTCAGCTACATGTTGTCAAAACACATTTGCTGTGCGCGCCAATGTTGGGGTGACATATTCTATTATAGGGCTGTTTTAGAGGCTACAATGGAACCTGTATGTGTGCTGACCAATCAAACATATGAGGAATATTAAACTAATTTGAAGTCTTGTTAATTTGGAGGCTGTAATGCTTGGGCCTCCATTTTAGGGTTACAGGCTTAAACCATGCAGACTGCAAAAACCGTAACAAAATGGATACCTTTAACCTCCAAGCACGTACGGCCTTTAAAAATGAGCTGCGGGCTTTGAGGACAGCCCGCACGGGCTTGAATACGGAGCTACAGGCTTGGTCAGTGAAGTCCGTGGGACTTGTACGGATTTTGAAATCAAAGTACAATTTGGCGATGTGCAAGCTTGAGAAGGTTTGGCTAGTAATCCTCATGCCCCCCCATTATGTTCCCCATCATTTACAGTGCTTTGCAGTGCTAGATTGAATATATATTGGCTAGTACAATGCAACAAGGACCAGCCCACGGAACTACGGGCCGTAAAGTAATCCGTAAATAATATATCGTATTTTGGCTGATGTGCAAGCTTGAGAGGGTGTTGCTATTAATCCTCGTGTCCCCCATTATGATGCCTAGCATTTACAGAGCTTTACAGTGCATTCTCGATTTTATATTTGCATTTTCAGTTTTAGGACTTTGCGGCCAGAAAACAAGATTTACGGGCGCTGGGAAAAAGCTTCCGGCCGTTTGCATGATATGCGGCCGGCCGGAAGGGGATATCCTTGCGGCGCCGTATAATTGAATTGCAAGGTAAAAGTAGCTCTACACGGGCCCGTAAGATGGCCGCAAGGAATCGCAGCTTTGCGGCCGTTTTACGGCCGATAATTGAATGAGGCCCAAAGTGATTATTTTATCTATTTACTTTCTATTGTAGAGGACTTTCTTTTTTTTGCTTTTCATATTCTTCACCCCCTTGGGGATTTGAGACACATTCTACCCATAGCAACAAGCATATGTTACTCTCCACTCTTGTTTCTTTACTATTGCTAAATTCTCCTCAATTTAAAAGATTTATTATCTATATTAGTAGGAAGTCAGAGGTCTGCACTATTACAATGGCAGATACAGTGTTATTTATTTCTTCTTAGACTTTGTTTAATTTGCTATTGGAAATAATGTGTTTACTAAGTTGTGTGAGGGTAGGTTTGCATTTCCATTTTTTTCTGATTAGACTACTGGAAACAGGCACTATCCAGCCTGCATTATCCAACATTGTACTCAACTAGACGGGTAAATTATTACACCTATTACATCCATAAATCCAACGTTGTACACTACTACCCTGTGAAAATTCTGACTTGTAGCAAAATAATCACAATTCAAGACACATTGTGCAGAGCTCTCCCTTGGACACCCATCCACCAATCTCACATTTTTCACTATACTCTCCATATACTTTTTGGACAGCATAATGTAACTCAAATATATACATATCTTTACCAGTAATCCTTGGCAACACCCCCTTTCACCAATTAAGGCTGCATGATAGGTTGTAGGTCAGGATCTTATTCCTTCTTTTACTGCCCTACCTAGTATACCAGCCCACCCTAATCCTCTGCCCATAGTGAGCAATGCCCTCACATTGGTGGGCCTGGCTTTCACACGAATAAGACCAGCTTCAACTCTGCTTCTGCAAACCTACTATAATTAAAGACTAGTAACTAGTGATGTCGCAAACATTCCATCAAATATTCGCGAACGGGCGAACATCGGCGAACCCCATAGACTTCAATGGACAGGCGAATTTCAAAACCCACAGGGACTCTTTCTGGACACAATAGTGATGGGAAAGTTGTTTCAAGTGGACTAACACCTGGACAATGGCATGCCGGAGGAGGATCCATGGCAAAACTACCACAGAAAATTACATAGTTGATGCAGAGTCTGGTTTTAAGCCATAAAGGGCATAAATCACCTAACATTCCTAAATTGTTTGGAATAACATGCTTTAAAACATCAGGTATGATGTTGTATCGATCAGGTAGTGTAAGGGTTACACCCGCTTCACAGTAACAGACCAATCTCCCGGTTTAATGCACCGCAAACAACCGCAAACAGTCCCTTTGCACAACCGCAAACTCCCCATTTGCACAAGGTTGGATACCAAGCTAGCCATGTCCCGTTCCTTGTCCTCACAAACTGTCATTGAAGGTCTCTTCCTCCACCCAGCCACCAAGGGTCCGCGAAAGGTGACAACAAGCCCCCTGGGACGCCTACTGTGTTTGGTCTTCCACCTCCTCAAAGCCACCTTCCTCCTCTGACTCCTCTTATTCAGACTCCCAGAGTCTGGGGGCTTCCACTGCCAAGCATGGAAGATTATACACAGGTCAGAGTCTGGGGGCTTCCACTGCCCAGCATGGAAGATTATACACAGGTCAGAGTCTGGGGGCTTCCACTGCCCAGCATGAAAGATTATACACAGGTCAGAGTCTGGGGGCTTCCACTGCCCAGCATGGAAGATTATACACAGGTCAGAGTCTGGGGGCTTCCACTGCCCAGCATGGAAGATTATACACAGGTCAGAGTCTGGGGGCTTCCACTGCACAGCATGGAAGATTATACACAGGTCAGAGTATGGGGGCTTCCACTGCCCAGCATGGAAGATTATACACAGGTCAGAGTCTGGGGGCTTCCATTGCACAGCATGGAAGATTATACGCGTTGCCTCTGTCTGCGTTATTATAAGGTGTGTACTGTTAAGTAGCACTATTCCTATCGGTTTAATCCCTGTTACGTCCACTATTAGGGGACGTGTATATGGCATTGATTTTTTGGAACAGGGAGAAGGAAAAAGATGCTTGGTCGGTCCTCCCACTTCAAATTTGGAGCACTGCGCCTGCAATCTAAGGTGCCACCAGATAGGCGCTGTAGGCCTCACACACACGCCTGTAGGCAGACAACTGATATTCAATCGATTACAGTCAAAAAAGTGTTATTTTATGTCACTGTACACTACGGTTGCACCAGATATGACGTCTCACTGTGCACTGGCAAAAGTTGGCAGAGTAGATGCAATAGGCTCCACACACACGCCTGTAGGCCGGCAATTGCTATTCAATCTATTACAGTAAAAACAAAGTGTTGTTTTATGTCACTGTACACTACGGTTGCACCAGATATGACGTATCACTGTGCACTGGCAAAAGTTGGCAGAGTAGATGCAATAGGCTTCACACACACGCCTGTAGGCAGGCAATTGCTATTCAATCTATTACAGTCAAAAAAGTATTGTTTTATGTCACTGAGCACCATATAAGCTGTGACACAGGCAGGCAACTGAAATTAGATTACAGGAAAAAAATGGTTGTTTTCAATGTATGTTACACCACCAGGTATGAGTAGTGAAAATAAGCACAATATAAGCTGTTAGGTGTTAGCCTGTCACACACACATGCTGGCAGGCAGGCATAGATTACACAAAAAAATTATAAAATAAAATAAATGATGTTCAAAGTTTCCTCAATGATAAAGTATAGGGGGCGAACCAAAAAGCGCATGTGTGTGAAAATCGCCGCGAATAGTTCTCCGGCGAACTGTTCGGGACCTCACTACTAGTAACCCCTCACTCTCCCCAGATATCCCGTATCAGCTTTACCACCCAGTACAATCCCAGTACCACCAGCTGCATCTATCAAACCATAGCCATTAAAATACTCCCTCTAATGCTCGAAAAGCCCCCACAAGCAACAACAAATAAATACTAAAAACAACAGAAAGCTCAAATACTAATATTGCAGGAAACTCATATTAAAAGAACAGGCAGCTCTAGATTTAACTGCACAAAACAGGGCTGCACTATCTTCATCAAATAATTGGTTAACGTAGGAGGAAATCCAAGAGGTTGGAAAAAATTAATATTACTATAGCACCAGGTGCTGTTGGAATATATCCAAGGGTACTGAGGGAACTGGTTTATGTAATAGCCAAACCATTATATCTATTTTTTCAAGACTTACCACAATGTCAAGACCAGAAAAGCAGATGTGATACCTTTATTTAAGAAGGGTGCAATAGCAAATCCAGACATGTAAGCCAGGGAAGCAAATATAACCTTGCCACTGTACAAATCCTTAGTGCGCCCTCATTTGGAACATAGAGTACAATATTGGGTACCACTTCATAAAAAGGACATTTTAGAGCTGGAAAAAGTAAATAAAATGGCAACAAAACTAATAAGGGGAATGAGGGGGGAGGGGTGCAAGTTTTATAGACAGATAAAGAAAGGAAAGGGTTCCTGACAGTAAGAGTGGTTAAACTGTAGAATTATTTACCAAAAGAGGTGTTGACAGCAAATTCAATAGATAACTTTAAAATGGGATTGGATATATTTTTGAATAAAAATGGCATTTAGGGCTATCCTGGATAATTAGAGAGAGAGAGAGAGAGAGTATTGATCCAGGGAGGAGTCCCATCACCAGTATCTGCGGTAAGGGAGAAATTGTATTTTGTCTTCCTCTGAATTGATTATTAATTCACAATTAGTCCACATATTAAAAGATCAGAGAAAAGCTAAAAAGTTTTTTTTTTCTCAGACAGCATGGTTGTTTGAATTTAGTATCAGTCTATATTGCTCTGTCAGGGAAATTATGCATTTTTGATTGAGATTTATCATTGAGAGGCTTTCCTATCCTATTCAAGGGACCCTAGCAAGCTTTGGGGCATCCAGCTAATGGAGCCTGCCAGACAGAAGGTATCCTATGAGGATCCTAGGATACAGCACTACACTAGCACGCTGTTTATGTAATATGTATCTGGTTCATATATAATGTAATTGACACAATACAACCCGGTTCAGACTGTTGTTGATATAAGGCGTTAAATAGAGTTAGATAAAGTATTGAGAACTCATTTGTTTGAATATATACTATCTATTGAGAATAACATAGACATGTACAACTTGGGTATACTGCTCTAGTGTATAACCATACAATCTAACATGTGTGTGCATTTTTATTTTTAGATATTTTTTAAGAATATATTTATTTTTAAAAAGATAATTTTTTAAGGCACAATTTTTTAAAATATGTGTGTGTAAATCTATATGTATACATATGTATATTTTTTGTATGCATTTGTAGGATATTTGTAACTGAAGAAGCTGCATCAGGAGCAACGAAACAAGTTTTAGTATTAACATTTATCCTTTTTATATCATCATTGTATTATTTATATTTATCCTTTGTTTTACAGATTTACATCATTATTAATTGATATCAGTACATAATAAATGATTTCCCCCCCCAAACATTTTTTGACCATATTAAGCCTCAAATGTAGTTACTGTGTAATACACTATATACACAGCACTGACATTGTCAGATCCTCTAGGCTATTTATCTTACCCATCCCATTAATAATTAATAGATATACTTTACCACATTACGTTATACTCCACTTTTATGTATAGTGTATATACTATAATTAATGTACACTAGCAATAAGGAGACTGGGATCTATTTGCTGGAGGTGAACAAGATTGACATTTCACGTGGAGATTATACTGAATACAATCTCTATACCTCATAACATTTGAAGTCTCTCCAGGTGAGAGTCACAAACAGTTAAAAGTAAAAACCACAGCAGTTTCTTTATTGATCTACACTAAGAGTTTGTGCGCCCTCTATCTCCCTTATCTCTTGAGTTGATCATAACACTGAGAATATACGGAGTCTGATTTTCAGGATATCTCATTAGCAGGAAAGGGATCTTATATATATAAAAAACACTTTTTCGTTCCACTAAACATCTCTCAAGATTGATCAAATTCATTATAATGATTTATTATGAACATATATATATATATATATATATATATATATATATATATAAGTATATATATATATATATATATATATATATATATATATATATATATATATATATATTGGTGAAGTGCCACCAGGGGTAAGAAGAGAGCTCTTCAAGACTTCTCCCCAGGAGTGAGAGAGTTAACAACCTGCTCAAAAGGCAGGGGTGTGGCTGCAATCAAGCCCTGCTGCTACCTCCAGTTGGAGGATTGTTTGAAAGTTTGGAGCCTGTGAAGAGGCAAAGGAAGCCTGAGAAAGCTCTGTGTGGTGAGAGAGAGAGGTCCGTGGGACCTGGAAAGCCAGTCTGGCTGTCCGGAAATGTACAGCCAGCCCAGTTGAGAGACATTGAGAAGAGTGTCCAGAGAGGTCAAAGAGACACAGCTCCTCTGCAGATGGATTGCAGACCCTGAAGGGAGTGGACTCTAAAACAGGCAAGTGTTCAGGCCTGTGTTTTGGACTGTATTATGAATTACAGAGCAGAGCAGTAGGGGAACTGCAGATAAAAGTATAGGTAGGGCTTCAAAAAGAAGCTAGGATTTATTTTCTGTTTTGATTATTTTCTCTTATGCTGACAAATGAACCGCAAGTTCTGTTAAACCATACAAAAGGCTCCAGAGTACTCCATTGTGGTGCTGAAAGACAATGCACGTATCCTGAGCATGACAGTGAATCTGTCACATTATGTTGGCAGTGGTGGGAAAGAAAATTGTCTGTGTTTAAGAAGACAGCCCACAGTACATGATAATAATGGAGGAACTATTGAAAGCTCTGACAGATGCCACTACATGCCAGAAAGTGGGCAGAGCTTGTCAGCAAGAAAACCAGCAGAAATGGCTGAAAGAAATTGCAGAGGACAGAGCCCATGCTGCAAACAATGATAGACTAAGAGATGCTGATGCATGTCTGAGAGAGGCCACAGAGAAATGGCAGAGACAAGCAGAAGAGGATATAATCTGCATGAGTGAGGCCACAGAGCAGAGGCGTAGACAAGCGGAAGAGGACAGAGTCCAAATGAAAAAGTTTTTGGACGCACAGAAAGTGCAGCTGCAGCAACTGAAGTCTGCAACTAATACTGTGGTTACAGAAGCAAGTGGAAGCATGAATCCTAATCACTTCCTAAAGAGGGTGACCCCTCAGGATGACATTGAAATATATCTCCTGAACTTTGAGATGATTGTCACTACGGAAGGTTGGCCTAAAAAGCACTGGGCCACAGTCCTGGGTCCCTATCTGTGTGGAGAAGCACAGAGAGCATATTGTGATTTGCCTGAAGAAAAGTTAATAAATGATTGTATCCAGAAAGAAGAGATCCTTGACAGAGTAGGAGTGAAAAGAATACAGAGACTGCACTCCTTGGATTTTTTTGACAGACAGGATCATCGCTACCCAAGGAGCATCCTTGTCTGCCGAAGTTCAAAATGCAGTTTTCCTGTTAAGGGAAGGCAAACCGAGCCTGGTGCAGGAGGAAATCAGGAGTTAGAGACCTGGTGGATGGCAGAGAGAGTGAAAAAAGCCACCAAGTTCAGTGCCGCAAATGGGACGACAGGAGCCGCGAATGGGACGGCAGGAGCCCGTGAATGAGACGGCAGGAGGACCAAAAAAGACTGCAGACAGCACCAAAAAGATTGCAGAGAGCGCAAGAGAGACCGCAGCAGCTGCTAAACAAACTGCAGAGCAGGCAAAAGAGACTGCTGGGACGGCAAAAGAGACTGCTGAGATGGCAAAAGAGACTGCAGACAGCACCAAAGAGACTGCAGAAGGAGCTGCAAGTGAGACCGCTGAGAGCGCAGCAAAGAGTGCCACAGTGACGGCTGAGAGAGCAGCAGAGAGCGCCACAGTGATGGCTGAGAGAACAGCAGAGAGCGCCACAGTGACGGCTGAGAGAACAGCAGAGAGCGCAAGTGAGATTGCTGAGAAAGTAGCAAAAGTTGCTGATAAAGCAAAAGAGACTTTTGATGCTTATAAATTCATTGAGGAAGAAGGGAACCCAAACCGATGTGGAAATCTTATGAACAAGAGCAATGAGAAGGCCTCCATAAGTGACCTGGACAGACACAGCCACCTGTCCTAGGTGAATACTCCTGAGGTGGAGAGTGATGTTAGAGAAAGAAAATGCTTGCTAATGATCTCTGATCCAGAGAAAGGAGAGATCAAGTGGATGAATATAGCCAGTGTTCTTACAAAGGAAGAAAAGAGTCTGGAGATTGAGATGATGAAAGACGAACCACCGTCTCTAAGAGGACATATGAAGCAGAGCATGAAGATGTGTCCTTCTAAAACTATGAAGTATCCCAAGAGTGTTCTGTCTCATTTGGCCATTAAACAAAGAGCTCTGGATAAAAAGAAACAAGATGGGAAACAAGTAAAGCAAGTTGAACTCTATCCCAGTGGGATTAAAAAAGCCTGAAGTAGAAGATGGGCAAATTGCTACTGAATTGAAGGATAACAGGATGATGCCAGATTATATTCCTGAATGGAGAAGGAAGCCTGCCTTTGAGGACAACAGAGTGTCCTATAGGAAGAAGACACCGAAGTCTAATTGGGAGCAGTGGAAGAGTCCCCCCAAGTACAAGATGAATGAGAGAATTATGCAGTAGTGGCTGCACAGTGGCAAACAAATTAAGAGAGACCCCCTCACTGACTATATATCTCAGAAGGGAGCAGCTATAACAAGAGAGGAACTGCGGTTACAAACTCCAGAACAGGAGCGGGTTAGCGAACTCTCTGATACCGAGGGACAGTTGGAGCAGAATGTTGTTTGTCCAGAAGAGACTAGCACTGATCTGAAGGAACTGTGTGTGCAAGATGCTACATTTAATGCAAAGCGATATTTGCAGGAAGCTCATATGCAAGGCATAGTGAAGGAGCCTGTACAGGAGAGACAGAAGGGTGAAAAAAACATGGCTGTGCAGCCAAAGATATTCAGGGAGGACCTGATAGAAAAGTCAGAGGAGGTTCCTAAATTGAACATGCAGCAAAAGATCCAGTACAAGCAAAGGGAACTGGGTTTGCAACAAGCTAATGAGGAGAAACTGCAGCTGAAGGAAGCCGAGAAAGATGAAAAGCTGGACGCCTGGGAGGCAAAGCAAGTAGGGAAGCCACTAAAAGAAGAAATAATACAGATGGAGGCTGAGGATGCCAAAAATAAAAGTGTTTTCCAGGAATCTAGGATTCAAGAGGCAACTAAGAAGTGTAGTAGCCTATCTGCTGAGTGTCAGCCTGGAGTTGCTGAACAGCTGGAGACATTCCAGCAAAACCAAACGTCTGAGAGATCTTTCTTGGCAGAGATAGAGAGTGGCAGACCTTGCAGGATTAGAAGCACAGTGGTAACGAGTAGGCCTGCTGTGAACAGAAAGAAAGATGAGGTGCGGACCCAGGCTCAAGAAGCAGCCATGAGAGAGGACATGCCTTTGGAGTCTGCGAAGGATACGGTACCAGAACGGAAGAAACATGGCCATATGAAGCTGATATGTTTTGGTTAGAGTTTTCAGCCAGCCAATTGGAGCACCTGGAACAGAGAGAACCAGGACAGAAGAGAAGAAAAGCAACATGAGAAGTTGCTGTTCCATTGGGAAGGTAGAAATGATGATGATGAACCTAACGAGGGAGTATTGGAGACCCTACAGAATGGTCTGAAGGGAGCCCGACAAGCTCAAGGGGTCACAGAGGTGGACCAAGAGTTGTACAGATCGACAGCAGAGAACCAGCTGCTATCTGAGAGCAAGACACAAGTACCCAACTGGGTGAGTTGAAGGAGCAACTGAAGGAAGAGATTTTAACGACATATGTTCGCAATGCTCCTAGCAGACCAACGAAGAAAGCACCAACGGATGGTGCAGCTGGAAAAGTGGTAGCTCCGATGAATAAGATAAAGTCTCATTGGTGCCACAGTGATGAGAAGAGTGCAGAGAGAACACTTCTTTAAAAGGGGACTGGATTTATTTTTAATTAAAAAGGGAATTCAGGGTTATCATGGATAATTGGAGGGGCAGTATAGATCCAGGGAGAGGTCCGGCATATTGCAAATTAGAGGAGATCTTAAAAGGTTGAACTTGATGGACTGAAAGTCTTTTTTAACCTTAAATACTATGTAACTTTGTAACTATGTAACACAGATGGTACAGAGGATGCGTTGGATTGCAGATACAGCCTCACGGCATTGGACGCTCAACCCCATGGTGTTGAGCTTGGGTAACGTATATGTGGTGAAGTGCCACCAGGGGTCAGAAGAGAGCTCTTCAAGACTTTTCCCCAGGAGTGAGAGAGTTAACAACCTGCTCAAAATGCAGGGGTGTGGCTGCAATCAAGGCCTGCTGCTACCTCCAGTTGGAGGATTGTTTGGAAGTTTGGAGCCTGTGAAGAGGCAAAGGAAGCCTGTGACAGCTCTGTGTGGCGAGAGAGAGGTCCGTGGGACCTGGTTGAGGTTGAGGAGGGAGGTTGAGGAGGGGATTGAGGATGGGGGGTTGAGGTTGAGGAGGGAGGTTGAGGAGAGTTGAGTATGAGGAGGGGGTTGAGGATGAGGAGGTGGGCTGAGGATAAGGAGGGGGGCTGAGGATGAGGAGGGGGGCTGAGTATGAGGAGGGAGGTTGAGGATGAGGAGGGAGGTTGAGGAGGGGGTTGAAGAGGAGGGGGTTGAGGATGAGGGGGTTGAGGAGGGAAGTTGAGGATGAGGAGGGATGATGAGGAGGGAGGTTGAGGATGAGGAGTGGGGTTGAGGAGGGAGGTTGAGAATGAGGAGGGGGAAGAGACACAGGGAAGGGAGAGGGGGGAAGAGACACGGGAGAGAGAGGGGGACACAGAGGGCACAAGAGGGACACATGGGTCAGCACATTTCCCACCCTCGGCTTATACTCGAGTCACTAATTTTACCCAGTATTTTGTGGTAAAATAGGTGCCTCAGCTTATACTAGGGTCGGCTTAAACGGTATATATATATTCCACAACAATCATTTAGTGTATGGTGAGCACTAGAGTGAGAAAAGCTCTCCATCGTACAGAAAACAAATAATACATTAATTTACATTTGCATGTCTAAAAGGCGGGGACATGCAAATGAGACCTCACTCTTTTAATCCAAAAATAGCAACATTGCTCCCTTAAAGCATATGCCCACTGTATTAAACATCTTTTAAGCAAAGCACCGGGTTGGATTTTACACAAACCAAGAATCACTCATATACAGGCCTGTTTCAAGCTTTTTGGTTATCATCAGTATGAAGTAGATTCTGGTTTGTGCAATAGGTTTTGTAGGATTGGGTATTCCACAACGATCATTTAGTGTATGGTGAGCATTAGAGTGAGAAAAGTTCTCCACCGTACAGAGTACAGAAAACTAATAATACATTAATAAGCACATTTGCATGTCTAAAAGGCGGGGACATGCAAATGAGAATACAATGTACCTCACTCTTTTAATCCAAAAATAGCAAGTTTATACATAAAAGCTGTTTAATACAGCGGGTATATGCTTTAAGGGAGCAATGTATAAAGTTGCTATTTTTGGATTAAAAGAGTGAGGTACATTGTATTCTCATTTGCATGTCCCCGCCTTTTAGACATGCAAATGGGCTTATTAATGTATTATTTGTTTTATATATATATATATATATATATATATATATACATATATATATATATATATATATATATATATACATATTGTTTCATATATACTGTGTTGACTTATAAATCAGCTAAAAACAACAAATGGAGCCCATAGATTTTCGTTTTGCTTATCTCCCACCTCCAGTTTTTCTTCTTTACTGTAAAGTGATAGTTTACAAGTCAAGTTTTATGATGATAAAAAAGAATGTCAAACTGTTTCCAAATTAAACGAGTATGTATCTATCCAATGTATAGACTTATCTATGAAATATTAGAAACAATTCAAATCATTCTTACAATGTATTGGGTTTGAGTACAGAATGAGATCTAATAGACTTGACTGATTATAGCATATACTGTACAGGGAGTGCAGAATTATTAGGCAAGTTGTATTTTTGAGGATTAATTTTATTATTGAACAACAACCATGTTCTCAATGAACCCAAAAAACTCATTAATATCAAAGCTGAATATTTTTGGAAGTAGTTTTTAGTTTGTTTTTAGTTGTAGCTATTTTAGGGGGATATCTGTGTGTGCAGGTGACTATTACTGTGCATAATTATTAGGCAACTTAACAAAAAACAAATATATACCCATTTCAAATTTTTTTTTTTACCAGTGAAACCAATATAACATCTCAACATTCACAAATATACATTTCTGACATTCAAAAACAAAACAAAAACAAATCAGTGACCAATATAGCCACCTTTCTTTGCAAGGACACTCAAAAGCCTGCCATCCATGGATTCTGTCAGTGTTTTGATCTGTTCACCATCAACATTGCGTGCAGCAGCAACCACAGCCTCCCAGACACTGTTCAGAGAGGTGTACTGTTTTCCCTCCTTGTAAATCTAACATTTGATGATGGACCACAGGTTCTCAATGGGGTTCAGATCAGGTGAACAAGGAGGCCATGTCATTAGATTTTCTTCTTTTATACCCTTTCTTGCCAGCCACGCTGTGGAGTACTTGGACGCGTGTGATGGAGCATTGTCCTGCATGAAAATCATGTTTTTCTTGAAGGATGCAGACTTCTTCCTGTACCACTGCTTGAAGAAGGTGTCTTCCAGGAACTGGCAGTAGGACTGGGAGTTGAACTTGACTCCATCCTCAACCCGAAAAGGCCCCACAAGCTCATCTTTGATGATACCAGCCCAAACCAGTACTCCACCTCCACCTTGCTGGCGGACTGGAGCTCTCTGCCCTTTACCAATCCAGCCACGGGCCCATCCATCTGGCCCATCAAGACTCACTCTCATTTCATCAGTCCATAAAACCTTAGAAAAATCAGTCTTGAGATATTTCTTGGCCCAGTCTTGACGTTTCAGCTTGTGTGTCTTGTTCAGTGGTGGTCGTCTTTCAGCCTTTCTTACCTTGGCCATGTCTCTGAGTATTGCACACCTTGTGCTTTTGGGCACTCCAGTGATGTTGCAGCTCTGAAATATGGCCAAACTGGTGGCAAGTGGCATTGTGGCAGCTGCACGCTTGACTTTTCTCAGTTCATGGGCAGTTATTTTGCGCCTTGGTTTTTCCACACGCTTCTTGCGACCCTGTCGACTATTTTGAATGAAACGCTTGATTGTTCGATGATTACGCTTCAGAAGCTTTGCAATTTTAAGAGTGCTGCATCCCTCTGCAAGATATCTCACTATTTTTGACTTTTCTGAGCCTGTCAAGTCCTTCTTTTGACCCATTTTGCCAAAGGAAAGGAAGTTGCTTAATAATTATGCACACCTGATATAGGGTGTTGATGTCATTAGACCACACCCCTTCTCATTACAGAGATGCACATCACCTAATATGCTTAATTGGTAGTAGGCTTTCGAGCCTATACAGCATGGAGTAAGACAACATGCATAAAGAGGATGATGTGGTCAAAATACTCATTTGCCAAATAATTCTGCACTCCCTGTATATAATCGAGTATAAGCCGAGTTTTTCAGGCCTTTTTTAAGGCTGAAAAGGGCCCCCTCGGCTTATACTCGAGTCACTATTTCCCCCCTGTGACTCTCTAAAACCCCCCCCATGGCTCTCTAACCCCCCGTGGCTCTTTCCCCCGTAGCTCTTTCCCTCCCTCTCCCTTATCATTATCAACCCCCCTCCTCACCCTAAATCCCCCCTCCTGATTTTACCCCCTCTCCCTTTCCCCTCACTTAACTCCATCTGCAGCTGCTCCTCCGCTCCTCTGAGCTCCTTTCATCTGTGTCGGTACCCAGCATATGCTAATGACGTAACATCACATGCACGCCACGTCATTAGCATTGGCCGGGTCAAAACGCAGGAGCTCGGAGGAGCAGCTGCAGATGGAGGTAAGTGAGGGGAGAGGAGGAGGTATTTAGAGGGGTAAGATGAGGAGGGAGAGTGTTGGGGATGAGGAGGAGGGTGTTGAGGATGAGGAGGGGGGTGTTAAGGATGAGGAGGGGGGTGTTAAGGATGAGGATGGGGGGTGATGAGGATGAGGAAGGCTGTGTGGATGATGGGGGGTGTTGAGGATGAGGATGGGGGTGTTGAGGATAAGGATGGGGGGATGAGGATGGGGGGTGTTGAGGATGAGGATGGGGGTGTTGAGGATGAGGAGGGGTGTTGAGGATGAGGAGGGGGGTTGAGGATGAGGAGGGGGGTTGAGGAGGGAGGTTGAGGATGAAGGTTTTGGAGGGAGGTTTTGGAGGGGGGTTGAGGAGGGGGGTTGAGGAGGGAGTGTAACGGAACCCATCACTGTTTTACCCTGTTTTATTATTATGGTTAAAATATGATCCTACTGTTATACTGTATGTATGTTGGTTTATGCTCTGCAGAATATTAGCCCAGACTATTGCAGACCTTGGCATAATAGATAATTCTATTACAGAGACTCCTCATAAGATAAGGAAGTCTATTGTATAAAGTGTTTTCATTATCAGACATAAGAACAAAGACGTATAATCTGATCAATGTCTGATTGTATCAAAGTAGCAAGGTAACCTCCGGGGGGTGTGACCACACCTATTGTCTCTCTATGTGTATTGTGTGGCCAACTATGGGGGATGTGTATTGCCTGTGGGAAGAGATGGGTATATATATTTCTGCACAACAAAATAAAGACAGTATTCTTTGACTCCCAAGAAAGTGTCGTCCAATATGGGTGGTCTGGGCTTCTGAGACTGTGCAGTGCTTCTATATGGATATTTAAAGCTGAACCTGACTCTCCATCTGGAACTCTTGGATAGGATTATACCAACTTCACTTTTACACAGCAGCTTGCCAGGGAAAAGGACGTCTCCAACGGCTGATACCCTCTCACTACCGGGGTAGCTGTTACAGGGAGGTTGAGGAGGGTGATAAGGGATGGGTAGGGAAAGAGACACAGGTCAGGGAGAGGGGAAAGAGACACAGGGAAGGGAGGGGGGGAAGACACACAGGGGAGGGAGAGGAGGGGATGAAACACAGGGGAGGGAGAGGAGGGGAGGAGACACCGGGGAGAGAGAGGGGAGAAGAGACACAGGGGAGGGAGAGGGGGGACACAAGAAAGGGGCACAGAGGGCAGACACGAGGGGGACACAGAAGACACAAGAGGGACACAGGGGGCAGCACATTTCTCACCCTCGGCTTATACTCGAGTCACTAAGTTTTCCCAGTATTTTGTGGTAAAATAGGTGCCTCGGCTTATACTCTGGTCGGCTTATACTCAAGTACATACGGTATCATTTAATACAATTATGTAAAAGCTCAGAATCTTGTCACCAGCAACTACATGGTTAATACATTCTTATAGTTTCTGAGGGATAGAAACTGGTAGATTTGTAGGTTATTACTGAAAACTTAAACGAGAAGATCATATCAAGCCCATTATAAAAGATTAAAACTCTTATTGTATTAGTCAGAGAACAGCCTAATTCCATTTTGCTGCAATCTACAGAAACCCTTCACTGATAAGCAGATCATGGCATGGTAATCCTCATCATAGTAATCACTAAGACTGTCATATTATAATTTGTTACATGATGATCTGACTCTCCACCCACTTTCTTACTTCATGCATGCAGCAGTTTCCATTGCATTTCTGCTAAATAGTTATTGTTAATGAGCAGTTGGACCTAACTATACATTTCATTGAACTGTGTATTTATTGCATATTAAAAGAGAAATCATCAGCAAATGTTTATTACTCTTCATTTTGCTATTTGCAAGAAAAATAAAAAATAAAAATTCTGTAAAAAGAGAAATTAGGTGGTGAGCAGTAAATATACTAAAGTAATAAGCATTTGTTCTTGATTTTTATTACACCGTGAAGGGGATATACATTTAAAGTAATAGTGACAATTATGGAAATAAGAACATTTAAAAGCATTGTTTTGAATACAGAGAATGAAAATAATTAATGAACATTTTGTGTGTTTACTGATCATGGCTAGCATTAGCCAAAGACAGCAACGGCTGAAGTTGGGGTGTGAAATAGCTAAAAATTTAGCTTCATGAGGCCATCATGCCAGTTCATGCTGCACTGCAGTCCTTGCATTATATGAGTCTAGATTACATATTTATATGGAAGTTGGGATGTATTTCCATTAGATTTATATTGATTTGATCCCTTTCCCTAGCAATCTGGAAACTTCCCAACTCAGTACTTCACCAGAGCTCATAATACCTCCAACTTTAGGGGCAGGAGTTTTTTTATGGTTACAATGTAGTTATAGCCCAGAATGCACTCTTCTCCCAGTGATGCCAATGTCTGCTGCTCTTCCTCCTAGAGACCTGGATGTCTCACTCCCCCACTCTCAGCACAATTTGGACCACACCACTGTGAAGTTCTCCTAAAAGCATGTTAAATACGTTTTGAAATTTTAATAAACATCTGGACTTTATCAAAATATGTTGTGAACGTTTTTTTCTTTACAGGACATTGAGACAGACAGATGGGATGGATAGATAGGTTGATGGGATGTGTAGATAGGTAGAGTCAATATATTATGGGTAGATACAATTGGTAGGTAGATGAAATTGGTAGATGCAATGGGTGGATAGGTAGATACAATGAGTAGATGGAATAGGTAGATACAATGGGTAGATGGAATAGGTAGATATGTAGATGCAATGGGTAGATGTGATGGGTAGTTGCAATTGATAGATAGAATGGACATATACAATTGATAGATAACGTGGGTATATACAATGGGTAGATGGAATAGGTAGATATGTAGATGGGATGGGTAGATGCAGTGGGTAAATGACTTAGGTAGATGGATTGGGTGGATGGGATGGGTAGATAGGTAGATATGATGGTTAGATGTTATGGGTAGATACAGTGGGTAGATGTGATGGGTAGATGCAGTGGGTAGATGGGATGGGTAGATACAATGGATAGATGGAATAGGTAGATGAGATGGATAGATGGGATGGGTAGATGAATGGGTAGATACAATGAATAGATAGGTAGATGCGATGAGTAGATACAATGGGTAGATGGAATGGGTAGATACCATGGTAAGATAGCTAGATATAATGGGTAGATTTAATGGGTAGATGGAATAGGTAGATACAATGGGTCAGTGGAATAGGTCGATAGGTTGACACAATTGATAGATGTGATGGGTAGATATGATGGATATATGCAATGGGATGATACAATGGATAGATACTATGGGCAGGTGCAACAGGTAGATAAAATAGGTAGGTGAAATAGGTAGATAAAGACAGGCAAATGCAGTAGATAGATAGATAGATAGATAGAGCACATGCACACACAATAGCACACACAGCACAGACTCACTTGCTGTGTTGTTTTCTGGCACACACTGAGCACATGCACACACACAGCACATGGCACACAGAGCACACACTCACCTGCAGTGCTATTTTCATCACACACATCTTCCCCTCTGCTTGTGGGACTGACAGAGGCTGCACTTCTCATTGGTCACATGGGATAATTGACAGGACTCTAAGGGTCTCATTCAATTGCGATTTGGCCAATTGAATAGGTCTCTATATAAGCACAGAGCATATTTTTTTACAGAAGTTTTTAGTTAGTGAGCTTCTTTCTAAAAGCAATACCTTCACTAACTAAAAACTTCTGTAAAAAAATATGCTATGTGCTTATATAGAGCCCTATTCAATTGGCCAAATCACAATTGAATGAGGCCCTAAGAGTCTGGATGTAGCAGCTTGTGCTGGGGGGAAGCTCTGTGAGCAACAGGCTCCCCCATAGACTTATACTAAAGCAGCACTGGGCAGTGCAGTGATAGGTTTGTAGGCTTGTAAACAGAATGCTCTGTTACATGCAAAAGAGCACTATAAGGGAGCTAACTGGCCGTTTACTGCCAGAACACTCTTGCACATTAAAGAATATATGTATTCATAAACAATATGCATTTAAAGACAGCTTTAATTTAGAAGGGATATTCAGCCTGAACATGTTTCTTGGTACTAACCACATATTCAGAAAACATATGGTGGACATAGTGGTAGTTGAAGCACTTCCACTTACACAAGTACTGTATTTGTGTGTATTTCCATCTCACAATGTGAAATAAATAGTGTTTCGACTGCATTCTTGGAGAATGGGAGAAGGCATGCAAATGAACTCACAATACTGTATATAACATATGGCTGGTGTTATTACACAGCTCTAAAGGTATATAGAAGTTTTATGGATTATGAATGCATCTGACAGAGGAGAATCAGTAGTGTAAGCAAATATTTCTTGCATAATAAAATACCAAAATAAACATTAATAAACGTACCCTAGAATTTGCAAAATTTCAGTTTTCTGGCAGCTGATTTTTAGAAATTAGCAAAATATTCATAATTTTTTTGGTCAATTAGATGCAGATCTATGCAGCAAAGCATCATTGGATTTGTGAGATTTGTTCCCAAAACACACCTCCCTTGAATGAGGCAACTCAGCAGTGCTACTCTGTGCTGTTACTGGCTGGAAGATTAGCATGGGGGTTAAAAACCATAGGCCACCATTTATACAAATAGACTATAAACTTTCTTTTAGAACACACTCACACAGAAAAATTTAAGTTTTTAACATTTCATAATATCACTCAAGTTTGACCCACAAGGGAGCCAGCCTCAAAATCTTCTTCAGAATAACAGCTCTAATTATATAACAAAACCCTCCCTTCTATCTTATCCCTCCACCCCTCCCTTTGCTGCAGATAAAATAATATTCCTAGTCATCTAAGCTAGTAGCAAATCTTGAATTGAATTGAACCCAGACAAGATGATTGTTTTTATATACAACCATTAGGATCTTCTCTAACATGTTATGTTCATGCCTTACTCAGAGGCTTATATTAGCAGTTTGTTACATACTTCACAAAAAATATAAAGTTATTAAAGTACAATGGAAGAAATTTAAGTATTGCCTACATTATAATTTTGATGCCACTGGATACTGTGAAGATTTAATACTTTTATATTTTCATTTAATCGATTCTGCACTAACCACATACATTATTATAAAGAGGCCATAAAGCAGAGGGTACATTACAAATTGTGTCTATTTTCAATCTCTAAATCTGTATACTGAAGCTATAGGTCAAATGGAAATGTGAGCAATATATAAATAAAACTCTTTCATAATGAGATACTGAGTTGAAACAACTGTAATTGCAATATAAAATCCTGCATGTTTAGGGCGATAATTAAAGTCTACCCAAGGGTTTTTGGAACCACAGCAGAAAAACTGCTTTAGCATTCACTCTACATTGAAAGAAAAAAAAAGAAAACTTTCAGATAAATATTTACCTTTTTCTTATTTGTCATTCATAATAAAAAATAATGTAAATAAGCTCCAGACATTTTATATTTATTAGGCATTGTGTTAATTTACTGATAAGTAAATAAACAACAACTGCTTACACTAAACAGAGAACACAGAGAACAATGAGGGTGAACTGGGATGCTATTTATCCCTCTAACTGGGTAATTAATTTTCAAAAAGCCACATTCAATGGTGTCATGACTTATTTTGGGGACTGGATGGGAGACCCCTGAGCTACACAAGCAATCCTGTTATTTGGGATGCTACCACACTGAGCTGCTAATATCAAAAGTTATTACAATGGACATCGGACTTGTTTAAAGGACTATGGCATGTTGTTTTATGTGTAATGTAATGTGGGCCACAATAATGAATGTTGGGGTTACCATGTGATATTCTGATATATTTTGTCCAGGAATGCAATTCCCAGATGTTACTCTACCCCTTCTATAATCCCTTATGTGTGATGAAACTACAGCCATAAAATCTGAAGTGACCAGGCCCTTATCTGAAGACCGGAGAGGGGGGTTGATAGCCTATTAATGGGAGTGGGAACGTCACAGTAAGATAGCAGACCCCTCCTACAGGGAGGGGAATTATGAAGAGGGTCACGTGGGTGGATTATTTTGTGTTGTTTTTAAAATATTTTTTAGGAGACTAAAGGGTCAGTCTGTCTGCTGCACTAATTCAGGGTGTTTGTCTATTTCTTGTATGATGTGAAATCCTAATTAAAGTGATCTGATTTTCCCCTGCTTCTCCATGAATGATGTGCATGTGGGAAAAGTTGTGGATTCAAGTTCAACCTTTTTTAAAATATGCAATAAAGGCTTTTGATTTCTTCCTCCTCTATCATTTCATCCACTTGACAAACAAGGGACTTTTTCTTGAACTGCAATGATCTTTTCGCTAAAATATAAATGAGCAACAGAAATAAATGTGTCATGTTGCAAAATATACCATCTGGCCATCTATCTGTCTTTTTATCAATGTAGTGGAATTTAAAATACTAATAAAACGAAAAGCATTACATTATATTTTGCTTACATATTGAAGGACCACTATAGTTTGAAAAAAGGCAAATGTTTACAAAGAATGCAAGAAACTAAGGGCTCCCATAGCTGTTCATCTATATCAGTAACGCAAAACGACTATCACCTTGGAGAAAGTAATCCCATTCCCCTAAACACAGCACGTTCATTGAAAAACTAAAAAATAGTATGACACAACTCTGCAATGCTCTGTGTGAGGAAAAATAAGATGGAGAGGAAAAACAGATGGAAATGTCCAGTTTAGTAAGGTTTATATTTTAGTGTTCTAATTAGCAATCCTACCACTATTGAACACCAAGCAGTGTTTCCAATGCTGTATGATCTGCCAAACCACAAAAGTAATATAATACAGTGTTTAGTGTTTATAACTGATCTATGATCACAACATTATGCATTGGGATGATACTCTGAAGAAGAGCACCTGCTCTATACAAATCTATATCAACACTGTGTATTGGATAGGACATCCTATAAATAGATATTGCTATCAAAGATCCACAAAGTTGTATGTTTGCAATAATGTGACAAGCAATTAACAAATGATACATTGACATTGGCACGATCCATGTGTCTTTGGGAGAGAATTACATTTGCTATGAAGCATGACATGGCTACATCAAGAGGATATTAAGCCTTTGTTGCAGTGACCATAATAGAAATATATGACAATATTTAGGCCATTTTTATTTGAGAGATTAATCTTGGAAATATAAACTCATTTTGTCATCTTCTGTTTATTAAAATATTGCACTATTTGAGATGTGTTCACAGATCAGATAGGGTTATATGCATGTATGCTGATGTTGTGCACTGTATATAATTCACGTTGAGGTTGCCCGGCTGTTGGCAGGGGCTGCTGGGGGCTGTGGAGGCTGTCCAGCAGCAGGTGGGTTTAGGTTGGTTTAATGAATGGGCGTGTTGGGGAACCTGTCCTCTGGAGTGGTGGATTGAGTGATAGCCTGTATTTGGTAGTGTACTAGCGTGGCTGCCATGAGGTGCCCTATCCTGAACAAATTCAATCCAGTTCAGTCCAGAGCTCTGCCTCTTCAGTGACCGAGCAAAGTATTGTTCCTGCAGTTCCAGTTTAGTATGTTTTTGATGCCTCTTGTTTTGCACCCGTCCATTTAAGCACTTGGATAAGCTCTCTCAGTATACCCTACACCTCCATGATATGCCTGTCCATCTCCTGTTAATATACATTGACATTGTGCTAATATATCCGTTGTTTGACCTTATAGTATGTGAAATCATGTTTTTGTTTCATTATACAGAGATAGACTGTTTTTTGATACACATTTTAGTGTGCATTTCAAGTTAAAGGTATATGCAAGTGAGCTGGGTTATGAATGCATCTGACAGTGGGGAATTTGTATTGTATGATTACATGTATTTGCATGCACTATGTTTTTTTAGCTTTGCATTAAGCAAAACTGTTGCAGGTGATGTTTACACCCCAGGATTAAGCTAGGCTCCTGAGAGGGTTCATTTTTGTAAAACTGTACCCTGTCTATGTGAGCAGGCTCAGCTTTGCAACCAATCAGCAATGATGTATGCAGTCAGCTAGATGAGGCTGCTACACTGGGTCCTTAAAGGACCATAAATCGACATTCAAGTAAAAATGTTTGAGCGGATACTCGTTTGTTCTTAAAACATACACCATCTCCTTGATAAATTATGACAAATTGTGATTGTACTGAAACCAAACATTTCAGCTCCTTCTTCCTAATCTAATTTGTCTTTTAAGCGAACACATATTTATGCTTGACTTATGGTCCTGGGAGAGGTGATGGGGCAATTCACTGGGGCTGGGAGAGGTGATGGGGTAAATCACTGGGGCTGGGGGATGGGGTAAATCACTGGGGCTGGGGGAAGTTTCACCTGGGATGTAGATAAAACAATCAGTGAATGACGGGGCACAGACCTTGTTCTGGGTATTACAGAAATCTAACACTGCGGCTCAATTAATATACCAAAAAGATACAATGTATTATGTGTGCTGATTTTCACTGGGATTTTCAGGTGATAACAACATTGATAGTAAACAGTTTGGAAATGCAAGAAATTCAGCAAACTATAGGGTAACTGTTTAAATGTTTATTTTGTTGTTTTTTTTTCATGCAAAATTTTATTTTCATTCACTACTAATTCTCTATCAGATGCATTAATAATCCAGTTCACTTGCATATACCTTTAAGAGGATTCATCATTCAAGTTTATCAGCTACATTGTATGTTTATATTGCAGCTGAGTTACATGGCCATTGCTGAGTGATGTAGGCCATATTAGAGTAGGTGTAATGATATAGGAATCACAAGGTTTTGGAGACCAGCAGCCTAGGTCAGCAATAATCCAATTCAGCAAGTTATAGGTGAAACAGGAACAAGCTTTATTGAAGGGAACAGGAACCACAATAATTTGGCAAGGTACATTGACAGGAAGTGCCTTATATAGGCCAAGGACCAGACACCTGATTAGGCACAGCTGAAGAGACTTAGGCACTGATACTAATGCTAGCAGAGTCAAGGTTATCAGATCTCAATGAAATTCACAAAGGCAGGCTGGCGCAGTGGTAGGGAAGAGGTTCAGCAGCCTGGGGACCAGGGTTCAAAACCCAGCAGAGTCAATTCCTCACATTACCCCCGCCTCTATAGGTGCAGCCTCTGGATGCCCTATTACCCGGTTTAGCAGAGTACTGCACATGAAAGGACCGAAGGAGATCAGGAGCGTGAATATGGTCCACTGGTTCCCATGAACTCTCCTCCTTTCCAGCGGACCAGATACTGAAGCTTGTTGCTGAAGATCCTGGAGTCCAGAATTTTCTCCACCTCGTATTTATCCTCACCATCCCCGAGGTGGGGCAGGCAGGGCTCAGCCAGGGAAAGTGTTGTCATGGAAAGGTTTCAGCAGTGCAATCTCGTAAGGTGGTTAGCCGATCAGTGACTGCAGGAATGGAATTTGCAATTGGGAGACTCACTAGAAAGGTTGGATGGTAATCATAGTTGGCAAAAAATGGGCTCAAAGAAGTGGAGCAGTGTTGGGCATTGTTATAGGCAAACTCTGCCGTGGGTAGAAAATCCAGCCAGTCATCCTGCAGGTAACTAATATAGCACCGCAAATATTGCTCCAAAGTCTGGTTGGTTCTCTCAGTCTGTCTATTACTTTGTGGATGAAAAGCTGACGACAGATTTACATTAATACCTAGATTAGAACAAAAATGTTTCCAAAAACGAGATGTAAACTGCCCTCCCCTGTCAGAAACTACTTCATCAGGTACTCCATGCAAGCAAAATATTTTCAGAGATAATCAGGTCAGCCGTCTGTTTAACTGAAGGGAGACCACGAGCTGGTATGAAATTACCCATCTTAGTTAACCTGTCCACAACAACAAGAATGGTAGTGTGTTCCTTAGAGGGAGGTAGTTCCACAATAAAGTCCATGGATATAGATCCCCAGGGACGATGAGGAATCGGAAGAGGCTGAAGCAAGCCAACAGGGGATGAGCGAGGAGTCTTATGTCTGGCACATACATCACAAGAGGACACATACTTCTTAACATCCTCATAATACTTGGGCCACCAAAAGGATCGGGCGAGTAGCTTTTGTGTCTTTTGGATTCCTGGATGACCTGCTGGTTTTGAGTCATGGTAGAGATGTAAATGGTCCAGTCGCACTGACTCCGGAGCAAACAGACGTTGAAAAATCCCAAACCCATTAAGCTTTGTCATATGGAGATCACGAGGAGGATCACGAAGAACTGGGTCTTCAGCGTAGCCCTTTTTAATGCGAGACATCAGATCAGAAGGAAATGTGACTCCTATAAATATATCCTCCGGCAAGATGGTGGTCTTGGTTACGGTAGTATGGAGGGGGTCAGCTATTCTAGACAAGGCATCCGCCTTACCATTCTTGGAGCCAGGACGGTATGTAACCAAAAAATTAAACCTTGAGAAGAATAAGGACCAGCGTGCTTGCCTGGCTGACAGTCTCTTAGCTGATCGAATACATTCCAGATTTTTGTGATCTGTGAGGACAGTAATTGGATGGGTGGCTCCCTCCAAGAGATGTCTCCATTCGGTGAAAGCAGCTTTTATAGCCAATAGTTCTTTATTCCCTATGTCATAGTTTCTTTCTGCTGGCACCATCTGGCGGGAATAGAAGGCACACGGATGTAACAGCATCTTAAGTCCAGTCCTTTGAGACAGTATAGCACCAACAGCTGAATCAGAAGCATCAACTTCCACAATAAATGGTAATTCCGGCTGAGGATGTACCAGGACGGGGGCAGATGTAAACAGAGTCTTTAATCTGGAAAATGCGGTATCAGCCTTATCGGACCACTGAAAAGGAGTCCCTTTACGTGTAAGTTCAGTGATCGGTGTAATAACGGCAGAGAAATTCTTAATGAAACGCCTGTAAAAATTGGCAAACCCCACAAATCTCTGAATATCTTTTTCATTCTTGGGGATGGGTCAGTCCAGCACAGCTTAAATTTTACATACGTCCATACTTAAACCTTTGGGAGTTATTACATACCCCAGGAATTGAATTTCTGTTTGTTCAAACTCAAATTTTTCCAGTATAATGTATAGGTGGTGGGTACGAAGGCGCTCCAGAACTATACGGACCTGTTTTCTGTGGTTTTCAAGATTATCAGAAAATATTAGGATATCATCCAAATATGCCACGACAAACTGATCCAGGAGATCTTGTAGTACATCATTGATAAGATGCTGGAAAGTTGCAGGGGCATTACACAGCCCAAATGGCATTACTAGATATTCTGAATGCCCGTACCTGGTTCTGAAAGCTGTTTTTCATTCATCATTTGGTCTTATGCGAACCAGATTATATGCCCCCCGAAGATCAAGCTTCATAAATATTTTAGCTTAGCGAAGTCTCTCCAAAAGTTCAGGAATGAGAGGCAAGGGGTAGCGGTCAGCATCAACGCATGGCCGTAGGCTGCCATCTTTCTTTTCTACAAAGAATAAAGGAGCTCCTGCTGCAGAAGTAGATGGTTGAATAAAGCCTTTGGCAAGATTTTCTTGTATGTATTCACGAAGAGCTTTCAATTCAGGCTCAGAAAGGGAATATATACGGCCAAACGGGATAGCAGCCCCAGGCAACAACTCTATTGGGCAATCATAAGGCCTGTAGGGTGGAAGCTGATCAGCATTCTTCTTATCACAGACATCTGCAAAATCCCAATATTGTAGAGGAAGCTTAGTCAAGTTTGTAGCAACCATTTCATTAATTGTTGTGGCAACAGGTGTTACCTTAGAGGGTTGACAATTCATTAAGCAGTGTTCTGAAGGAAAGGACAAAGTTCTGATCTTCCAATCAATCTGTGGGTTATGCAGAGCAAGCCAAGGTACCCCCAAAATCACTGGAAACTGTGTTGAGGAAATTAGGTGGCAAGATATAGCCTCATGGTGATTCACTTCCACAGTCAACTTTAAGGGCACAGTCTCATTTGTAACCGGACCTGACGTAAGTGGAGAACCGTCTACTGTCTCCATTAACACAGGTGAAGAATTAGGGATAGACTGAATTCTATTTCCTGCTGCAAATTTAATGTCCATAAAGTTTCCGCCTGCTCCAGAATCTTTCATAGCTGTAGACAAAATTTTACAATCACCACATTGCAACTTGATAGGCACCACAAAATGAGGATGTTGAATCAACATACCCTCTTCACCATGAGCCAGAGAAAACAAGGGTTGTGTGACAGAATCCAGTTGATCTGTAATCTGGGATTGGTGTCGAATCTGTTCACCCTCAGCAGCCATAGCTATTGTTCTTTTGGATTTGCTAGGGCAATTGATGGCATAGTGCCCTGCACTACCACAATACAGGCATAAATTGTGAGTGCGTCGCCACTGTTTTTCTTCATTGGATAATGGCCCTCTTATTAGATTTACCTGCATAGCCTCTGGCTCAGAGTCTGTAGGTGTTTGTGGGGTCGGAATAGAAATTCTTGAGTAGGAAATAGGAGTAGCACTTGGTCTAAAAGCCTTAAAAGCCCTGTCTTTCCAATCTTCTTTCAGACAGTCTCCGATCAATACGGATAGCCAAACGCACAAATGCATCAAAGTCAGCAGGAAGATCAACACAAGCTAGCTCATCTTTTATAGCTTCTGAGAGACCTTTCTGAAGTGGAACCTCTGCGCTGATTGGTTCCAGGTAGTATCAGCAACCCACTGTCTGAATTCAGCAGCATATTCAGCCACAGAGAGCCTCCCTTGATGCAAATGAAGGAGAGTGGCTTCTGCTGTAGCACATCGATTGGGGTCATCAAAAACTAGGCACATGGCCTCAAGAAAGTCATTTAGATTACCTTAGACTGGACTGTCCTGTTCCAGAAGAGAGAAGCCCCAAGCCAGGGCTTCATCTTTGAATATGGAGAAAATAAATCCCACCTTCTCTCTTTCAGATGGAAATCGGTGAGGTAACATCATGAAGTGCAAACGGCATTGATTTAGGAAACCCCTAAATCTTTTGCGATCTCCTCCAAACTTTTCTGGTAGGGGCAAGCGGGCATCTTGTGCAGGTGTAACAGTAGCAGCCGCAACATCATGTGCCCTGTAGCTGGTATACTCACTGTGCATTGACTGAACTTTACTTTGCAGTTAAGCTACCTGGTCCTGCAGCACTTGAATGGTCTGTGCCTGGGTCTGCACAGTTCTAACAAATAAAGTAACCTGCTGGGCCAATGCAGAAAGGGCCAGATTATTCTGTAATGATATAGGAATCACAAGGTTTTGGAGACCAGCAGCCTAGGTCAGCAATAATCCAATTCAGCAAGTTGTAGGTGGAACAGGAACAAGCTTTATTGAAGGGAACAGGAACCACAATAATCTGGCAAGGTACATTGACAGGAAGTGCCTTATATAAGCCAAGGACCAGACACCTGACCAGGCACAGCTGAAGAGACTTAGGCACTGATACTATTGCTAGCAGAGTCAAGGTTATCAGATCTCAAGGAAATTCACAAAGGCAGGCTGGTGCAGTGGTAGGGATGAGGTTTAGCAGCCTGGGGACCAGAGTTCAAAACACAGCAGAGTCAATTCCCTCTTCTCCCCATTTACTCCTGCTACTGAGCCTGCTGCCTACATTGGGGACAACTTCAGTTCCCTCTCAATCTCAACTCAACACTCCACTCTTCTTCCCACTCCTCTCCCCCCTCTATTCTCTGTATCCTCTCCTTCTCTCCCTCTCTACTCTTTCCTCCCTGGGTTTCCTATGTCTCTCCAACTCTCCTGCTCCTTCCCTCACTCCTCCCTCTATCGCAGACATACACACAAATTAAAGTGTCACACCACTCACAGAAAAGTGATTAATAACACTCTCAGAAACACACATTATCACTGTCCACTCATGTGATTTAGAACAAAAGTGTGTGTTTGCTTTTCTAATTTTAAGATTATATTGTTAAGTGATCACACATAGTGGAAGCCTTGTTATAGAGCTTACCAGATATGTTTAATTCAAGTTCATTCCCATTCATCCTATGTACTTAATCCTGTTAGGGACAAAACCAAATGTCTTCCACCATTAAATCGAAAATTAAAGGCTGTATTTATTAATATTAAAATGACTAAACAAATGGATATTTCTATGTTAAGATGATCAAAAAAAGTACATACATATAATTCAGTTGTCTTTTAAGTATCTACCCCTACACACATCCCACAACAACAAAATTAAATTAGTATGTGTAATGAGAAAATCAGATTATGTTTATAATTAAATTAGTTAATTGAACTGCCTTGTTCACTTGCCTGTTGAGTTGGCCCATATTATATTTATCTTCCTGTATACCTCCATGCATACTGCCATAGTTCACACTGGTAATCTGACATTGTTGCATTCTGGGTATCAAGGCTATGCTAAAGCCACACCCACAGGGGTGGGTCTTAACACTTTTTTATTATTACTTTTAATTATTATACATCACATTTATAATTGGAAAAGAGGAATGTTAGTGTGGGAGAACACAACGATCTTGGGAGAGACAGGAAAGTTTTATACTAATAACAATTACTTTATCATTCCTCCTTTTTGTAATAATTTTCATTATTTATAACAAAAATAAAACACTTCAGTTTTGAAAAAAAGAAAGCCCTATTAGCATAAACTGTTTATGGAACATGTGACACTTGTAGTGTGAAGATCTGCCATTGTGGGTGTAGACTGAGCATAGTATTGGCAGCATGCATGGCAATATGCAGGGAGAAAGTGGGCAGTTCCCGAAGCTGAGTGGTTGTTAGTTTGCTGGCTTGTTAAAAATAAGTGTAAAGTGTATGATCAGTACATTAAAGAAAGATGATTAAATAGACCTTGATAGAACCTTTATATTTAATAAAAATGTCTGAAGAGTTTCTTAACGTTGTTAGATTCACAAAGGAGAGACATTTTGGATAGGTTCCATTTTGTGAAATAGCCACTTAGGGTAAATTGGAATTGGAGTGCTCTCTCTATGAGTCTCCCAAGACTTCTCTGAGTTTCTCAGCATAGGGATTCTGGCCCACAGTGTTTTTGTTACAAACTAAGGCAATAAGCCTTTTCCAAATACTTAAGCTTCATACAGTCTTGTTCCAAAGCAATGAATAAAAGTCACTTCAATGAAAACGAGGCATGTAATGTGAATGCATTTAAAATACTGGCAGAAATTCAATGAAGATAACATGCAGTAGCTCAAAGCAAGAGATACATTTAATGCATATATTAGGAGGTTCTGACATAAACTGATTTTCTCTTTCATTTATAGAAAAGCAACACACTTTTTATAATGCAGTCTAAAAGAAAGATATATGATGTTAAAAAATAAGTGACTTGTGCTGTTTGTTCTTAAAGGTAGTTTTATACCTCAAAGGACTTAATTATGAAGCCTAAGTCATTTTTAGCAATGGCATAAAAAGGATATAAAAATCAGAAACAGAACAATCTTATAGTGTAGTATGTAATAAAAACCACAAAATTCAAAATACAATTACATTGCACTTAGGGTGCAATAATTTGATGGCCCCAGACTGTACTTTTAGCCAATTGTATCTTTTACACACTGTACATAAAGCAAGTTAGAAAGCCTGATGTGCTTTACCATATAAGAACGCACAGTTATTTGATCAGTGTACTACTGAAATTTCTAAGCACCTTAGCCCAGATTTATGTCATGTGTGAGCCAATGATATCAGACATCATGTTACATGAAGACATGGCACTTTGTGTGATGATGTAACACCCATGCCCCCACTCTATACTTTTCAGAATCTCAGTACCTTCATCATGATTTATCAGTGGTAGTCCTTCATGGGTGTTGTACACTATTCCTAATGTTATTGTATTATATATATATATATATATATATATATATATATATATATATATATATATACATATATATATAATACAGGACTACCACTGATCAATCATGATGAAGGTACTGAGATTCTGAAAAGTGTAGAGTGAGGGCATGGGTGTTACATCATCACACAAAGTGCCATGTCTTCATGTAACATGATGTCTGATATCATTGGCTCACACATGACATAAATGATATATACAAATGTTAATGTATTCCTAAATCATCTTCTCAATGTGAACGTAATTCCTGTTCACTCCTGAATAAGTATCCATAATAAATATTCCTGACCTTGACTTAATTTAATACATTTTATAGATGATAATTTTCACTTTAAAATGTTACGTTTTTCTCATTCTAAAAGCCAAGCACCCATTACAGACCACTAATTTTTTCATACAAATTGTTTTTTGATCTTTTGAATGTCTCTTATTGTCAAACTATCACTCTACAATGCCTATTGTTCTGTAGGTCCTAGATACAAATATTTCCATTATTATAGATGAGCTCATGTTATGTGTGTTGTTATTGTTTCTGCTTGCTATCTATCTTACCCATTTCTCTTAAGAGCTGGCCAACTTACCATTGCACTGAGGTTCAGGCCCTTGGGTGATCCCAGCTACCACATGCTGGCTGACTTGACAGAGCAGCAATTTCGTTATCCGAGATGCAATTCCCTAGGTGCAAAGTCCAAAACATACTATACAAGCCCTGTATTTCACACAATAGGTCAGGATTCCAAACAGGTAGAGGTGACTATTAGCCTATATAAACATTTATCCCTCTGCATTAAAGGTCAATTTAAATAACTGCTGTCATTAAAAAGTTAGCATAGTCTCTTTTATAGAAATACAATTGTAAGCAGTCAACATTTTTTTAGAATGTAAACAAATAATACAGCCTCTAATTTATTTACTTTTCTAAGCAAGTATGCTACTGTGGAATTTACCATTTTTGTTTATAGTAATCTTCTCCCTAAGATGTAAGCAGACTTTGAATACACATGAAGGGCCCTATTAAATTCCAAGCCCGCAGCGGCGGTGCAGCCCGTATGTCTGCGGGCTTGAAATTCGGTGTAGTTACAGAGCGGTTAAATTGAACAAGGCCGCAACCAACGGGCTGGAAGCTCAGGCCCGTAAACACTTCCCGCGGTCGCAAGCTGTTAGGGGGCTGAACTAGATGCGGGTTGCATTTCCAATCCAAACGCGTAATCACGGAGTGTGACGCAGGCCTAACAGCCAATAGAAAGCAGGGAACAGCAATTAACACAGCAGAAAGGGGTTTTAAAGGTCACGAAAACCACTGACTGTGCTGTAGCTGAGCAAGTGAACACACAGGTCTAGGCGTTGGTGGGTTTCTGAGCTTTGATAAGAGGAAGAGAGAGAGAGAAAGAGCTGTTTTGTGATTTTTTGCTATTTTGACAACTAAGATATATTAACCCTTAATTTACAACATACATCATTACTGATATCACATAATTCCCACACATAGATTAATACTTACACATAGCTATACATAGCGGTAGGCCACAGCACATCTACACCCCCCCCCCATAGCCCCACCTACCTCCTCCCCCCATACAATTTCTATAATACACATAATACACACATTCTTATTTTACCTCATATACACGTATATATTATATTGATTAATCCTTATATTTATTTCATAAATTCCGGGAGGGCAGAGGTGGGGAGGAGGAAAGTGAGGAGAGAGAGAAGGACAGAGAGGGGAACACCGGAGGAGGAGAGTGAGGAGAGGAGGAGAGTGAGGAGAGGATGAGAGGTAGAGGTATGGAGAAAGGCAGAACCAGGTCAGGGAGGGGAGGTAAGGGTGTAGGAGAGCAGGGGGCGGGGAGGGATGGGCCCCCAGATGTAGGCACACAAGGAGTAGGGTCAGAGGGTCAGGGGCCTGATCCCAGGGGGGGAGGTAGTGGGGATGAGGGACCGACCCCAGGGAGAGAACAGGGGGCCAGGAACCCCAGGCACAGTTGGGAGGGCAAGAGGCTTGGCAAAGTACAGGGCCACCAATTATAGCCTAGAGAAGATGGACTTCTTCCTCAGGAAAATCTGTGCCCACTATAGCATCATACATGGTGAGAGTGATGTGAGGCCTAGCCAGAAGACAAAGGTCTGGAGTGACTATAGCTACAGCTGTTGCTGCATTAGGGGTTGCAAACAGGGATGTCAAGTCTGTCAAACAAAGGTATAATGACAGCCGGCTGAAGAAGATGGCAGAGGACGCAAGAGCAGCATGTACCCACCAGCCAAAATCACATACTGTGGATGGGAGCGGATCCTGAAGGAGTGGATTTAGCCAGCGGCAGTAGTGGATCATCCAGGACAGGTGGACATGGGTGTGTGGAGGACCTTGCATTGTGAGTAACATATACACCATCACACACTCATGTGCACACACATGAACCACACACATATGGGTGTAAGAACTGTGGGGGGGGGGTGGACAAATACCCCCGCAGATATATATGTTTTGTATGTACTGTATGTATAATTAAGCTTTTTTAATGGCTGGTGTATACAATGAGCTGTATCCCTCTAGAATTATTCTGGCTCCTACACCCCTGCCCCCACACATAGATAACTGACATACAATAGCAATGTAAGCCTTATATTTATTACTAAAGATATATGGGGCATCAATAACCATGTAAATACTGGTAGCAAACATATCATTATCATAATTGTTATCAATGAAATGTCTGACCAATAGCTGCAGTTAAGACTGATTCTGAGTACAATTCACAATTGGATCAAGATTGATTTGACATTCAAAAGAGTGTACATGTATGGGAGTGCATACTGCGGCATATATGGATACAGACTCTGTAGGACTGCATATGCGTGTCATTTACTGTACTAACCTGGACCATGTCTCAGCTGCATGTTAACAACTATTGCTGGGAAGATGTCATAGATTGATCAGTCTCACACACTACACAGCAGATCCAGCAGAGCACTGTCTGATTCACATGCAGATGGCACAGTGCAACAGCAGTAAAAAATATATTCATATGAGCCATGATTCACAATGCTCATTATGCAGCCCGTGGTTCATCTGTGTAACACAAGCACCACAGTCAACAATAACAGGTGACCATGATGTCAAGGATATGGAAACACTTAGCTGACAATTTTGTAGAGAAACCAACACACATATATTTGTTCCTTCATTTCCCAGGAGGACAATGCCAAAGACAGAGGCTCAGGTGGAGGCTCCCCTGGAGGTGGAAAAAACTGCACCCTGGAAGTGGTTGACGAAGAAGGGCAGAACATTCGTGAGGGCCCGGGACTATCCACAGAAGCTGGCCCTTCACAGTCCAGATGATCACCCTCATCTCAGGAGTGAGATTCACTGCCCTCAAACGCATCATCTAGCTGTGCACAGATGTTCCAGCCCCCTCCACCGGGCATGTCATGGAGCCAACAAACAACAACACAAAATCTGATGATGTTCATCACAGCCACCAATGCCACCATTGCAGCCATGGCAGGGCACAACCACTCACACACAATAAGGTCCCCTAACATGGCATCCCACACAATGGCATCCCCCATCATGGCCTAACACACTGGCCGTTCTGCCAACACCTCAGGCCCTTCTGCCGACACCTTAGGCCCTTCTGCCATTAAATCAGGCCCCAATGTCGGCAACATTGGCCCCAATGCCGTCAACATCGGCCCAGACTTTAAGGGAAATCATGGACCAATTTACCAGGAAGGACATGAGACAGAACTAACAAAGGACTGTGAAGCTACAGTAAGATTGCTCAGAAGGCAGGAACATCTCACAAACTCCCTCATTGCGAACAACAGATTGCTCCATTCTGAGGTGAGGAGGCACAACTGAAGGATGGAGAGATATAAGGAACAGGCGAATAGGGACAACAGGAGCTAATCCAATTTGCAGGCTGTCAGCTCATAACTCTCCAGCCTTCGGTTTCATATCGGACCCCACCACCAGCTCAAGCTGATCCCCAGCCACCCAACATAGTGGCACCCCACGCTCAAACACCACCTAGTCGTGGAAGATGGGAGAAGATGTGCAAGCACGAAAGGTGGGGCCCAGTGCTGCGTAAGAGGAGGTGTTAGAACCATCCCCAAAGTCCTCCTCATGATCACTCCTCACTTACTGATTGGTTTAGATGTTGACATACTATTGGCTGGCTACAGAGTGTGTACATGTCTTGTTATGTTTAACATTTCATCAATTGATGTTCAATGTTGATTGAAGTTTAGATGAGGTGTTGTAGTTAATCAAAATATTGTTATGATTGATATCTTGTTCTTGTCTCAGTAGGTGTTAAGAGCCAAATCTAATGACCATGAAGGCATTTTCTTCATCTTCAAGCAGTGCAATACCATCATGTGAGTAAACATTCAACCCAGTTCCTAACAGGAATTCGATCAATGTCTTTCAGAACTACAGTTAGATCTGAAAGGCAATATATGACTACATATCTCTTCACTAATGAACATGACTGGTGTGTGTTTCAATTACAATAAATAGAGTTCCGGCTGTAGAGTTTCACAGTACCATTAGGATCAGCTAATCCAAACCAGTAACCAGTTAACATTATGAAAGCAGATTCATATATTTCATGTCATCCACAAACAAAATGTCTAATTCCCTTTGTTTGACATCAGGATCAATGTGTAAGTGTTTAGGGTTAATGTGAACCGTGTAATCTGTCTGGCCGTGGTACCACCCATATGCCAGTGAGATGTGATATCAGCATAGTATAACTATTCCATGTAGATAGTGATAACACTCTTTGCTAAAAAAAATGTGGTCACAGAGAAGCATGCCTTGTCGTATTACGCATACTCAACATATTCTGTGTACACTGATTGAATAGGACAGAATCAGTATGGTTATCACTGCTCGTAGATGACGTTCATGTTAATTGGTTTATTGTAGTCTCCAGAGCAAAAACACTGTACTGTAATAACAGTTTTTGCTTGTTCCTCAATCTCCTCTTTCTGTTTTACAGATTTTGATCATCTATTTGGGATTAATCATTAATGTATGAAAACACACTGTGTATGGAATTGATTTTTATCGCATGATCCATGATTTATTGCATCTGTATAAGATGGAGACCATATGGAAGCTCTATTCACTTTAATTGTTATTTCTATGAAATAAAGTGTTATATAATGTTCCAATTTATCATCCAAGTATGGTTACTGTGGTGCATAGATGCTATGCATTATCATTCTTATGCTGTCTAACATATAATCCTTTAGGTATCTCCTTTTTCACACAAAAAAAACAGCCTCTTGCCCTTCCGGGATCTGGCCATACCACACCCATGATATTAATGCACAGTCTTGTCCATTTCTGATTGTGCTCTGTATATGAAATAAAGCTTTGTTATACCATTTTCACCATGTCAGTGTGTTTTCAATGGTTGGGGGTTTGGGACATCGACATACATAACATTTGTGTCACATTCCTATATCAGTAATGAGCTAATGAGCACTAGTTGCTATGCAATAGGTTAATACATATGATAACAACAACAATAATAATACTAATAGTAATAATATCATATCAAGATATCATATAATAATATATATCATATATAATTATAAAGGGTTATAACAAATGCAAAGTCCAATTGGTAACATTCCCCTGAAGGCGTGATAGGAATATGACAGGTGATAATACGAATTGATTCATAGCAAAACACTTAATGGGATGTCCCTAGATGATAATGAGTATACATCTTGACACATGGCCATCAGCAATGGCATGTGACTTTTCAGGATGGGTGTAGCGGAGATTATTCCTGATGGAGGTGAGTTGGCTGTTGCTCCATGTGCCTCTGCACAGCCTCCCTGTCTGTTTGGGGCCCTTCCTGATGGCTTAGAGTAGATTTGTGTGGTGTGTGTTCCGTTGTTCCCCTTCTGGATTGCTGCCTTGTGGTGGTGAATAGGTTTGTGTAATTCAATGAAGTTGTGAGCTATACCATGTAGGTAGGAGGGCAGGCCATAAAAGAGAGGTCAGACAAATGGCAGTCCACTGGATAAGGAACTGTCAACCCGCTCCAGTATCTTTGGCATGCAAACCTGGTGGACAGCACAGGCAGATAACTAGCTAAATCTGCCACAGTCCATATGGTCACAGAGAGTCGGACATGACTGATGGACTGAACAACAAATATTAAAATGTTCCACTGGTACTAGATATATTTGATGTGGCAGTGTAATTTGGCAACTATTTATTTTCCCAATGTAGCCCAATGTAGATGTGATGAGCGAGATGTATATACAATTATATTTACATTTCAGGGTCCACATTAGAGCCTATGTGACTAAGAGAGTGTTAATATGGCAGGCAGTTTCATGTTTTTGTGTTGCAATTTAATCAGGTAGTGTGTGGTTAAATGTTTTATGCGTATTGCAGCATGGCATTTTATATTGGCATATGCAGGACCATTCCAACATATGATGATATCAAAAATGTTTTAAATGCCTATTTTTATTTGGGGATTGTTGTGTAAGTAATTGTAATGCCTTTCATTGCTTTCCCCATTGTGGCAATCTGCATTCTTCAGTCAGGCTTGATAAGGCTAGTATGGCCAAACCTACCCAGCAGATACACCCAGTTCTTTATATCCCTTCACCATGACAGCAGATGTCTCTAAAATGTCCTTCTCTGATGCAGTAATTAAAAATATGAACTCCGGCTCAGCATTAAAAAAAATCAGAAACTGTTTTTATTTCTGTGGAAACTTCATAGACTGCATTCAGAACAGGCTTTTCCTCAGAGACACACAACTCCACTGCCTAACTGCTTAACTCTGACAGTTACAGCCTGACAGCACAACATTCTAAAATATGTAACGCTTAATGAACCAAACATGCAGCACACAGAATCACACATCACAAGTTAATCACACATAGGCAAGCAACACAACATACAATAATTAACATTACATAACATAACATAACACCTCCAGATCACATGAGTCCCAAAACTGGTGGTCAGGAGGATCATGACACGCATATTTTATTTTAAAGTCCAGTGGTGTGTTTATATTGTCTTTTACAGTGTTAAGAACTTGTCTGTAAACCCTTTGTGAGTCCTATTTGAAACCGTTATATTTTTGGCTCCATTTGCTGTTTACAGGTTTCATAGTAATTTATAGTAATTCATAGTAATTTAACAGCGATTTACGATTGTAACTTTTACGGGCTTGACTGTTCGATCGCTTAGCTGGGATGGAGTTCAGATTTTCACGGCCCGTAGGGTTTTTCCCACCTTTAACCTGCAAATAGTTTGCAGGTAGCTGAAAGAGGCCGATTTAAGAGCCATAACTCTTGTGGGCTCCTTTACGGGCTACGATTTTTAATATTGGATCAATTTATTGTGGCTCGAAGTTTGTATCTGTACAATGGGAAAATGAAATCTACAATGGTCCTTTAAGAAGACATGGAAGAGTGCTCATACAATGTTTTGTGATTACATCATACTAATAATAAATCCCTAATTGATTTGATCAACAAGCATATAAAATCAAACACTTTTTATCAGCTATTGTATCACATAGGTGGAGTGGTTTATTCCATGGATTAACTATTATATCTTATATACTTCAATATGAAAATCCAGCCTTTCACAGTAAGGATCATAGAACATACTTGCAAAATACAGAATGCAACTAGATGGTAAAATGTTAACCACTGCTACTTTCAGAAATGCCATTATGGCAATCCAATATAGATAAAAGAGTGGGGGTAAGAGTGATTCTGGCAGTGAAAGAAGACAAGTTGGAACCAAATACACCAACATGGATTTTTTATCGGTATGCTATGACCTATTTATTATTTTTTTATCATACATGGCCAGCACAGTTATGGCTTGAACCATTTATAAATCTACATAATGTCACATTAAAGGTATATGGAGGTTTCATGGATTATGAATGCATCTGATGAGGAGAATCAATAGTTTGTGCAAACATTTTTTTGCATGAAAAAATCCTAAAATAAACATTAATAAACTTACCCTTGAGTTTGCATAATTTCTTTATTTTTTCTAACAGTTGGTTTTGAGAAGGAATGCCTCTAAAACCCCTAGTTAAATTAGCATAAAATTCATAATTTATTGCAGTTAATTATAGGCAGCTATAAGGCAGCTATAGGCAGCTATAAGATTGTAGAATTATGGGAGTTCAGCCCCAACAGTAAAGGGTATTTGTAATCTGTTTTTCCCTCTATCTCCTCCCTTGAATGATAAAACTACTGCATCTCTGTACTGTGCTGCTACTTGCTGGAAGGTTAGAACAGGGTTAAAAACCATACCCAAATGCAGTGTTTCTATTGGTAGGTACCGTTTAACTATATAAGGTACTCTGGGGTGTGGAAACCATTTTTTTAAATAAAATAAATCTGTGTGTGTATAGATTGAATTATTGAAATGTATGTTTCTGATATAAACAGCATGTGTTAGATTAGAAAAAGTTAACAACAGGGAAACTTCTGAATACCTTTAATTACTTATGTCAATGTATGACGATGTCAGGAATATTTTTTTTTTCAATGTGCATGAGATCACAGATATCTTCATGGTAACCTAGTTAATAGCTATGCTTTATTTCTTTAGGGCCTTTCATAATTAGGTAACTAACAACATTAATATGTGGAATAATGTCCATTCTAGTATAATGGCTATATGACAGACCATAATGAACTGTAATATATAACAATGACCCTGTAAGTTGAGTCCATACCATTATAGTCCTATGAAAGTTAGTTGTCGATTATCATTAGATCTTTACATTTTTACTCACATTAAAAAGTATCTAGTCAATATTGCTGGTATAGATGTGGCTTTTTAAAACTGATTGATTCTGGTTATATTTCAGATCATAGGTACAGAGACGGTGCTTATACATTACCCAAGCCCGTCTCAAGTAAAATGCTACCCACAATAATTGACACAGATAACTTATTAGGATGAAAAAGACCACAGCTTTTATTAGTAAACATAATGATGAATAACCATCAATAGTAATCATAAATAAATACGGTCTCCAGAGCCTTCTTTGATGATACAGCCATACCTCCATAGGGTAGAACTCACCCACTTCACCACTGCCTGGTTACTCACCTCACCATCCATCACTGTGAGAACATATACAATTCCTTTATTATTTATAATATATATTTTTTGCAAAGACACTAATATAATATTATCAAATGCACCTATAAAACCCTAGCTCAATTTAATCTTAAATAAACCTCTCTATTTATTCCTAAAGGGATGGGGGTGAGGTGGGTACCTAACCTGTGGCTTTCTGGGGGCAGAAGGGCTGAATGGTGCTTAATGAGCCAATAAAAAGCTCGCCCCACCTCTTCCTATCCCTGGTTCTGCCGGATCAAGGGGCTCCTCCCCCCAACACAGGGGACCTTGGAGGTGTCTGCAGCCCTTCATAAACTGAATAATGATTTAGTTACCTTTTACTTTGTTCTCCATCTCCTTACAGGGTAGGTTGCCCATATTCATATTGGTGAAATAGACTTTACTGGATAATGCATAACCAAACAGTTTAACCCTAGTACTCATGCTCAATGTTATCCCAGCTTCACTGGCTGGTTAGCTTGAAGACATGACCATGTATAAGGTATTTCAGATGCCAATTTTTAATTTTGATCAAGAATTATTATCCTTAATCTGTTCATACTGAAGTAAAGGAATCAGTAACACTTTGGTTCTTTTGTCAACACAATCTGTAAGATATGTATATTAAAGTACATATGAATATGTTAATGTCACACATCATAGAACTTTTTTTTTATATTAGGACTGTGCCTGCCCATATTTCTTTTTTTGATATAGGGCTCTATTCCATGTGGGCACGTAGCAGTGAGAAAAGACATGCTCACACACCCTGACAGGTTAAGTAATTTTTTTTATTTTTCATAATTTCTTTTTTTATTTGTGTAATATAGACTATTGTGGTTCTTATGGACCCTCATGGGCAAGTAAAGTTACAATATGAACCTTTGTGGTGGTAGGTAGTATACCACAGGGGTCTTTGAGGAACCCCATGGTACAGATGTTAATTTTAAGGTGCCATTGAGTTCCATATGGTTAGAGCCTACATTAAGAACCTCTGTGGCACAGGGGTTGAAATTGACCCCTGTGATAAGGGGGTTAAATTTAGGTGCCATGGAAGTCTACATATGTGTCTTTGGAGACCCCCATGTTAGAGAGGTAAATTTTAGGTGCCATGGGGTCCATAGGGACCCCTATGGTTATAAGTCAGATTCGGGTTAACGCTGTCATAGGGGGTTGGAGTGTGGGAAGGATGTACCCATGGGGATCCCTCGACTTATAGTGTGTAGACTGGGGAAATCCCTGGGATTTTGACTCATATAGAGTGTTAGGTGGGATTCCTGGGGATCACCGGCTCTTAGTCAATAAGGGTATTTTGGGGGTATTCTGGGGATCCCCTGGCTCTTGTAGGTGGTGGTATTAAGTTTTTTATTGTGTGCGATGTGATACCTAGAAGCTTATTTACGAGTAGAGTTTACTAGTTATTTTTCTCACCTGGGCCTTGGAATGGAGCCCATATTTCTCAAGTTTTAGTTAAAATAGTGGCCTATTTTATGTGTTTTTTTATTGGTACATGTAGATTTAATAATTTTGTTTTTTGATATACTCATTAAAAGTTGTGTCTTAATAATATTTTTATATCATTCTAGTATCTATGTAATGCTATGTAATGGGCTTAATATAGTCATTTTGTGACTTGTAATTGTCTATTTCTATTAGTTTAATAACTGTATGCATGCTGGTTTTAGTATTTGCGCTGTTAACTTCGATAGTAAATTAATAATAAGTAACTTTTAAAAATATAGACTAAGTGGATAGAAATAGCAACTTCTGGCATGCATACAAAAGTGATTTGTTCCTAATGCAAAATAATAATCTGTCCTTTCCCTCCCCTAAAAATGGTCACATTCATTATAACATAACAATAATTGTAGCCTATTTCTACAGGGGAATAAACATTTTTCATCACCTCTGAGTACAGTGACGGATAAAATATAAATGTTAAAGATAACTTTTACTCCAGTTAGTCAAGAAGTATTTTTTTTGATATGTTATAACTTAATCTATTTTGAAACATATTCTCCATGGGAAGTGGACTACAGAATGCATTAAGCTAAGAAAAGCTAAGCTGACACACAGTAATATAAGGTCCAGAAAATGCAGATACACGATTACATTTTGCTATTATTTTTAGATATTATTTTTGTTCTTTTGCTAAATGTCATTTCTTTTTATTATTAAGCAAATCTGCAATTTACTGGTATTAAATCATCATACTTTCTTAAATGTCTACACAAAAGAATAATTATTTTACTTCTATGGACGTGTCAAGAATTGTAAGCATGCTGGTTGGGGTTTTACCATTCTGAATACTTTCTATGATTGTGTGCTATTTCATAGATTGCGCTAATGTCAATGCATTTCATATAGTCTCTTGTCATTCAGACTTCTGACACTTTTATTCAATAGGCTATTGTAGAAACATAAAATACTACTTTATAACACTAACATATATTATTTGAATTACATGTTAGTAGAATAAATAAGGAGTGTTAAAATGACTTTCAGCATATATTTCTGTACTATTTGAATGACAGGTAACTTGAAATTCAGATTTAAATTTTTGATTAAAAAAAAAAAGAAATAAACCTTATACTTTCCAAGGAATACTGAATAATAATGACTATATTATATTAGGTTGTGGGTTGAAATATGTATTTTTTGTCTTGTTACAGTCTAATGATGTTGTGGTATGTCCCTTGTTGTAGAAAAATTCTGCCAGTCTTAATCTCCTGAAGAATTCTTCTATGTCCGAGTATAGTTGTATTTTATCTAGTTTTATGTCTCGACAGAAAGACAATCCTTTGGAGAGAACAGAGGTCTCTGCTTGTGATAGTTGATGGTTTGAGAGATTTATAAATCCTGTGTGTTCTGTATATTTTTCAGAAAAACTATTTGTTTGAGTTGGTAGGTTTTTAGATGTGTTGTTAGTAGAATTTAGGACTACATTTGGGTTGTTTCTTCTCTCTTCCATTCGCCGTTGTATGTTGTTTTGCTGGAAGAGGCAGCTGAGTTTTTATTTTTATTTTTTATAAATTCCTATTGTTGTTTCTTGTGAAGATGTTGTATTTCTTTTTTCTACATGTTCAGCTTCATATATGTTGCTCTCCTTAAGTTGTTGAAGGAGGCTTACTCTTTGGTGATTTAGATGATGTTTCTTTGTATAAAGTTGATGTATTAGGTGGTTTCTTAGTTTTTCACTTGTGCGTTTTCATAAATTTTCAGCATATATAGAGTTATGTGTAGATCTTAGTGGATTTTTGATTTTAAGTTCATTTGGTATAATATTCCTTTTCTTGCATTGTGACAAAAAATAAATGTCACTGTTAAGTTGTGTTATTTTTGTTGTTATTTTAAATAGTAGCTTCTTGATTCAGCTAAATGCGGTATCTTCCATAGTAATTGAAGAGTGAAGCAGCCGTGAATGTCCAGTAATTTAGTAATTTAGTAATTATTAATCCATATATATATATACATAGATTAATAATGAGTATTGCAATATAATTTGATACCTTTTGTATTGGACAAACATCTTATTTATAATGACGAGCTTTCGAGAGGCTTAACCTCCCTTTATCAAGTCTCAAGCAATACTACATGAGATGGAACCCTCAGTTTGAATAATAACAGCAGATGCAGATAGAGTGGAAACAGCATCTGACATCATCAGGTAAATACATATATGGGGAATAAACACAACATAGCAAAGGAAACATATATACACATATTATATACACCAATATATACATGAAAAAGCAGAGCACTGTCCACAGTGATGTCTTTCCTGTTGGACAAACACCTCACTAAGAGTGCTAAGTCTGTTATAGTATAATAATAATAAAAAAAATCACATGAAATTCTGATAATGTGTTAGAAAGCCCAAGTCTATATTAAGTCCTGTGTTTTTAGAGTTGAAGAATGTGATCATCTTTATTTCAAATGCTTTTCTCTCTTGGATGCTTTTAAATTTTCCTCTGAGTATTTTGACTTTTAAGTTTTGGATGAAGTGATCATTCTGGCTAAAATGGTGTCCTACTGGGCTACAATAACTGTCTTCATTATGTTTTCTTATTGAATGCCTGTGTAAATTCATCCTTAAATGCATTTTTTGGCCGGTTTCTCCAATGTAACAGCCTGTGTCACATAAAGTACATTGTATCATATAAACCACATTTGACGATGTACATGAATATGATCCTTTAATGTTATAGGTTTTGTTGTTATGTGTGGCTGTATCATCATTACAAATGTGTTGCCATAATTTACAGGCACGTTTGTTACAAGGTTTAGTTCCATCTTTTGTCTTCAGTTGTTCATTGGCCAATTTTCTGCTGACAAGTTTTTGTTTCAGGTTTGGTGGTTGTTTAAATGCAAGGATGGGAGGTTTTGGGAATATATATTTTAAATCAGTATCTTCAATTAGTAATGATTGTAAATCTTTGATTATTTTCTGAATTTTCTCTAAAATTGGATGGTATGTGGTCACTAGAGGTATACGTGAAGTAGTTTCTTTTGTTTTGTAGTTTAATAGGTGTTCTTAGGTTATTTTGATGGCAGTGTTTTTTTTTTGGGTAATAATACAGGGTTTGTAACCCTTTTGTTTGAAAGATTCAGACAGTGTGCAAATCCGATGGTATCTAATAACTTGATTATGGATGATGGCTTGTTTGGTGTGGGAGGGATGGAAACTGGAGCTGTGTAGGTAATTACATCAGTCTGAAGGTTTCCTATATATAGATGAGTGTAGAGTGCCATTGGTGATGGGTATAGTAGTGTCTATTACTATGGAAGATACCGCATTTAGCCAAATCAAGAAGCTACTATTTAAAATAACAACAAAAATAACACAACTTAACAGGGACATTTATTTTTTGTAACAATGCAAGAAAAGGAATATTATACCAAATGGACTTAAAATCAAAAATCCACTAAGATCTACACATAACTCAATATATGCTGAAAATGTATGCAGACGCACAAGTGAAAAACTAAGAAACCACCTAATACATGTTGATGTATTATACAAAGAAACATCATCTAAATCACCAAAGAGTAAGCCTCCTTCAACAACTTAAGGAGAGCAACATATATGAAGCTGAACATGTAGAAAAAGAAATACAACATCTTCACAAGAAACAACAATAGGAATTTATAAAAAATAAAAACTCAGCTGCCTCTTCCAGCAAAACAACATACAACAGCGAATGGAAGAGAGAAGAAACGACCCAAATGTAGTCCTAAATTCTACTAACAACACATCTAAAAACCTACCAACTCAAACAAATAGTTTTTTCTGAAAAATATACAGAACACACAGGAATTATAAATCTCCAAAACCATCAACTATCACAAGCAGAGACCTCTGTTCTCTCCAAAGGATTGTCTTTCTGTCTAAACATAAAACTAGATAAAATACAACTATACTCGGACATAGAAGAATTCTTCAGGAGATTAAGACTGGCAGAATTTTTCTACAAGGGACATGCCACAACATCATTAGACTGTAACAAGACAAAAAATACATATTTCAGCCAACAACCTGGTCGTAACATGAAACTGGACAGTTATATAGAAAGCTTTCGCCTGAGAACTGTATCCATTATAACAACACAATATAAAAGAGACTTGCAAAATCTTACTCCATCAGAAAGAACTGCCATAAAGTTTTTAAAAAACAATCCCAACATCACCATCAAACCGGCAGACAAAGGAGGTGCAGTTGTTATCATGAATACTCAGGACTACATAAATGAAGCCAACAGACAACTGTCAGACAATAATTACTACAAGAAATTGAACCAGGACCCTACAGAAGAATATACTCTTCAACTTAATAAACTCCTCAAAACATTCCCTAAATATATACATCAGGAATTAGAACAACTCATCCCTGCCAATCCTACAACTGGGGCTTTCTACCTACTGCCAAAAATCCACAAACAAGGCAAACCAGGGAGACCAATTGTTACAGGTATGGACACACTGACTGAACAGATATCTGGATTTGTTGAAAACATCCTTAAACCATTAGTTAGTAACCCCAGTAGCTATGTACAAGACACCACTAACTTTCTCAACAAACTCAGTCAGATTAAAAACCTACCTGCTAACACACTACTTGTTACCATGGATGTAGAGTCTATTTACAGTAATATCCCACACAAAGATGGCACTGAGGCATGCTTTAGGTTTCTTTCAACAAACAAGCAAAACAATAAATATGGCCCTGATATTATTGTTAAACTTATAGAGTATATCCTTACCCACAACAATTTTACTTTTAAACAAGAGACCTACCTACAGATGATGGGGATTGCCATGGGTAACAAAAAGGCTCCACAATACGCAAATCTATTTATGGCCAATCTAGAAGAAACATTCTTATCTGTATCCATTTACAAACCATACAAATACTACCGTTACATAGATGATCTGTTCATCATCTGGACAGAAGGAGAAAGCAAACTCAGAGATTTTCATAATTCATTCAATACCTTCCATTCATCTATAAAACTTAAAATGGATTTCTCCACAGAACAGGTAAACTTTCTAGACACTACTATATCCATCACCAATGGAACTCTCCACTCATCTATATATAGGAAACCTAAAGACGGATGTAATTACCTACACAGCTCCAGTTTCCATCCCTCCCACACCAAACAAGCCATCATCCATAATAAAGCTATTAGATACCATCGGATTTGCTCAAACACTGGAGACTGTGATAAAAATTTAAAAACACTGTCTGAATCTTTCAAACAAAAGCGTTACAAACCCTGTATTATTACCCAAAAATAACCACTGCCATCAAAATACCCAGAGAACACCTATTAAACTACAAAACAAAAGAAACTACTTCCCGTATATCTCTAGTGACCACATACCATCCAATTTTAGAGAAAATTCGGAAAATAATCAAAGATTTAGAACCATTACTAATTGAAGATACTGAATTAAAATATATGTTCCCAAACCTCCCATCCTTGCATTTAAACAACCACCAGACCTGAAACAAAAACTTGTCAGCAGAAAATTGGCCAATGAACTACTGAAGACAAAAAATGGAACTAAACCTCGTAACAAACGTGCCTGTAAATTATGCCAACACATTTGTAATGATGATACAGCCACACATAACAACAAAACCTATAACATCAAAGGATCATATTCATGTACATCGTCAAATGTGGTTTATATGATACAATGTACTTTATGTGACACAGGCTGTTACATTGGAGAAACCGGCCAAAAAATGCATTTAAGGATGAATTTACACAGGCATTCAATAAGAAAACATAACGAACAGTTATTGTAGCCCAGTAGGACACCATGTTATTATTCAAACTGAGGGTTCCATCTCATGTAGTATTGCTTGAGACTTGATAAAGGGAGGTTAAGCCTTTCGAAAGCTTGTCATTATAAATAAGACGTTTGTCCAATACAAAAGGTATCAAATTATATTGCAATACTCATTATTAATCTATGTATATATATATATGGATTAATAATTACTAAATTACTATATATATATATATATATATATATATATATATATATATATATAATAGTTGTCAAACTGCAAGGTGTTGTTGTGCTTGTAAGCCTCGGAAAGCGAGGCGAGCTGTTGAGGCACAAGCTCGCAAACAATACGACTTTAATGGCCGAACCACCAAACTGGAAAAGACGACAAAAACACACAAATTTGCTTCAAATTCACTTACACATTCACACACAGCACAGGGGGAGAGCCAGGGGCCCGGTAAGTGAGGTTGCAAGGTAATTTGAGGCATATTTTGTCTTTTTTAACGATCGAAAATCGCAGAAGCAGGAAATAAAATGGCTGCCAAAAAAACGTAAAAATTATGAAACAAGATGAAAACGAGGCTCTGCCAGGCCAGCCAAGCAGAACTTAGAAAATACACAACGCAAAAGACAGCAAGACTTACACCAACAATGCCAGGCACACGGAAATTGCACAGGCACGCGAAACTTAGAAAATACACAACGGCAAAGATAGTAAAACTTACACCAACAACAACAGGAACGTGGGGCTTCGAAAATAAAAACAACGGCTGTCAGCACGCGCCACACAAAGATTTAGCAGAAACACAGAGGAGAAAGACAAAGGGAATGGACAGGGGGGAGAGGATGGAAAGAGACAAATGGCAAGTTGCAAGTTGCTGAGGCCTGTAATAAGCAGTGAAGTAGATGGTAGGAGAGGCTCACGATGAGCGCCGAAGGTTCTCAGAGGGGGCAGGTCATCGCATTGTGCAGCAAACAGCATTGCCAGGCTTAAAATGTTATTGCAGTCATTTGTGATGGGCAAGTCACTAGTCTATATATAATTGAAGAGTGAAGCAGCCGTGAACGGACAGTCATGTAGTAATTTAGTAATTATTAATCTATACAGTATGTATACAATAGTATTGCTACAGATTTGATAAGGAGGGGTCAAACCTCTTGAAAGCTCATCAATATAAATAAGGCATTTGTCCAAACTAAATAACTATAATTAGTAATAATTACTAAACTAATATGTATATATATATATATATATATATATATATATATATATATATATATATATATATACAGTGGTGGCGCTAATGAATGGAGGGCCCCAATGAAAAAAAAATATTTTTACCTCCCCCCTTCAGTTATATATCCAGGACCCTGCTGCCTACTATCAGCCACTGATCCCTCAACCACCCCCTTCCACTTTGCCACCCCCTCCCCCCTCCTGGATTCCGTGGGCTTAACAGCTTCAGAGCACTTATTACTATTCTGTCTGTGCGTCACTATGCCATGACATCATTCTGGCAAATAGATGTACAGACAGGATAGTAATACATGTGCTGAAGCTGGTAAAGCCCACCGAACCCAGTGGGTGGGAGGAAATCAATGCTTATTTAAATGAATAAATAAAAAAAACTTGCACAGCACTGGGACTTTCCGTCTAGCTGGGCCCCAGTGCATCAACGGTAGTTCCGTCCCTATATATATATATATATATATATATATATATATATATATATATTTATATTTATACAGGGGTTAAGTACGAAGAAATTAAATACAACTATAACACAATACAAAAAGTTATAGGCCCTGTCTTTGTGTTTCAATTCTAACGTATGATTAGAATATAATTATCTTCTGTTTATAAATTGTTTATAAGCAGTGTAGGGGCACAGTTGGAGCATGAAATCTGTTGAGTAGGTATTATCCTCCAATTATCCCATCACCAGTCATTTGCTACTGTCTCTGTGTGGTAATGCCAGTTAGGGTAGTCATTTCATCTCTACCACTACCATAGTTCTACCTTTAATCTCTGCATGCTATTACTATATCGCCATATGTAACACCTAGCTCTACCTTTACGTGACTTGTATTCTATCCATATCTTACCATATCTAATTTATATTATGATCATACCTTGACATGATCTCTATACTTATTCTGTTGGTACCGCTATTAAAACCCTGCATTTATTGTATTCTTACCACAAACACATACATTTTATGCTAGCCTTACCACTTTCCTAAATACATCTTTAATATCTTCATACCATTACACCTAGAAAATAATATATAACTTAATTAAAATGAACTCTTGTCTATCACATGAGGATAAAGTCACACAAATAGTGCATTTACCATACCACTAAAGTATCCTTTTGTCATACAGACACCACTACCAAAATTATATGACTTCAAATGGATCCTATTATAAGTTGCAATCCTTTAGTAAAGTCCTTTCAAGAGAACTGAATAGAAACTCGTCTACATACAAGTTCACCCACCCGGGTTAATAACAGTTTGATAAAAAATGGTTGTCCCTAGTAAAGTATTGTTGCTGTTCAGTCGTGTATGACTCTCCCTGACCCTATGGACCACATCATTAAAGGCACATCTTGTATCTGGTTGAGCTCATCCATAAGGTTTTTATGGCAAATATACTGGAGAAGGTTGCCAGTACCTTCTCCAGTGGACCGCGATTTGTCTGACCTCTCTACTATAACCTGCACATCTTGGTTGACCCTACATGTTATAGCTCACAACTTCACTGAGGTACACAAGTTTCTTCACCACAACAAGGTAGTGATCCAGAAGGGTAGAGTAAAGTATAATTGCACATAAAAGTTAATTAATTAAAGGGACTCTTTAGGCAAAATTAGTTTTTTTATATATACATGTTTTAACTAGATTAATTGATTAATTTTATCCTCCTAAATGCAATGATGGAAAACTGTCAGCAGATTTTCATTAAGTGTATGTTACATGTCTCTTTTATTTAAACTTATATATTTTCCAGAGTAATGTGATTTGGGCTTTAGTTATGTTTACCTGTGAAACAAATTACACTCCTTAAGATCGTTTTTATTGCTTTTCTTATTGATGTATTGATAAGCTGTGCTGTTCTATTCACGTTACCCCAGAGACTGGTTAACCAAAGGATTTGTGACTATAGTTTTCCTAATGATTTTCTAATATATACAAACAAACTAAGAAACAAAACACAAACATTTTAAATAGAATTACTGGCTATTGTTATGGATTATATCTTCTTCAGTCCCTTGACCTCAAGCCTTAATTGTTTCCATGACAGTGTCCATGTATCTGGTTTGTTTTACAAACAGTTCTTGTTTTACAGACAATTATTAGTACCTTGACAAATCCAAAGCTAGTTTATTGACCTTTTTACTGGTACATAAAAAGTTGAGTTGCATCTCACTGTGTGACATTGGTGGACAGTAGGGGCAAACATCATAGTGTATCTCCTAATGCACACAGCATCATCCTATTGGTCCACATGTCCATGTTGTTCTAGCTACTGTTCTAGAAGCTGCACCACATGACTACATGGACCAATAGTATGTTACTAGTTGTGATGTGTTTGCATGTAAATTTGTACATATTGCATTTTAATATAGAATATGCATATTCACAGCTTACTCGCCTTACACAGTGACCTACTGTGAGGGATGACAGGAGGAGCAAATCCATCAGCCCCTAAAGGCAAGCATCAGGAGATAAGACAACAAATAGTAATAATTCATAATGCCAGTTGCCTTAAGTGGCTTTCATTAGGCTAGACAAAAGTGTATGCCTTGGTGGTCCCATTTTCTGTGGAATATAATTTGTGCCATATAAATATATGTTTTGCAGTCTCAATGGCTTATACCCTTATTCAGTGTATCAGTACAAATACTTTAAATTTTGTATTTCACTTCCCTACAAAAACGTGTTATTTTTTCTCTTATATACTGTAAATATACTTTTCAGCAGGGGCAGAGCTACAACCAGTGCAGGCAGTTTAATGCTGCTCTGGGGGGCCCAGTGCTCACTTATTTAAAGATTTTTTGTATCTAAATTGTTTTTGTTTTTCTGGAGTGAAGGGCTGTTCCCCCCCCCCCCCCCAAGCCTGGACCACAATGCCACGGACCCCAAGGCCCACCTCAGCCCCCACAATGAGCTTAAGAGAGATGAGCCTCTCTTTATCTCTTCAACTTGATAAAGAGAAGCTCATCTATCGAAAGCTGATCATTATTATGAATACGTTTGTCTAATATAAAAGGTATCACTTTATAGTGCAATAATTCTGATTATTCATCTAGTTTGCTGAACACTCGCAGCTGCCTCACTTTTCATATATATGTATGTATAAGAGAGATAGGGATATATATATATATATATATATATATATATATATACACATATATAAATAAATATATATATATATATATATATATATACACATTGATATATATGCTGATTGCCAATTTTACTTTTTGCACTAAGGCACTCCATTCTCTGTCTCATACATATGTATGTATAAGAGAGAGAGAGAGATAAATATATATACTGTATACACATTGAAATATGTACTGAGTGAGGGGGCCCAGTTTTTTTTTTTTTTTGCAACAGTGCTCTCCATTCTCTATCTCTGCCACTGCTTTTTAGGCATGTCTCAGTGCTCTAGGATCTTTGCATTTTCTTTTTCTGATTTGTACCTCTTCAAGTTATCATTCATATGTTGTGTGAGGTCTAAAAAATCCCATTGATATGAACAAGAAATTAAAGTAGTTTTAAGGGAAAGTAGATTTAATCACATATTTAAGTAGATTTATTTTCACAATTTCTGCCAGGGTATACAAACTATTGAGCACAACAGTATACAGTATATATATATATATATATATATATATATATATATATATATATATATACACACTTAGGGCCTCATTCAATTGCGATTTGGCCAATTGAATAGGGCTCTATATAAGCACACAACATATATTTTTTACAGAAGTTTTTCGCTAGTGAAGATCTTGCTTGTGGATAGAAGTTCACTAACTAAAAACTTCTGTAAAATAAATATGCTATGTGCTTATATAGAGCCCTATTCAATTGACCAAATCACAATTGAATGAGGCCCATAGGGTAGATTGAGGAGTTTCTCTACAAAAAAAAAGAGAAGGTTACTAATTTCTAAAAGTAAATTATAGCTTTGCAAGCGCTTATGCATTGACAATTAAGGTTATACTATGAGTCAAAGTTTGCATAGTCAGTTAAATACTTTTTTTCCAGAAATGCTGAAAGCCACATATTTTATTATATGGTATTTGGCTGATGAGCTAATAATATATTGCAAAATTGAAAACTTACATAGCTGAAAAAAGTTAATAAGATTATTATATTTTTCAGATAAAGCAGAATTAATTGTGAGGTTCTCTTTCAATACACACACAAATTGTATTACGCTACACTATGCATTTTACAGTAAGTATCTAATTATTATAGATTGAGGTAATAGGTCTAAGTCCACTTTAATTTATTTTCCAATTTTCTAATTGTCTCTCAACAATATTTATAGCTGTATTAGTTATGGAAGCTTGCTTTTGGCACCTTCCCATGGATGCTGACATTTTACACTAAAATAAATTATTTTCTATCTTTATGCAGTTGTTCTAAATATTAAACTTTGGTGTTTTTTGTAATCATCTATGAATGTATTTTTTTAAATAAATAAAAAACATCACTAATTTGCAGAAATTGGGGGGGGGGGGCAGATGGGGGTTGAATGGACTGGAGAAATAATGAATCAGAGCAAGGAACTGATTACCATTATGATGAGGTTCAGGTTGAAATTCTGTTGACTCAATATGGATGCATCAGAATGTAACTGGATTATTTCATGTCTGAGAGATTGGATTAACAAGGGTATTTTATAAGCAAAGGAAGCCTTAAAGGTCTATTGTATTGGTCGAACACTGATAACTTTTAAGTAGTCAAGATCAGTATAAACAACTTAACATTTAATTGAAACTTACTTTAAAGCTTACCTTTGCAGCTCAGGCTAAGGATAGTAGGCAGGTGGCACTATCTACCAGGCATACGAAGATTTAAGGCACTCGATATATCAACAAAATGTTCTCCATTGGCTTGAGACACTGTTCTTAACAGGGTGGAGACAAACAGCTCAAAAAGAGAGTATTTAATACTAGGAACTTGCCCGTCCAAAATTACGGGATTAAAATTGTACGGCTGGCAATGCGGTTTGCCACACAATTTGAGGCTTTTGGTCCTCTGAGCACCTTTGGCGCTCATTGCGAGCCTCTCCACCCCATGTAGTTCACAGCCCATAGGGATTTTCCACCCGTAACTTGCAGATCATTTGCAGGTAGCTAAAAGATGCCAATTTAATAGCCGTAACTTTTGTAGGCTCCTTTACGGGCTTCTGGAACTGCAATTTGGTGAATTTAATAGGGCTATAGGAGTTTAATTAATGGTATTATGCTTGAAATCAGTGTTTGCAGTTTGAGAAATTGTATAGATATACAGTATTTTGTAACTTTATTTCTGTGCTATACACTGTCCTTAATAAGTTTTGTTCATTTTGGATTCACCCACATTTGATGTGACAGTTACAATACATAAAAATAGGACCATATTGTTAACTATTATCTTGTAAGTCAAAATATTTAGTGCAGCAATATTCATAGGATGCATAATACACATTAGTGTACTTTTATTATCATAAACTATATTTATAAGACTTTCAAGGATCACCTAGTTTACCCTTGGACCCTGGGTCCAGGAGTTCCTGGGCTTATCCTTTATTGTATATTGGCATAAGCTCACTTTTTCTATGAAGGTTTTATAGGGGAACCTGTATCCAGGAAAATAAAATAGTATCAGGCATAACATAATTTGATTGGTCCACAGCAACGAATGATTCAAAGTGTAGACTATTGAACATGGTATATAGGAACAGGAGACCATGGTTGCCAAGTAAACACATTGATATGCAATTGGGAAAAGAACCCTATTCTATTAGAAGAACTTAAATTACTTCCAATCGTAAGGTGGGCTGCAGGGGCTTTTTATCTAAACTTATATTTTCTAATAAACTTACATTATCTCTAACCCGCAACTTATGTCTCTCAGCCTCCATACGTAAACGTGATCATATGAGCTCTCAATATTTAACCAAGCTCGCAAATGCCTCTAACCCGTCATTTTTGCTGCAGGTGTTTTTTTCTCTAAATGTTTAAATGTATTCTGTTGATTCAAGCTCGCAGTTTACCTCATTAAGCCTAAACTCATAAACCCTGCCTATTTAAGTAGGATTTCAGGGGGCATGATCATATGATCTGACAATATTTAAACAAGCCCATAATTTACTTTTTAGACACAGCCAATAGTAAATCAGACCATCAGTAAAACATGGAAGGCTTAAAATTAATGAGTGCCAATAAGTAATAATATTTGCGGGAGTCACATACATAAGCCCTGCCGTGGGGGGTACTCCCCCGGCACCTAAAATTAACCCCTCTCTATGTGGGGGTCCCCATCAGGACCCCTGAAGGGTCCCCACATTAACCCCTTGCTGCAGGGTCAATTAACCCTGTCACTCATGGGGGTCAATATAGACCCCTATAAGCACTTAATTAACCCCATAACTCATGGGGGTCAATACAGACCCCCATAAACACTTAATTAACCCTGTCACACATGGGGGTCAATACAGACCCCCATTATCACTTAATTAACCCCATAACTCATGGGGGTCAATACACACCCACATAAACACTTAATTAACCTTGTCACTCATGGGGGTCAATACAGACCCCTATAAGCCTCTGTTTAACCCCATCAGTCCCATAAGGTTATATTATGACCCTTATGGGGCTGTTAACCACATAAGTGCCATGACGGTCCTCAAGGACCATCATGACACTAACTACAAACACTACACTACACTATAACCCCCAATAAACCATTAAATCTAAACTAACCCCCTCTACACTAACCTATTAACACCTACACTACCTACCTACACTACCTACCTACGCCATAATAACCCCCCCCATCACTCACAAAAAATAAAAAACCTACCTTACAGAAAATTAAAAAAAACTAAGTCACAAAAAATAAAAAACCTACCTTACAGAAAATAAAAAAAACATGTCACAAAAAATAAAAAAGGAACATTACAGAAAATAAAAAAAAATACATTACAACCCCCACCCACTACAGAAAAAATAATAATTACACACCTGAAAAGGAAAGACATACACAATACAATACAATAAATACAATACATACAATACAATACAATACAATTCAATACATACAATACAAATACAATAAAATACAATACCTCCTATCTATCTAACATACAATCTATTTAATATACAATAAATCCTAACTATCTAAAATACATCCCCCTATCTATCGAATATACAATAAATCCTAACTACATACAGAAACCCTAGTTATAAACTAAAATAAAGTAATTAAGACCACTTACCTTTGTAGATGTCCCTTCAGATCACCAACCTAGGGGAAAAACAAAAAAAACAATTAGTGCAACACATTAACATAAAATAAATAAACATTATACACATTCTAAATAGTCTACTCACCTTTCCAGCATGTCCCCGTCATTCTTCTTTTCTTCTTCTCCGAACGGCCCCTTTTAAAAAAACACATTACATTAATACAACATATAGACACAAAATACACTAAATAAAACATAATATACATTCAACTTACCTCCCTTGATGTCCCCAGCCTCCTCCTCTTCTGCCCCGGCTGGGCCCTGGAACAATCCGCGCTCAAAAAAATGAAATAAAAAAACTAACGGAGGTCCGCACTTTCAGACCTCCCCGACGCTAATGAGCCTCCTACAGCCTTTTCCGGAAGGATATTGGCAAAGGCGGCTTCTGATTGCCTAAAAACGCTGTCTATCAAATTTCAGTCAATCAGAAGGCGTCAATGTGTGAGCCAATAAGGATGGGATACACCCCAAAATCCCACCCTGATTGGCTAACGCACCTTTCAATCTTTATTTAAACCAATCACAAGGGGCAGATGCCTTCAGCCAATCACAATGGGATATACCCCCACTGAGTGATTGGCTGAAGTCATTTGTTCCTTCTGATTGGCTGTTGTCAATGTCAATCAATATTACAGCCAATGAAAAGGCGCAGATGTCTTCAGTCAATCACCCAGTGGGGGTGTATCCCATTGTGATTGGCTGATGGCAATAAAACTTCTGATTGGTTTAAATAAAGATTGACACGTGCGTTATCCAACCAGAGTGGGATTCTGGGGTGTATCCCTTTCTGATTGGCTCACACATTGGTGTCTTCAGCCAATCAGAAGCCACCATTGTCAATTTCCTTACGGAAAAGGCTTTAGGATTGTATTGAGCCCCATGAATTATGGGGTTAATGAAGGGCTTATGGGGGTCTGTATTGACCCCCATGAGTGACAAGGTTAATGAAGTGCTGACGGGAGTCTGTATTGACCCCAAGAGTCATGGGGTTAATGAAGGGCTTATGGGGGTCTGTATTGACCCCCATGAGTGACAGGGTTAATTAAGGGCTTATGGGGGTCTGTATTGACCCCCATGAGTTATGGGGTAAATTTTCATTGCCTGGGGTTAATATTTTTTAGCGCAAGTCCTTTCAGGACCTTTACGGTCCTTTAATGACCCTTGAGGTGGGAAATACATTTTTTTAAACGCAGCGGGGTCACGATCTGTGCTAG